>CP135578.1:5974442-6182977 GCA_032401905.1 Swietenia macrophylla | reverse complement strand
ATCTTTAAAAGTTGAAAAACCAGAAGCAGAAGCAACTTGAGCAAGACATCAGCTTTATCAACCTGGACGGCTGCTATAGATATTAACTGAGTTATTTTTATTTTATTATTATTGTTATTTTTCATCTGATTAAGCCAGTAGTTGCTGAATTATGACTATTATGTTATTTGTCAAGAACAGATTCCACAAACATGACCCGACAGTCCATACATACATAAATTATTAGAACCAATTATATTCCTTTTATTAGGTGAACACAAAAGGAACAAGAAGCAAAACATTCTGTTTCCTTGTGGCCAAGTAATTTTTTATAATGAAATGTATGGTCATGTCAGTAATACTTTGATTAAGAAAATAAATTAACTTTTATATATGTTAGATTTAATCAAAAATAAAATAACTTATATATATATATATTGAATTTAATCTCAATTATTAAAAGTGCATCGATTTTATAATTGAAAAATTAATATAAAAAATTATTTAAAGTTCAGAACTTATATATATATATATGGAAAAGATAGAAAAATTTTTTAATTTTATTTAATTTCTTAACTATTAGATCAATGCACTTTTAATGGGTAAAATTAAATTTAATACATGTATTAATTATGATATATTAATTACATAATTTATATTTAGTTTTAACTATTAAAAGTGTATTAATCTAATGGTTAAAAAGTAATATAAGAAATTGTGTAAAATTAATTAATTTCAAACCCTTTCTCACACGCGCGTGCGCGCACGTACAGATATATAAAATCCAATTGTGATAATTTATACTATGAAAAAAGTTTGTTCCTTAAAATGGGTACAAAATTCTAACATTTACATTCACTTTATAAAAAGGATTACCATAATTTAAGGTATGAAGAAAGTTTGTCCCAGTAACATTGGTAAAAAATTCTAACATTTACATTCACTTTATAAGAGGGATAACTCAATAATTTGGTTCTTTCATGAAAATTTTCATGCAATCAACTGTTATCACTTTCAATTTCATCCTTTACGGCTACAATTTTATACTTAAATTGTTCGCCTTCACACCAAAATGATCAATCTTTTAACGTTAGTTTTTACGTTGAAAGGTTCATTTGGAAGTGCTTTTGATACTAACAAAATCACTTTTCAAACTAATAACTAGAATATTAAGCGGGTATGTCTTCAAACTCTTAGATTAAAACTTGTTTAAAAAATTTAGACATTCGGACAGAATTAGTCGACTCTTTATTTATTCTAAAGACATGGAAACATGTTTTCACATGTTGTTAAATAATAAGACTGTAATTAGACTTTGATTTTTGACATATATGTATATGTCTATGTATTTTCATTATGTTGTTAGAATTTAAAAGGTCAATGTTCTAACAAGAACATTCTGATATCACTGCTTACGAAAATTGAAAATTTAATTAGCCGTAATCTAAATTAATAAAATTTTAATTTTAATTGTTTTGATTGGTTGATTAAAATTGGAAGAAATCTCTGGGCTTGGCATATTCCGCGTGGAACCGTCCAACTGTATACCAGTCAAATATCCGTAGTAGATGCAATCAATTGTCCTAATCTGCTACAAACATACAGGCGGCCGTTTACACTTGCATGTCTGGATTCGTCAAGTGGCCATATAGAAAGCCAACAAGCCCAGGTTGACAAAACAAAATGGAAAAGGCAAGCGACATACTGTTGTAATGCATCAGCAAGTAGAATAAAATAAATATATTAAAATAATCGCCAGATGTTAAAAACAAAGTCGAACAGAAAGGACTTCAAATTGTTCAAGCCTAATTCGGAAACATGTCCTGGTCTTAAATGGTCAAAGCTCCGACAATCTTGATCTCCCTCTGCCTCTATAAATACCCATTTGGCTCTCAGTTCATATTCACCAGTTAGCTTACAGACATAGCGAGGTTTAATTACTGCAATTACACTGCTGCTTTGAGAGAGAGAGATGGGTTTGCTTCAGGCGTCTTCTGTGCTTATATTCTCAGCGTCGACTGTGTTTCTTCTCTTTGTGTTCTTGAGAGTGTTATTTTCGTTCTGGATTTTGCCTACTTTGGCTTACCGGAAGATTAGGAGGAGTGGGTTTAAAGGGCCGATTCCAAGTTTTCCTTTTGGAAATCTTAGTGAGATGACGAAGAAAAAGAGTAGAGATTCTTCAGTCGAGTCGTCAAGTATCTCCCACGATATACACTCAACTGTGTTTCCTTACTTCGCTCGGTGGCAACAATCACATGGTGAGTCGATCTGCTATTAAGACAAAACCCTAATGGATTAAATCATGAATATTGGTCTGATTTGGGGTGTGTGTGCTTATGTATTGTTTTCATTTGCAGGGAAAGTATTCTTCTACTGGCTGGGCACAGAGCCATTTTTATACGTCTCAGAACCAGAGTTTCTTAAGAGAATGTCTACAGGGGTCATGGGCAAGAGTTGGGGAAAGCCCAATATATTTAAATATGACAGAAAACCAATGTTTGGTAAAGGTCTCGTTATGGTTGAAGGTGAAGATTGGGTTCGTCATCGGCATGCAATTACGCCTGCATTTTCTCCATCTTACTTGAAGGTTTCTCTTTCACTCTCTCTCTCTCCTCTCTCTCTCTCTCTCTCTCTCTCTCTCTCACAACCACCTACATGTTGATTTCAAACTGTTGAATAATTCACCTGCTTGATCGTTGACCTGTTAATATTGACTAAGAAAATTTGGCAGAAAATCACAATGTAGAACTCGAGAAAATCAATCACACTTAACTTTGAAATGATGAACCAGACACGCAGTCTACACTTAACTCATAATGGAAAGAAGACTTGTTGAAATATTTTAAGAATAAACAACTGAAAATTGCTCTGCTTTGTGGCTACATATATAAGAAAACAAGGGAGCAAATGGCTGACAAGCTTTCATATCACCCTCAATAATTTATAGTTCCACTATTCTTGTCTCTTGAATTGCTTGAAGTGGTGGTTATAACTACACTTTGCAGTAAACTTCAATCCTTAATCTATCACTACTTCATAGACATGATGAGTAAAACATAGACATATTATGACAAATATTCTTCCTCTTGTAATTTGATTTTACTATTGAATCATTTAATAGTAACCCACTAATTTATATTGCTTGTGCAACAGGTTATGTCGAGCTCAATGGTGGAGTCCACATCTAAAATGCTAGATAGGTGGAGTAGCCTCATAAATTCGGGAAATCCAGTCATCGATGTCGAGAGAGAGATCTCATCAACGGCGGGAGAAATCATTGCCAAGGCAAGCTTTGGTTTAAGCTACGAAAATGGTAGAAAGGTGTTTGAAAAGTTAAGAGCCATGCAGCTCATACTTTTCGAGTCTAACCGATATGTGGGTGTCCCTTTTAGCGAAGTTATGAACCCTAAACAAACTCTCAAGGCCATAAAGCTTGGGAGAGAAATCGACGGTCTGCTTCTCTCGATCATAACTGATAGAAGAAAGTCCGGTAACCGTTATCCTTCGAAAGACTTGCTCCGAATATTGCTTGAAGGAAATGAGGTAGATGGACGGCGAGGGAAGACATTAACAACACGGGAGCTGGTAGATGAGTGCAAGACTTTCTTCTTTGCCGGCCATGAAACGACGGCGCTGGCACTGACTTGGACATTGCTGCTTTTGGCCATGAATCCGGAGTGGCAAAACCAGCTAAGAGAGGAGATCAGGGAAGTGATAGGAGATAAAGAAGTTGAATCCGAAAAGCTTGCTGGACTTAAGAAGGTAAGATATGATTTCTTGTCACGAGGTCTTGCATTCAAATTTTGTTATTAATTATAACGGAGTTGGACAATATTAATTAATTACTGTTCAACGGAGAACACAAGGAAGGTTTAACCAACAAATCTGAAGAAGTTCGGATTTGTCAAAGGTCAAGTGATCAACCGTGAGCAAACAACAGCTCGTCCAGTCCACGCATGGAAGCGCGTGAATAAAGACATGTTGTGGCTGTCGCTTTGCGCATCGCCGTCAAGCACTCACACGCACACCAGAGTTACAAAATATTATTTGCTGTGTTATCTATACACGCTTGGCAACAACCCAGATGTTTTGACCTCCGACAGTTGGCCTCTTGTTAGTGGTCCATGCAGAGTCAGAGACTCCCCATTGGTCGGCTGGGGTTAACCGGCCAAGCCCTTTCTGCTTTGCTTTCACGTGGCGAAAAATGATTGTTCCATGCATAAATCATTTACGTTTACGTGCATGCTTGCTAGCCGCCACTGAGACATTGATACCTTTAGAATTCCAAATCTGGAGAGTCTACAAATTTTGGCTGATCACTAAAAGAAAACGAAACTAAAATCTTTTGAGCTGTATTTGGCTTTTATTATAACTCTTGTGTTAATTGCGCAGATGGGATGGGTGATGAATGAGGTTTTACGGCTGTATTCGCCGGCACCAAATGCACAGAGACAAGTACGAGAAGACATAACAGTAGACGGTCTAACAATCCCGAAGGGAACAAACATGTGGATTGATGTTGTTTCCATGCACCACGATCCGGCTCTGTGGGGCGACGACGTTTATGAATTCAAGCCAGAGAGGTTTAGGGACGATCAGCTTTACGGAGGATGCAAGCACAAGATGGGATTCTTGCCATTTGGATTTGGGGGGAGAATGTGCATTGGAAGGAATTTGACAATGATGGAGTATAAAGTTGTCTTAACCCTGATTCTATCTAGGTTTTCTTTACAAGTTTCTCCAACTTATTGTCATTCCCCTTCCATTCTGCTCTCTCTCAGGCCAACCTTAGGGCTGCCACTCATAGTTCAACCACTTTAATAACCCACCCATCACTGGTTCAATTTATTTCATCTTGTAGTGTACTTTTTGCCACAAAATTTGTCGCAATATCTCTTTGTTTTTCTTAGTGGCTAGCTCCATGATATTGTGACGTACATAGAACATGAAAATAATAGAAATCAATGTGTTTCCTCGTCCAGTCTATTAAAATCATGAATCGACCTTTGATTACAAATCTTGTTTGTTGATGTCTTCTGGCATACGGGAGTTAGCGGGTAAAATACTTTTACCGAACGTAGAAACTCGTTCAGTTTTTTGATGCAATAAGTTAGATATCGTTCTAAAACACGAGATTAGATGTTACTCGAATCAAATACAACTAGAAAATACTACGCGTGTCAACATAACAATTCCGTGAAAGAAAATTTAAAGCAAAATTTTATTCAATTAAAAAAAAATTACTAAACAAATAATCAACTTAAATCTTCTTTTTGTCTAATTTATCTTTGTCTTCACTGAATTTTAATTTGTGGTTTAACCAAAATTTAATAATTATCATCTAATATAAAATTAATTAATAAATTCTATTAAATTAATTTTAATATTTTATTGTTAATTATGTCACAAATCACTGAATGCTTGAAAGATAGAAACACCAGAATCCTGGTCCACAAAGCTTCGGCAAATTAAATTTGATTTGATTTGATTTAACAACAGTCGGTGTCTGATCAGCCGTCCGATTTCTACAAAAATGTCAAAATTCTCACGAACTCTTACTAGTGGCAGTGTTGGACGACTTGTCAGCTGCGCTGTACCAACAAGGAAACCTTGATGTGTGTTTTAGGTGAATACGAAAACGACAATCAAGAATTTCGTTAATTTCTTCTTGTATGGAGGCATCTTGTATTTATTATTCGCTCATTAGTTTTAACATTTTGATAGTGAACAATTATTGCTTATGTACCCACATATAATTATTATTATTATTATTATTTGGCAATTAGCACAAATAAAGTCAATCCTTCTTTAAAATTGAAAATTTTGAACTTACAACTCTGAATATCTTATTCTACCTGTTATAATAATCTATTTATTATAAATTTGTGATTGATAACTAATAATTATATCATTAATTATTAGTTGATACAGTATATTAAAAAAAAATTTTGATAAGATACTCTTATCAAGTCTGCATAACTTATATTATGGATTAATTAATTAATAAAGTGAAAAAATTTATTTATTAATAATAAAAAAAATTTCACAATTTAATTAGTGTGATAAAAATATTAAAAAAAATTTTAATTTATTTATTTTTTATTAATAAATAAAATTTTTTTATTTTATTAATTAGATAATTCTACTATATTAATTATTTTCTAAAGAGAGATTTTTTCTATGAAAAATTGATAAGCGGACAAATTACCAATGCCGTAATTTTAATAAATACAGTTGACCGTGGAAGTTGATATATTATTATTATTATTATTATTATTATTATTATTATTATTAGCTACCTACTGGTACCGGTACTGATACTAATAGGATCAACTACCGCAGCATTGTCGAGTGTGTGAACCCAAGAGATCCATTTCTCTTTCACACTCTACATGCAATACACACATATGCAAGACATAAATAATTTGCAACTACTCTACTACCAATTTGATTTTTAATTCTAGTTATAATGCAAGTTATTGAAGATTTGAAGTGGGTTAAACATCTAACCTATTTATTCTGTATGATGTCTGATCTGAACTCTTAAAACAGGGCCATCCTAGAAAAGAGGCAAGCTTGGCGGGAACCGTACATGCATCCACAGTTGCTCATGTGTTGCCAAATGATTCCACCCAATCTCATCAAGCAAAGAAATTTTCAGTTCATAGTGCTTCTTCTTGGGAGGCTCTGCCTCATCTTGAATCAACTCATCCAATACCTGTGTCGTAACATGATTAGATACATTGTAAAGACATATACTATTAATGCACATGTTTGCTAGGTAGGTCGGCTTAACACATTTCTCAGACTGAGAGCCGGACTAATGTGTCAAGAAAATTACCTTCAGTGCTATTCCAAGCCTTCCACATCGTCTTTCACGCATCACTAAGAGCGTGCCATATTTAGAAGACTTCACATCGACCCATTTCGTCAGTTCTTTGAAGTTCTCTTCGAACAAATCGGGCTGGCTGTGGCTTATTTTTTCTGCATCTTTTGTGCCTTCAGTTGCAGCTAAGCCTGAAGTTTTCTCGCTCTGCCATGATAATCAAAGGACATTAGTGTCTGTGCATGCAAATTAAAATATTAAGTCATTTTGATTACTGAACATGAAAATTTAAAATTTTGTGGCATAGACAAACTTGGTACCAAACATGTGTGTGCACAAAAGCACAAGCAAACAAATTGGTAGTAACAGGTTAATAGTTCAAATGAACGCTTAGTGAAAGACACAAAACTTCCATGTTGGAGCCACTGAGGCTGGGTTAGCTCCTTGCCTGTAAATCGCTCCCGTGCTAACAGTAAGCAAAGCAGCGTGGCAATAAAACCACTCAGAAAATGCTGCATCCAACTTTCTCCTTTAAATAATTTCTCTGTTTCTCACGATCTTTCAGATTATTTTCTGGGCATAATTTATTTAATTCCAGGGATAAATAAGCTTTAATCCGGCTCCAATAATATGGCTAATTTATGCAGGACAGTTCAGAAGAGACAAGTAACATGCCATTATAGCAAAATCTAGACTACACACTCGTGATTATTTCATGTCTATTAAGTTATTGGACAAAAAATTTTGTTAGCAATAGCTCTACCTTCAATGATTCAATCTCCAACATTGCTAGACCTTTTTGGTAAAGTGCCTCTGCTAACTGATCACGGGTTGTCTCCATCTTTTCCTTGATTTTCTATCATCAAAGCAGCAAAGATGTAAAACATTTGCACCAATATTAAAAATTACTGAAAGCAAGCAAAAGTAACGTCAGTTAAACAACAAAGTTTCTAGAAAGATGAGAATAGCAGAAGAAATCAAATATTGGCTTATTTCCCATAGAATAATAAGCCAAGGGCTCGGTTGTGAAATTTAGGACTTCCCATAGATTTGGAGAAAGAAAATTAAAAAAATAAAAATAAAAATAAACATATAAGTAACATGGATGCACACCTCTGCCTCATCATCTTCTGGATCACTCTTCTGTGCAAAGAATTTTGCTAAATCATCTTTGTCAACACTATCAGCCACCTCATTTGCTGCATCTATTACCTGCAAAGTTTATCTTGTCGGTACTGGTTTAATGACAATTTCACCATGACCTTCACATCTGAATAGATATGAAAAGCATGGCAAATGCAGAAACAATTTTGGAAAGAAAAAGTACAAAATATTATGGTGCTGAAAACTACTAATTTTCTATGGGACTGCAAGGAAAAGTCAAAACATTCTCATAAGAGGAGAAAAAGAATCATTCATGGATTCCATTCATATTCATTCATCAAATTCCTATTTTAACATGCTAGCACCGTATCTCAGCTCAAAGGGCAATCTAGTTTCTATCTAATAGTATGCAACTTGCATTGTATATTTAATCACGTGCCTCTATAGACAGATAGAGTTGAAACTAACACAATGTAAGACATCTAGCACATTCAAATTGAGCATATGCTCATCATAAACAAACCTCTTCATAGTGGTGGACTTTGTCCCCATCATTACTTCGAGAAAGCAAACCTTCCAAGATCTTAGCAAGTAATGGGGTATATTTTGGGTATTCAGACTGCAAAGAAACAGGAACACATCTTAGTTGACATTTCCAAATACAAAGACCAGATTGCTAATTAACAGCTCAAGCTAAGTCCCAAAAACTAGAAGAAAATGCTCCAACCAATTCTCTGTTACAAGAAATGGTAAAAGGACATTTGATCCCCAAAAGTCAGTAGTGAAATGAAACAGAAAACAAAACAGGATTCTTCAACTTCGCTAACTGCTTCAGCATTTGCAAAATTCTGCAAACTTAAATTCATTAAGTGCTGAATCAGCTAGTTACTGAAGATCATGATATGTATAGGACATGGATTGGAATTTGAACTGGCCTAGCTGATGTCTGTTATGGAATTTTGAAAGCCTTAACATGACAAAAAAGTACGGTAAAGCATTTCCCGCCGTCCACAAATAGCATAAACCATAAAAATAAATATGGTCAATGAATGCCTCTCAGCATATGACAAAGAATAACGCATCTACCTTAAGAGAGGCAGCTAACTTTTTCCGCTCAGAGCACTCTTCATCAGTTTCTTGTTTTAGGCTTTCCAAGACTTTTATCTTTGCATCTCGAACCTAATTGACATGCATAACAAGCATTGAGTAGCTGTGGAAGTCTTCAATAATAGCAACTGAAACTCTAGCATCCAGCGGGCAGGAAAAAAGAAGGTTTGCCAGAAAATAATAGTTGGACCATAAAAATGTAAAAGAACTAAAAGACATTTGCAACAATCTTCTAAATTCTATTATGCAAGTATTTTAAAACTACTACAAAATAAATTTATTCAAACAATTGTATTCAATGTTAAGTAGAAAATTAACTTCATCTTGTTCAGACGTAACTACCAAATACGAGCATTTATAAAATTACTATAAAATAAACTCATTCCAGCATTAGTATTCAGTGTTACGTAAAACATTTTTAACTCGATCTTGTTCGGATGCAAGTACCAACTATCTAATACTAAATTGAGAAATAAATATATTTAAAATATTTTAATGACTGAAACTAAATCATATCCATTGTTTAGTGAAAAAAAAAGGCCCTTAGGCCATTTTTTATATCACAACTCAACCCCCAAGTTAAAAGGAAAAGCCCATCAAACTTAAAGAAATTGCTTACAAATCAATGCAATGCAAAATCAAATCAAAATATATAAACAAACCTAAATTGCACCAAATATGAAAGTAATAGTAACTAAATTTAAATTAAACTGCACCAGATATGAAAGTAATATTAACTAAATTAAACTCTTAGATAAATATTTATTTATACCATTTTTGCAACTATTTGATACTTTTCAAAAATAGATCTCTATGCCAAAAACAATATGGCAACAACTTGTACAACATATGCCAAAAGCTAAGCAAACAAAATAAATATATAACACACCCACACCCAATGAGTTTCACTCAGGGTGCTTGAAATACCTCCTCTTCTAAATGTTCAGAAACAGTTCTAGTGCGAGTTGAAGAACCTTTTCCTTTGTCCTCATCAAGCTGCCAAACACATATAACAGTAAATTAGTAGGCAGAATGCATTGATGCAAAAAGACCAAGAAAAGAAAACAGCACTATAACTAGCTAGTACACCACTGTCACAAATCAATGATTGTTCTTTAAGACCTGCTCCAGAACAATGTATGTAATGCGTGAAAGGCAAAGTAATTGGCAGCATTGTTAAAACCTTATTAGGTGGCACTATGTAAACAATTAGATATGAAACAGGGTTCTTTTCAGGATTTTTCCCCGCCCCCTTGCCTCCAAATGATAGCTTTCCATAGGAGATTGCCCCAAGCAATACAGAACCTGGTGGAGAGTTCTGCAGAAAATTTTTAATTATTATTAAACATCTAATGCAACAAAGTAGAAATGAAGTTAATTTTTCCTGAAAGGAAGGGATAAAAAAAGAGGATATAGAATGTACTACCTTTGGGAGCTTGTCTTTGGCTGGTGGGCTCAAATAGAATGCTTCTTTTATTCTACCAGAAAATGCCTTGGTAAATATATGTAAGAGATGGAGCATAACAACAGAAACAAATCATTAAGGGGCCCAAACATACCCTGGAACTAAAGTGGAGGATTTATAGGTACCATTTCCCATAACAGGGCCATCTGGTTGAGAGAAAAAGCTCAATCGAATGATATCCTGTATTAGAAATAAATCAATGAAATTCTAATAGGTACTTAAAACATAAAATTCTCTATTTGTGAGAAATACAGCCTAAACAAGAAACTAAACCTGCTGAAATTTTCAGTTACCCTTACTAATTATTCTACTACACTAGATCATAATTTTGATGACCCAATCCATTGGTGATTCCTTTTATTTCAGTAAATTCTTGGAACAACTAAAGGCAAAACCAAGTTCACAGGATGCATAAAAGCAGCCCTGTGGTTGGAACCTGTTGTCCCTAGAAGACAAAAAAATAAATAAAATAAAATCACCTAAAAGAAAGAAGAGGAGAAAGAACACTATTCCACTGTCACATTAATTTATTAACGTTTTAAAGAGACTTTTACATACAGTCACAATCTTGATATTATAAAGGAGATAGCCATTGATAGCAGAATTAGTTATTTTTGCACCGTACAACACATTGAAATGCACTGCAACTCTCCAAGATGCAAATACAAAACAAAAATCAAAAGAGCCTCCTGTCTTGACACCTACAACTGCAACATTGTAGTTTAAAGTGAGTAAACAACATGATTTGGTCACAAAATTTACTACTGCTACTTCTAGTAACAATTGTCAAATCGGTATAAAGTAAGCCCTTCTACTAAAATATTTTGTACATTATTGACGTTAATATTATGTAACCTTTTTTCTGGTACCGACTTTAATATTATGCATCTAATGTGCAACACTTTAATGGTGCAAAATATAGATTTAATAATGGCATATATACCTGATTTTGGATGCCCTAACCCATTTGTATGATTTCACTAAAATAGAATGAGAAATTTGCTGCTCTGTGAAGTGATCCTTGAGCACTTTCCACATAAATGGTGCAAAATACAGATTTTCAATTGTTCTAACAGTTTTTATTCACATCAAACCAAAGGACGAAAGCTGCAATGAAGACGAACAACAATAATCCCAGGATAAATAAGTGCACAGCTGCTTGAAAATTTTTACATACAACCAATTAAAACTAACAGAAATCATGTCAGACAAGCAGTACCAAAAGCAAAAACAGTAAAGTTCTAATCTATGAAGCAATTAGATAAATTACGTGTATCATTGATCACAAAAAATAACAAGCTCATTTTCAAAGCCATTGTAACAAAACAAATTCACACCATAGCAGCATTTATTGCTCAGAGGTTGAACTTTAAGGACATAACTTCCTACCTTCTCCTCCAATTTTCTTTCAATGAACAGCACCAATTGCTTCATCTTCTCCAGATATTGCACATTGTCATGCCTGAAAAAGAATAAGTATCATGAGAGAAAGAAGTACATATCTGGATGAGGTTTTGAAAGCTAACTACTTTTTTTAACTGTAATACAAGTCCAGCTTCTACGTTGCGGCTTTCCAACAAAACCTAGTCCTATGTTCATAAACAACACATGGTCCACAATTTGTGATAGTTGCAAGATTAGTTGTGGAATTCAGGAACATCTTATAGAAGATAAAACCTTTTTCTTTGGAATGATTTAGATAGAATCAGAAGTACCAAATCTAGGTAGTAAAATTGATCTCAAATACAATCAGCAACTTAAGGGAAAGAGCAAAATGAATGAACATGTTCATGAATTTTGATACCTCAGATAAAGATGTAAAGTGTATTCACCCTTGGGAAGTTTTGAATAACTTGGATAAACATCACCCATTGCATGCATGCGCTGGAAGGAAAAAAAATAAAAAGAAAATAGAAAATCAGATAGAAATGACTAAGTAGAAAACTGCTAGTAAAAAGTTTCAAAACTCCGGGGGCATAAAAAAGTGTTGACCTATTGCCACACCATTGCAATTAGTGAAAATGGACTTATTGCTAAGATGAAAAGACCATCTTTGTCTCAAAGGAAAATAAGTTTAACAAAATTCTGAATTCTTTAAAACGAGATATGTTGCACCAGCTATCCTCGAATAACTAACTAAAAAGTTAATTCTTAAAAGAGATAATAGATTGAAGTACCTTGTTCGAGTCAGAAATCATATAAAATTGAGACTCAAATCTAGTGTCATATATGCGATTGTTAAGCAATGGAATCTGAGGCTTAACTTCAGATCCATCTTCCAGTTTAAACTTGTAACTGGAGAACCAAAAAGGATAACAATCAATTCCAGCTTGAAATGCAGCCAAATACAGCAGCAGATAAGGAAAAGTAATAAAATAACCCACGTTAATGTCAGTGCTAGTATCTGTTTGCCTGAGGGAAGTCTATCACGATTTGTTGGCAGCACCCTGAGTTTACTTTCAATTGGCCGATATGGAACTCTTATCTGCAAATGGAATAACAAAAGATGAATGCTGTGTAAATGCATACATATATTTATACTTCTAGAAATTAACACAAACAAACACGGTAAATATGCTCCATCATCAATATCCAAACTAAGAAGACTACTTCACCTTATTAAGTACAGCAGCAGGAGCAAGTTTCTCAGATGCCAATAGTGCTTCAGCATCAATTCTAACAGGTGCTTCACTTCCATCAAGTAGCACTTCCTCTTTATTGACATCAATTCCATGAAACACAATCTGAGAATTCACATATGAAATGTAAGGATCTTCAAAAGAAAGGATATTTGTAGCATTCAATTTTTTTTAACCTTATAATAGACAGGAGCAAGGATAAAGGAAGGAATGTACCTGTAGAAAATCAAGAGCATATAAATGTAGAAAATCAAAATAACAATAAGAAAGTAAGAAAATCAATATAGTCAAGACCCATGTGTAGATATAGAAAATATGAGGCAAAGAGTTTAAGAAAAGGTAAAATGAAGAGAATTAGTGGCTAGTCTCATTGTGTCCAAACTCAAGCTCATAGGAATACCAACAAAATAATCAAAAAAGTAGAAAATCAAATTAAATGCCACTATATCTAGAGAAATGGGATAACTAAATCCATAAAGCAATCCAACTCAAGGAAATCAGCAGCAAGTTTAGAAATATTCGGTTAGATTCTAAAAATCACAAAACTAAGAATGTTAAAGCAAAATGATATCCCGAATAAACAATGTCAGCAATCCTGAAATAAACTCACAACCTCAAAGTCCACAATAGTGGTTTCATGACTTCCCATTCCACTTGACCAAAACTGAGCTATAGCTAATTCCACTGTCCGACCTCCAACCACAGGGAAGGTGAAGCTTTTGGCAGTTGGAGAAGAAAATGTCACAATGCTCTCCCACTTAGTAGGTCTTTGCAGTGGACAAACCTGCATGTTTTAGTAGTAGGTAATTCAAACAAGACCCACCCAGACAACCAGATATAAGTTTTTACTACAAGCTGGACCTGAACAGTGTCAACAAAAAAGCGTCGAGTTGTGTCAAGTCCTGATGTTCGCATTGTTGCCTCAACCCAGGTAGCACCAAGTGGCACCTCCATGAATTTCCGTTCTATGTGGCCTATTCAAGCAGTATAAAGGCAGGTAAGAAAGTGTTAAACTCGAAAATTAAGAATAGCAACCAAAGATAGACTAAACAAATGCCTTCAGTTGTCCTCCTCAAAGTGAAACTATTCAAGTGTATTTTGATAATATCCATCGAGAAACTTTTTAATCTCTTAAACGGTTCATACAATTTATAATACTGTATTTTTTATGATATTCAACCAGACCCTTGGAGATCTGATGAAAAATACCTTCTTTGTCTCAAAAGACATTTAACAATAGTCCATCAAGCTTTTAATAGTTTTTAAATATATTTAGCTCTATACATAGGCTTCAACTTCAACTTATTTACATGACAACTCATTGCTGTGAGTGCAAATATAATGGAGGTTCACATACAAAATAAATCAAAAACAGGCATGCCATAGACAGACTCTTAATTTAATTCAAATTATAACCAGTATGAAATTAACCTGGCAGAAATGACATCCTTGAAAACGATAAAAGAGGAGGCCGATTCAATACAACAGAAGGCTTCATTATAGTAACAGGAATTCTAAACAGAGGGCCTCGCCCTGGTGCTTTGCAATCAATTCCATAGATTTCGTAATAACGTAGACCATCCTTGAGATTGGTAGGATCCACCACTACACTGGAATACAGGAAGAACTTGTTAAAAGAATAATCTATTTTCCAGCATCAAAAGCTAAAAATAACAGGATCAAAAAATGTTACCAGCAGAAATCTTTAAACTCTTATGATATATCATAATAACTAGTGAAGTAACAAGAGAAAACAAAGGCCTTAGAATTAGCTTGATAAATACAGCATGTAACACAAAGTTTACATGTATCAGTGCTTGTATGCCAACATGTGTGCGGTTGCATGAATGTGCTTGAGCATATTTTCCCCAGCATCTACACACTAATGACTCTTGCATTGAAGCTTGTTGAGCAAGTCATAATATATCATATATTCAGAATTTATAATTCCTTCAGATCATTATATTCTTTTGATAATATTTCATTTCAGATCATTACTAAAGTCATCAAAGTAAAAATCACTATAATTAAGAAGCAGCTTTTTTCTTGCAGAAAAACATAGATGAAACATGCTAGGTGTCATAGTTAAATGGTCCCCTAATAAATCAGAGACCTGTACATATGCTTTTACGCTATTCTTAGACATATAAACAAAAATGGCAAAAGTAAAGACTGAACATGTCCATCTATAATAATATAAAGGTAGATAAACAATGCCAACTTACTTGAAGCTACGACCATTGTGAGTGAGCAGTAGGTATTCAGGAGCCCTCACAACTGCCTTTTCAGTAGAATGTAGCTCAACACACTCCTCAAAGGGAACCAGCTCTTCTAGATTACTCACACCTTCATGAAATTTTGGTTCAACTTGCACTGTCCACTGCTAAAAATGTAACTTTCAGAGCTGCTTTCAAAATGATATGAACATTTGAGACAAAAACTTTTCCACAATTTATTCTCTTAATGCAGAGACTAGTGAAAGATACTTTTTTATTTAATGAAAGTAAACTCTGTTGTTTGAATATATCGTGCAAGCTCTACTAGTTAAAAAAAGGAAACTTATAGAAAATTGCACTGAAACCCCAAATTTAATTAAAATGATTTTTTTTTTTACACTAATTCTTCAAAAAGCACCGGGAATTTATTCAGCAAATAATAAAACCTCAAGTAGAATGCTAAAGATGTAGGCCAACCACAAAAACAGGAAACATATTGGATGTCAGAGGCTACCACTGCTGTAAGGATCAACATGCAGGTGCTTGATCATTCCACTACTTTCTAGGAGTTAGAACTTACAATACACAAAGGAGACGAAGATAATGTCAACATATTTATGACATAATTGTTACATTGAAGGTATGATATTTGGGGGTAGGAAGAGGCATTTCTTCTTTCATAAGCATGAAGTTTAAGCTTTGTGCACCTAGAACAAACTGAAGAGCTCCAGAATATGTTGCATGAACAAAAAGATATAAGATTTTCACAATAATAAAAAATGAACGAATTTGTAAGAAGTTACCATAACTAAATCAAACTATTTCAATATTTTCAAGAAACCAATTATTTTCAATCAGAGCAACTGTAATAGATAACCAAATTTCAGTTTAGACTTTTAACACAGAATTTTAACCCAATATAATCAGAATACGAAGTCTCCAAGTCTGTAAATAATCCTACCTCAGTAGATTGTCGGCAAGCACCACCATCTCTGAGGTAGATGCCTCGATACGTAGGAACTGCAATTACAATTAAAAGTGTTGTAATTATCAAAGCATGTCATTGATCAGATAACCCAAAACCATTACACTTGTTATAGAAAAGAGCAGTATAAACTCTAGTCATTAATTGCATAAAAAAACAAATCGGCAAATCATTATTTTCTTCTCAAATAAAATATCCAGTATCTTCGCTGTCACATAACACAGATTCTAGTGTTCACAAATGACCAACTTGTAGAATTTAATAGGCACATAATATTACAACTCTAGAAATTAAGATTGTTTGCAGTTTGTCAAAGGGGTTGGGGATGTCCTGGTCATAAACTTACTTGTTTTTCCGGACTGGTTGATTTTTATTTGATACGAAACACATGGAACATTGCCATACTGCTGTACATATTCAAATGCCCTGTGATTCAGAGAGCGGTCAAGATTAAAATCAGAAATTACAAAATTCCAATCTATTTCCAGCAGGGAAAAAAAAAAGTGCAGGGGCCTAGAGTAAAAAATCTAACTTGTCAACTTGCAAAAGGCCTTGTCCAGTAGATAGTTTATCTTCTGCTAAAGCACCTATTGGAATTGCTGTATTCTCAACAGCCATTCTTACAATGTATGGGCTCACAGGAATGCCCTTGGCCTAGAAAGACAACAATGCACAAGAGGAACCCCAGTCAGATTCAAATGATGTCAGAAGCATTACCCTTAAATAAAATGAAAGTCAAAGGACAAAAAGAAAACAGAATCAACTCTATGGAATGAAAAAATAAACACCTTCATTGCACTTATAAGTAATGCAATACTCCCACAAGCAGAAGGAGATGCCATTGATGTTCCATTCATGAGCATGCGTTTTTGAAGAGTCCATGTAGAGACTGGAGCAACAGCCCCACCAGGAGCACTAATGCAGATTCCTAGATCACCATCAGTTGTTGGTCCTCGGCTTGACCTGCATCCCATTTAAACTATTTACACGTGATCCAAATGCAAATCAGAACAGTGTCCTAATGGCACGGGAGTGTGGGACTCATGTTTCTAGGTCCAAGTCAGCTAAATGAAGTTAACATACCAAGTGTACTCAAGGCCTTCACTGGGAGGTTCAACTAGAGAATGAGCAGCAGCAGCCATTGCAGGAGAGACATACGCACCAACCCCTATAATGCTTGAAGACGTACCACCAGGTGCACCTACAGTATTCAGTGCTGGCCCACTGTTGCCAGCACTGCTCACGAATACCAGGTGGTGTTTATTCACAGCCTAAATTTAGAAACAATAGCAAGATCCACACCATATTTTAGCATCAAACACAAAATACGAGGATAAAAGATAAAACAAAATACTTATCAAAGATGAATTAGGTTTTGAGTAGATACTTCATTAACAAGGTCAACAAAGCGCCCGTAGTCTGGCAGTAACGCAGGCTCTCCATAACTCATATTGATGAGATCACATTTATGCTGCATAAAACATGAATAATGGCCATCCCTTAGATGCTCTATATCACACTTTGAATACACCCTATAAACTTCACTTGCAAGAATGAGAACATATGTAGACATGCTTATATGTATGAAGCATTAACCACAAAAAGCTACCTAGAAAACACAGTGCTAATCCTACCATCCTTGAATGGAGAAACCATATTTTAAATGTTTTTTCCTTTTTCGATAAACAATCACCAACCTCCACAGCAGCTATCAATGCCCGTGTCAAGCCAGTTCCTGTCTCCATCGATCCAAGGCGGGAGTCTCCAATTTTACAGGATATTAACTGTGCTCCAGGTGCAATTCCATTCAACAAAGGCTCCTAAAGAAGACCACAAATGTCAAGACTGGTTCACTGGGAATGAAATGACACAGCCAGATTAACTTAAATATAGGTACCTCAGGGTGAAAAGCAGTAGCTATACCAGCAACATGAGTGCCATGAGGGGAACTATCCGTTACAATACTTAAGATATTTCCCTCCTCATACACATTAGCAACAAATGTACAGGCATCTAATTTGCTAAACACACCATACTTCCGTTCAGTCCTGTAAGAATAATTTTTAGATAGTTATACACAAAATTGTTTACATACGCACGTAAAATGAAAACAAAAAAGACTTTGAGACAAACACAAATTTTTTAGTTCAGAACATTTCCTTTTTCTTTTATAACTCCGAAAGCCCCCCACATGTGCAGGGAGCTAAGAACTGGAAGTACTATCAGACCCAATCTAATTGCAAATGTTTCTGCTGTTTGATATTACAGCATAAACAATGCATATGCATAGCATATTTGGGCACTCAAAATTTTCAACCACATCATTATTGCCGACATTAGCCATACATACCTATAATTAGTAAGAGGAGCAAAGCCAGCAAGTTTCCCATGACCTGGCTCATCCTCTAGACTCTGTGTGTCAAGTGCGACCCTCCATACTTCTCCGTCATGCCACACCACAGCATCTATGACAGGTCCTTTTTCATCATAGCTCTAGAATTTCGGAACATAATTATTTTTCAGAGCAAGAGAGGAAATTCAGGTAAAAATGTAAATTAAAACTCTAGAGGCACACCTCAGCCTGCTTCCGTAGAATATCAACTCTGTTTTGGAGATCTTCACGAACCCTTTTCAAGTTTGTGTCCTCCACTTTCTTGTGTTTCTGCATGAAGGTGAAGGGATATCACTACAAGTTATGTGCAGGAATAGAAAAATAACAGCACATGCTCTAAACCACACTGATAAAGCAACGTCAGCTAATTTGTGCTACCAAGTAACAAGAAAAGGAATAAATCACACATCAAAATGCTAGTGATTCTAGCAAAAGTTACTGGCCATTTGAATGGAGCAAAACTGATGCAAATGGTCAAGCTTGCATAGGGCAAATAACAATTGCATATAAGCAACTCAACAACAATTTTCAAATAAATGTCAGATTCTGCATGTGAGTGTCATGATCAACAATTCCAAACAAATATTGAAAACTAGATAAACCAAAAAATTCCATAATCTAACAAATTGTGATCAAATTGAACCAGCGCTCTTCAACAACCTGGTCGAATTCATCAAGATGTTTTACAGCTCTGGCAATTGCTTCCTGGTTTTTCTCATCCCACTTTTTCTTTCTTTCTTTCTGCCAAGTAAACAATAGAGGTGCAGATGGAAAACTTGATTATCAGCCAATCTTTTTAAACGTTGAGATCAAGAATGTAGTTAACAGATTCCATGCACTCAATGCAATCAAAATCATTGCTTACCTTCAAACGAGCAGTCAGCGTGTCCGTAAATAATTCGTATACCATTTTGTAACCCACATGCCATTCACCAGACGGGTTTTTCCATGAAGAATTGACAGCCAAAGTAGACCCTGCATCGAAACTTTCCCATCAATCTACACAGTTTTTGCATTACGAATAAATTCATCATTAAAACAATAAAATGAAAGGGGATTCAAAGTGACTGACCAGAAGCTCCACGAATAAAACCATGTGAATCAGCCTTTACCACAGTTGACGAATCAATATCTCCACTTCCAGTGCTGAAAACAACAATAACAGTTTATAACAATTTAAAAAATATATATATATATATTGCTGCCAAAACACTATCTTTCAGAAATTACCAGTCAAGAACATCCAATATTTTGGGCTTCCCGTCTGATGTCACTTGCAAACCAGCAGCAGCGGGGTCCACACCAGAATCTGCAAACACAAAGACGTTACTAAGAAATACGATAACGTAAGGTACAATTTTCTTTTCATTTTAACTAAAGTCAATACGATTTCAGTACCGAAAATCGCGATAACGGCGCCACGGCCATCGAACTGAGGATTAGCCTGAATGAAGCGATCAGCGCCGGTTTCTCTCTTCGGCATGAGAGAGGCCAAGAAAGTGGACTCGTTTAGCTTGAAATTACGAAGAGAGCCGTTGTCGTCGCTACCACCACCACCAACACCAGCAGACGAGGAAAAATGCATTGCCCCAAATTTACTACGAAAACTCAACTCTCTTTCTTCTGCTTTAACTCTCCTCCTCCGAAACTTTTTGGTCTTAATGAGTAGAGAAGACAGTGTTCTCGTGCTAAATGATGAAGAACGAGCCGGTGTCGTAGGGGCCCAACGCGCAGACGGCGCTTTAAATAATGAGCATTGCATTTCTTTCTTTTTTTTAATTTCTTTTTTACTTTTTTGGACGTTTAGAAATGGGTAGCTTAGGAATTTCAGCCGTAATACTGGTGGCGACCGACGGAGGAGATGGAGGCTTTGGGCGGATGGGGCGACAACTATAATGTGTTTAGGACTGTTAAATGGTGGTTGGGTTGATTCGACCGGGCGGGGAGTTGGGGGATGGTGCCGAATTTACTATTTTGTCCTTTGCATGAGACGTATTGGCCTCTTAACTCCTAAATGGTATGTATGATATAAGTGGCAACGTGGGCCCATATTGTCGGATAACTCAATTTTTATCCTTAAAAAGCCATGATTGATTAATGATTGACAATCACCGATTCATCAAAAATCACCTGATTAAAACGTTAATAAATAATTTATTATTATTATAATAATTTTCATAATTAATTAATTTAAAACTAAAAATTTACAAAATCAAAATTATATAATTTATTTTCTAAAAATTGAGATTTTTCCTAATTATTTTTATTTTTAATTTCAATAAATATTAATACATAATATATTTAATAATAAATAATTTAAATTATATTTTAAATATTTTAATTTATATTATAAAATATAAAATTAATTTATAAATTTTATTAAAATATAATTTAAATTATTTATTATCAATTTACCATGTATCAATATGTTGTGAATAGGAAAGAATCCTCCACCATTTGCCAGACTGTCTGATCCCATATTTTCTCCTCCACTTAAACCGATTCTTTATTCTTTATTCCAGTAAGAAAAGACAAGGCACACATTCACCACCATCACTAAATTCCAAGGAAAAACAGAGGTCTTTAAATGGTACATTCTTATCTTGAAAGATTTACTGCTTGACACTGAACTGAAGGCTGGCCACTCAATGAGCATAAGGCCTTGTTAAGAAGAGAATCAGATTGTTTAAGAAGTTAATTAGTATCTTATGCTTCCTGCTGGCAAGAGAACCGTCCTGATAAAGCCTTTTTCCTTCAAAATTCTGCGTCGGCTAGGCTGCCTATGAGAGATTAGAGAATTTATTCGACAGATAAATGCAAAAGCAAACAAAATACTTGTTAACAAATCACAGGAGGAGAAACCAAAGCACAATGGGAACAGAATTCTTCATCAATTATGAATGGATGTTGCAGCAAGATTGCAAGTTCCAATTGGTTGCAAAGAATAAGCTCTGTATGAGCTTGGGGAAGGAAAAAATTAATCTGCTTCTTTCTGTTGATTGATGTACTGATAAATTGTGAAAAAATGAGCAATTTCTTTTGTAGTTTTGCTAAAGTAACCTTTCAATGCTTATCTGTACTTCCTTTCAGTATACTTTTTGGGTTTTCATGTCCTTTCTTTCTTGATCGAAAGCTAAGAAAGAGCTTCACTGTTGAGAACTGGAGAAGCTTAGGAAGAATTTCTTGTTGTCTAAATCATCTACTGAACCTGCAATGTTTAATCTTAGTGTTATCTTCAGTTAAAATGCAGCGCTACGAGCTTGCAAATTGCTGCTACAAATACCTGTAAGCTGTGGAATAAGGTTGTGGCAGAAATTGTTGCAAGGGTATGGGCAGTCAATCTCCTTGGTTGGCCTTCCCCTGAAGTACCAATCACCAACTGCTTCTGCAATGGTCTGTAATGAAGTGGTTTATATTTTAGTCAATACTGCATGCGAGCAAGATTTTAAATGCCAAAGTACATGACAAAAATAGGATTAAATAACAAGACATGGCTTCTCAAAACTGTAGAGATAACAACTCACTTCATGGGTCATCATTTAAGTAAATACTAATGGTGGCTTCACTGAGAAGTGTAAACATGGTGTTAGTATAGCTATTATGAAACAATTCTAGGTTTATTTCCCCAAACTTACAAGTCAGCCTGTAAACTCAGCAGATGTAATCAGATTCACCGTCAATTTTCAACCACCTTTGTGAATGGCAAGATGCCGACAATAGAATGGTATTTGAATCAGGTAATTAACAAGCTTAGGTACACAACTTTGGAGAATGGCCAGCAAAACAGCATTAAAACAACATTTGGAATGGAAGGGTACTAACATATAGATTTCATAGGGCTGGCAGGGTGAATGTAGATTAGTTACCTTATTATGTATTATTGGGGAATCAGCAGCAAACCATGTGTCTTGCGACTCACTTTGGCAATGAGCAAAGCATGAATTTATGAACATACCCCCACGTCTAGAATATTTGAAAAATAATCTCAGAGCCAAAAGCATGTCACGCCTGAAACCTGAGAAGGAAAAAGGAAAAAAGAACATTAGAACCAGAGTAGGTAGAGCTGATTAAATGAAAATTCAAATTAATATAAGAAAGACCGAAAACCTTGCAGTACATCTATCTGATATTCGTTACATGCTGCTGGATTAAGCTTGCAACGGTTCCAGCGTCCACGCGGATCCGCAGACGGTGGAACCAGTGCATGATGGAACTGTTAAACATTTTAAATAACACTCGTATTATATTCTAACAGCAAGAAAATCTACAAAAAGGGGAAGATCCATCATTTCAAAGGAATAACAGCAGAGGAAGTTTACCTGGAAGACATCGTATGCTGAGTTCAAAATAAAAAATGGTGTTGTAATATATTTCAATGCATACTGCGGGAAGAAGCACTGCAAAAGAACAAAGTAAGTGTTAAAACCATTTGACGTACAAAAGTAATTATGCTTAGATGAATCAACAAACCAGTAGCCCGGCAAAAATCATACCAATTCCGGATAGTAAAAGGATTTGGTGCAGTTCTGATCCAAATTTTGTTCAACCCCCTGAAATGAAGATTTCTGACATATGATTATGACATTTACAATTGAAGAAACGCGATGAGATTTCTGTGCTGAAAAAGATGTCAACATATAAGAAGCCAAACTGGGAGATTCTTTTGTCTGCATCTTATACGTAACTATAGTAACTGCTTTTATATCTTTGTCTATTCTCTCTTTTAATGCAGTGACTTTATTGAAACATTTAAGCTGGATGATATGGAAATGAATTTGTTAACCTCTATTATTTGCAAATTTTTGTAAAGCACATTTCCATTTGGAAGAATTAGTAGTGATGTTGATCAAATGGGGTTCAAGAGTTTGGTAACTTCATGCCCAAGTGTCATCAACTGTCCTCCCTATACCGCTTCTTGCATACATGCATTTCAGACTCTAGTTTGGTGGCTATGGTTCTCATATTTGGTTCCTTAGTTAACCATTTAATTAGCATAGATGTTGCAATCCTATAAATGATGATTGTATTCACTGAACATGAGTGTAAAAGATGCACCTAATCTGCTTTATCTGAGACTGAGTTTGCCTTGATGCGGCAAAGTAGTAAGGCACCAAATGCAACGCCGTTTATCAACATCAAGGCACTTAATTTTTTGGATGCAAAATCTATCTTTAACAGATAATAAAGTTCCTCTACATCATAGCAAAACTTAGGTTAAAATGTAGGTAATGTTTTGATCAGTGGGGAAATATTAAACAACTACTAGAAATTTCTAACATTATAAACTGTAGGTCATGGATGGAAAGGACAACCTGTAGTTCAACTAGATCTTTGAAGAAGGACCTCATAGTATGGTTCAAACTTATGTCCCTTCTGAAAAATGAGAAGCAAAAGAATTCAAGTGGATTTTCAAGCGAAAGGTGCAACAATTCAGAACAACTAAAATTTAAGAGGGAGACTAACTCGTCCAGAAAAAATCCAGCATCACTCAAGCATTTCACGCTGGCATTCTCTGGTAAATAATTGGATAAACTGTCACAGTGCAAAAAGGCTGCTAAACCCCCGGCAGAGCAACCTGAAAGCAAAGCCTAGAAAAGAAGTTGAATCAATGGTGATCTTCTTGGAAGTTATGCATGCATTATGCATGAAAATCATTCAGATAAACTTAACAAACCATGCACTGGCATGTTTTACAGATATAAAGAATGTTCATCGAGTAATTCCCCTGAGCTTGAATTTACCTTTCTAGCATTTGCTAATCCTTTAGGTAGAAGATCAAGAATTATTGCTTCCCAAATTTTTTGCCCTCTGAAATAAAGTAATGACGTCTGTCATTCATTCACACGCATGCATTAGTTAAAATTGAGCTATGTGAATACTCCTGTGAATCACAACCAACAGTAAATCATTGGTTATCACTTCTCCCACATAAGTTGTAAGCAAGGCAGGAGGATTTGCATTTCAGTTAATGATTTAGGCAAACATCTCCGAGCTTAATTTGCAGAGGCCAATATTGGGTCAAATTTTCTGTTTGGACCAATCGGGTCTCTCAAACTAAAATCTGGCCTTGTGCAATAAAAGAGTAATGCTAAAAACCCCTTTAAGACCCTGGTTACACCCCTCTTTTCGAATACAGAGATCATAACACAAAGAAAAGTTTGATCATAACATGGCCTCTGCGTTGCTAAGGACACCCGCATGCTTGAATTGAACGTCAGGATTTTGGTAGTGCTCTTATTATCAATTAAAAGGGAAAACTCAGGTGGGAGATAATTACCCCATTGTCAAACTTGGCATTTCCGGCAAACGAGGCTCCATCACAATACCTTAGCTTTACACGATTCCAGTTGTAGAAATCTGATTCATAATTAGAAACTTTTCATTATTCTGGCAAATAAACAAGTGATTTTATCTATAAAAAAAAATTCAGACGGACGCTGACATGTGCATTGTGGTCCATATATCTCACTGATTATAGATCAAAGTAGTAGAGAACTTGCATAACAGATATCTGTCTTCTTAAATAGGAAAAAGCCAAAACGGGTAGTGTGTTGAAGTTCAGAATGTATGAACAAGCAGTAAAAAGACTGTGTGTATAGATCATTTTAAAGGAGATGAGATGAGATGAGATCCATGTCACGTGATTAGCTTTCTCTCACGCTTGGCCTCCAACTCGTCCATTGATATGTCTACTTCTAGCAAATGGAAAATGGTCGGCACCATTTCTATTTTACACGAGTAACAACACAAAACAAAAAGAAGAGTACAGAAATGGAACCAACACGAACATGAGTGGACGCTAAGGCAAGTGGGTAGGTCACGGTTGCCATTTCCGAATACCCAAAGGCTGACAAAAAGGTTGTGAGCCAGAAGCTAAAAGCAGTATGTCTCCTTTTGCCGTCGAATATTATTATTATTATTCACGTGAAACAGACAATAAAGAAGAGGAGGAACATGGACTTGTCACGAGAATTGACCCATTTCCCAGTATTACCCTTTCGCCAAACAACGACAAATGCTAGACTTTCACTCATTGATTGAGGACATTGATGTCCCGAACATCAATTACAAGATCTGCTACATGCATGACCAACAGAACATTAAGTCCATAGTTTTCACTGTAAGTCAGTCTCTGGGCTGTAACGCCCACTATCAGTCTAGCATCGGAATTCAGAAACTTCAAACACTGCCCTCGGTCTGCACATCATGCATGTCTCCAATGTCGTTGACTGATTACCTTTATTAAACACTTGCAATCATATACTTACAGACATAAATTATCCGATGCAATAATGTTAACTAACACGGACAATCCTGTGAAGTAAGGCAGGTACCTGGATTAAGAGAGGCATTGGCACTTAGGATTCCGGAGAAGACTTCAAATTTGGTCATGTAACGTGTCGATCCACGGCGAGTTTTGGCTCTCTCCAAGCACGATGGTATATCATTACACCATCCACCACCCTAATAATACCAACATAAATTCTTTAAAAATAAATAAATCATCATAAATTCTTTCAATCGTCAACGACGGCCAACCTAACTGCACTTATTACCCATTTATTTTGTTATCATTTTGCCCATAATTTTTCCTTAGGTTGAAAGTTTGGAATAGACCAATTATTCTCTCCTATATGCACAAGGCATTGATTAGTTTCTTGGGACCATGAAGCAGTCCCTGTGTAAAGATAATATCATGGAAGTAAACTTATTCAAGGAACGGCTAACATACAACAGCAGTTAATATCATATATTTTTAGTGGACAATTTAAAATGATAACAAAATTTAAAATAATTTATAAAAATAATTTAAAATTTAAAATATTTAATAAAAATACTTAAAATACAAATAAAAAATTTAAAATAACTAAAAAAAATTTTAATTATATTTTTTAATATAAAATTTAATATATAAAATATAAAAATTAAAAATTAAAATAATTAACATAAATTTAAAATATGTAATATAAAAAATTTAAAATAAATATATATAATTTTAAATAAAAAATAGAAAGAAATGAATATTATTTTTTATGTTTGGCCTACTCGCTGCCATGGAAATGGTAGCACCCAGAATCACCAATAAAGCAAAGCGCAAGTTGCCAAAGGCAAAATGCACGAGACACTAGACAACAAAAGTGTTAACGATGTCGTATTGATTTTACAAAACATCCAATCATTCCCCAATAAAAGAGCCACCATCGTCTATAGTCAGTACCGAGAATTTCTTACGTGGTAGCTAACCATTGGACAAAATGCAGTCATTTTCTTTTTCTATTTTCATGCTAGACAAATTACCTCGAACTGTAGCAACCAGTTGCGTGCTCCAGCTCCGAATCCTCTGTCCAGATGATACCCTGGCAAGCTCCCATCCAAACAAACTGAAACGTCAACGTTTTTGTTTTTATTTGTTAGACTAAATTTTATAAGGAAAAGAATAATTAATTTAATGAAATTACATGCAGACAAATAACTTACAGGCACCGAGAGCGGCAGCGTTATGAACCAGAGTCATGTTCACCAGAAGGCGGCGCTCCTCCGCGTAAATGCGCCACGGCTCGCAGGTTAGCAGAACCAGCAGTATAATCTCTACTGCTACATTCATCTTCATTGTCGTTTCACTTCAACTAGCTTGTCGTCTAATGAAATTAATTAAGAAGAAGAAACAGATCAGTGAAGTTCGAAGATAGCAGTAGTAGGCAAGCTATACAGTTCCGCTTACGTAACGAAGGGATTTGAAATCAACGTCAAGGGAGGAGATAACGATACATACGGAGATTGCCATGGAATTCTGAACTAGGAAGAAAGAAATGAATCAAAAAGACAGGGAGGACAGGATAGTCTTGGCGGAGAAAAATCAAGGATGTAATGATCGTGGTGGTGTTTGGCTTGTCTTATTGCGGAGGGGAAGTCAGAAAAAAAATTGATAAATTGGATTGGTGGGGTCCACAAGCGAACAACTGGGGAAGATGGGGTAACCAATTCCTGACCACCCGATTCGTGAGCTGGTGATTGAAGTCCGCTGGTCTTAATTTGGTTAAGTTTGGTTGTTAGTCACTTTGGTAAGTTAACAGACATCTTTCTTTCAGATGAATTATGTGTGTGGATACTTGGCCAACCGAGCGTGATTGGCGGGGTTCCATTCCACTACTGTAAAAAGCACTTTTAATTAAGTGCTTATTATGTATGTAGATCTGAGTTGGTCCATGCAATGTTAGGATCAGATCCTTCCTCGGATGATTACTATTATTTTATAGTGCGTTTGCTGGAACAGACGAAAACCCGTACTAGGATGCAATTTCTGAACCTCAATATTGCACCGCCTACCGCGTGAATCGCACGTGATGTTGCGAATCTTGCGTACTGCCTAATATAAATTTCATTGAATTGCTCTCTTCTCTTCCTAGATTATTGATTTTGTATTGACGTGGTTCTGCGAGGAATCTCTCTTAGAGGCGGTGCTGAATTTTGGGACCGTATAAATTTCTAAAATATAATTTTTACAATAATAATAGTATATAATTTATTTTAAATTTAAATTTTTAATTTTAATTTTAATTTTTAAGAGTTTTAATAAATTATCTGTGTCAATTATGTCAATTATAACTACAACTGATGTCTGTCATATTGACGATGAAATTTATTTATTACTCGAAGTTATTATTTAATGTAGTTATATTATTTTATTTTATTTAATAATAATATTATTAAATTATTAAATTATTGAATTTAAATGTGAATATAAATCCTTTTTCTATTAAATGAAAATTATGTGTTGGGCTTCCTTGGAATTGCAGGTTTGGTTGGGGAATGACACTAAATGCACCTCCTTCTATTGCTGAAGGCAGACTCTATGATTCGTGAAAGATTGTACCGTTTTTGGTAGGAAATGACCCTAAGTACACCCCCCTCCATTACGGAAGGCACCCTCTTTTAATCGTGAAAGATTGCACTCTGTCGCGTCTACTCGTCCAAAGTGGGGTGCAATTAGTTTAAGGAAGGATGTAATGAGTAAATACTCACCTCCTTGAACTCTCTTCTTATTATTATTGAATTACTTTTATAAATAAAATATTTATTTTAATAAATTATTTGCGCTTTACTCAAATTCTTAAAATGTGTGGAATAAATTGCTATTTTTATTGTATTTATTAATATTTTATAAATATTATATAATTTAATAAAAATATATAATTCTTTTTTTTTCGTTTTATTTATTAATAAACTAAGTAAATAATTTCACCCTACTTATACCAATAGTAATATTAGATATTCTAAATTTTGTTTTAAAAAACATGTTTCAAATTACATGTCATTTATTACACGGACCGGCCGTTGAGGTGTATAATAAATAATTTTATAAAATATAAAAAATTATTAACAAATACTAGTCATCTTATTTACCATATTATTGAAATACATTTTATTGATTCTAGGATACTCGTTATTTATTTTATGATTGTATTAGAGATACAAACTTCTATACGAATTTATTCATACAAAATATAAAAAGTATTACATTATTGTCACGATAATGTATTTTTATGAGAATAAAAAAAATTATATAAAATATTCAACACTAATATAATTTTATACGTAAATTTGTATGAAATAATTTATATGCAACTCTGTATTATTATTATTATTATTATTGTTAATTATTATTATTATGTAGCCACTATATTTGAGTCAAAATGTTATTTGAATTTTATGAAATAAATACATTTACTAACCTTAAAAATAAATTAAATTATTATTTTTATGTGCAAAAGTAATTTAAATTAAGTTTAATTATAATTTGTAGTTCTCATAATGTGAGTAGACAATAACAGCAAATTCCAATAATGTCCTCACACGTTCAAAACGTTGGAAGCTAGATAATAACAGTGCAAAGAAGCCGGGGTGTTGTTGTAATTTAGCTTAGTTTTCTCAATCTTGTACTTTAAAACTTCACTTTGTTATACAGTTAACAAGAAAGGAGACTTCGTTTATCGGCAAGACGTACTGCAAGTTGCAAACTCTTCCCGTCCAAGGTTAGTCCTTTTCCTTTTGACCCTTTTCGATTACAATCTCGGAAAACCCCAATTTCATTGCCCTGACTACTTGGTTGTGTTAGATCTTTCATCATCTGCATACGTTTTTCGATTTCAGCCGTAAACATGGTGACTTTTTTTTTTTTTATTTTAATTTTTCATTTATCAACCCTAAAATTAGGGTTAATTTCACATTTAGTTTCTGGGAAACTGAGAAAACTATATAATTGAAAAGCTCCGTTTGGGTTGATTCTCAAAGAAAAATTGGAAGTATTCAACTGAACTGAACTCAGCTGAGCCACGTATTAGTTGTGTTAGGCTACGTTTAAGGGGAGCTTTTGACGTATCTAGTGCCAATTACTCATCGTTTTCTTTTACTTTTTTTTTCTTGATCACCAAATGTAGGACAAAATGGTGTTGGTTTATGCTTAATTTGGAATTGCTGGCTGCTAGCAAAAATTTTGGAAAAGAAACCAGAAGTTTTTGTTTTTATTATCATTGTTTTGGTCGTTTTCAATCTCTAAACATTCTTTTAATTCTTAATTTACAAAAACGAAGTGTCTTTAGTCAATTTAGATGCTATCTTCCCTGTTATAGCATTTGTTTGCATCTAATGTTATATTATTTGACTTGATTGTTTTGCAGGTTGTATCATTTCTTTGTCAAGTGTTCATCAGAGAAGGAATACAACTTTGGCCGCAGAGTTTGTAATTATCATGGTTTTTGTGTTCATTCACAGGCAAGGAAAAGAAGTGTAAGATAATTAGTTTGGAAGATATTTTGCTTATTTAGTTATGGAGTCCTTATGGAAACTTTTATATCTGCTGGAGCCTGCACCTGTTACACTCATTGTGACAGCAGTTGCTGTTACATTTGGATCTGCATTTCGGGCTCTAAATTATGGCAAAGAAATGGAGCGAAACCGTGACTTATCCGAAGCATCCATTATATTAGATAGGTCCCAAGCACTAATGATCCCAGTAGTGAGCTCCTGTGGTTTGCTTTTGATGTTTTACATGTTTTCTTCTGTATCACAACTCCTCACAGCCTTAACAGCGGTTGCCTCTGTTTCCTCCCTCTTCTTCTGCCTATCTCCATACGTTACTTATGTCAGGTCACAACTTGGTTTGGCTGACCCATTTGTGTCCCGATGCTGTTCAAAGTCGTTTACACGAATCCAATGGTTATTATTGTTGGCTTGCACTTCTTTAGTTGCAACTTGGCTGGTTTCTGGGCATTGGATATTGAATAATTTGTTGGGCATCTCTATTTGTATTGCATTTGTGAGCCATGTGCGCCTTCCAAATATCAAAATATGTGCAATTCTACTTGTATGTTTGTTTGTGTATGACATATTCTGGGTCTTCTTCTCTGAGAGATTTTTTGGGGCTAATGTCATGGTATCAGTTGCAACACAACAGGCATCAAATCCAGTTCATACGGTGGCTAATAGTTTGAGTCTTCCAGGGTTGCAACTAATAACAAAGAAGCTGGAGTTGCCTGTGAAAATTGTCTTTCCCAGGAATTTGTTCAGTGGAGTGATTCCTGGAGGGCATGCTACAGACTTCATGATGCTTGGTCTTGGTGACATGGTATGAATAATGTTTACTTCAGTAGTTCAAAAGGTGTGTTGTTACTAATGGAGAACTCCATTTTTAGACTGCAACATGGAGTTCATCATACTGTTTTGGTCTTAAACTCTGGGTACATCTATGTTCAGTTTTGGGCATTGCCTCTGTGTATCGGTACATTGTATCACACTTTGTGTATATGCCCTGTGTCTTTATTATTCTCCTAGAGCTTCTAATCATATCATGAATTGAGTTTCATGTTTGAAGAAATCATTGGATTCTAAGTTCAGGTTGGTATGTAGCCCTGTCCTTGCATCTATGCTTGTAGCATGGTTTGATCAACTTTTTGGACTAACTGCTTTATAAGTTTACAATGAGCCATTATTTTCTGTTTGCATCCTGCATCATGATCTCTCTCTGCCACTTTTGATCCTTAAAATTGCTAACTGGTTAACATGGGGTGTTACTTCTCAATTAGATCCATGGATGGATGTCCATGTGCACCCACGTACATATGTGAACCGTTTTGAGGTCCAAATGAATATGTTTTATCTTGTACATGGTTCTAGATACTCTATACTGGTGGTAGTGCAAGACTGCAACTATTATACTGTTTCTTTGTCCGAATGTTGAACGTAACATGAATATGTTGTTGCATTACTGCATGATTTATTTGCTTGACATGTAACATGCATGCGCACTCACACACATACAGACATCCAGACGCATGCCTTCAGCTGAATGAACCTGACAATTTGAGGTGCCAGCTGATATTGATTCTCATTTTTGTGTTGGATCTCTTATTCCTTGTTGATGGAACAGCTACATTATTTCTCTTCCACGAACTATAACTTGCTCACATGGCATTTTCCTTTTTGTTTTTCTTTCTTGGAGGTCTGCTTAACCCATGCATTATTACTTTTATTTATCCCTTTTTTTGGACTAGTTTTTCATGTCTCATGCTGAATAATTTTATTCTTTTGTCACAAACTGGTGTATGGTTGAAATATAAGGAAACAAATAATTTCCTTCTTTGACTCAACGGTTACAACTTATGTAGTTCCAGTATTGTGATCTTCTGTTTATGCCTTTTGTGGAGACTTTAGTCTGCTGGAATATCTGAAATAAGGATGGGTTCATCTGTATCTTCTGTTACTATCGATTGACTGAGTTGGCAATTTCTTGTATGGTAAAAGACCTTGAAGGAAAATAAGAGGAAAAAATGACGAAAATATAATTTTATCTTTAAGAAGCTATCATCAAACAATAGCAGCATGATTTTTCTGCTCTTGTGTAATATTGTACTAAAGCAGAAGCAGAAGTGTGATGTGCACCTAATGTGACATTAAATGGTGAAAGTAGAGTGACTTTCAAACCAAAAGTTTGGCTTGATTTCAGTTTAGTTCGTTATTGGCCGTGGTTTCATCATCCTGTCATTCATGTAGACATACTATGCCAAGAATTACTTAAACATCTACACTCATTGACATATGTGCTGTTCTCACTTACATGATGCAATGTGCCGTTGTTTGCCCATTCTCTAGTTATTTTTTCTACTTATACCTGTCATGTTGTTGTAGGCAATGCCTGCCATGCTATTGGCATTGATCCTCTGCTTCGATCATCGAAAGAGCAGAGATACAGTTAGTCTCTTTGATTTACATTCATCAAAGGGCCACAAATACATATGGTATGCCCTTCCTGGATATGCTATCGGACTTGTGACTGCTTTATCTGCTGGAGTTTTGACTCACTCACCGCAACCTGCCCTTCTCTATTTGGTAAATCATTTTTACTGTCATTTTACTCGAACTCCATGAAATTGCTTTTTCGCCCATGCTTAGTTTTGGTCCACTTTTTGGTGGTTATAGGTGCCTTCTACTTTGGGACCTGTAATTGTTATGTCGTGGATGAGGAAGGAGCTAGCTGAGTTATGGGAAGGAACTATGCCGAACATCCATGATAAAGCTCGCCAAATTGAAGTGTAAACCGTTTATCATTATAGTCCATTGCCAACACTGGAGCCTGTAGAGCCAGTTGAAAGGTGTATATTTCCATGGAAAATCTATCCTTGGAAAACCTGAGTAGGAAATTAACAATTCAATGTTTACTTTGGTGGAACCACCCTTCCGATTGGCTGGCAATGAAAAGAAATGAAAATTTATGTGAACTTTTACCTGCATAGTTTGATTAAAAATTGTAGAACATAGAATTGGACTGATTTTGTTTTTCTCTCGGGGCATTATCTACCTCCCTTTGAGGTTTGGATGAACATCATCCATATTCATCTGGTTTGATCTTTAATAAGTATTGATTTTAAGAAAGGCGTGCAACTATTCATGCAGGATTGGCTAATTAAAATTTTAATTCAAAATTCTAACAAAAAAGTGTTAAAATGAAATTGCATAGTATTATTTCCTAGTCTTCATTTCTTATAATTCCGGCACCATGTAAACCAAACCGAATAGTAGGGGAAGTGGAAATTTATGCGTTAGGGGTATATATGTATTTTCTATAGTATATCTATCATAGAATAAAAAATGTCTAAGATCCAAGGTTAGTGCTGCGAATTCCCGTTTGTGTTAGTGGTGGTATAGCGCCTCAAATTCTCTCCTATTAGAACCGCAAAACTCGAAGAACAACGCAGCGAACTTGCGTTTCTGGCGAGTTTCAGAGCAGAAAATGGGAACATCAGTGCAAGTAACTCCATTATGCGGAGTGTTCAACGAGAATCCATTATCATACGTAGTCTCAATCGACGGCTTCAACTTCTTAATCGACTGTGGATGGAACGACCACTTCGATCCTTCTCTTCTTCAACCTCTCTCCAAGTCCGTATCTTATCCACAATGGTTTTCTTATCATCTTTTATTTAAGTATTTATTAAATAATTTCGCTTGTTGTTCAGGGTAGCTTCGACTGTAGACGCAGTGCTTCTTTCACATTCTGACACACTGCACCTCGGAGCTCTTCCTTATGCTATGAAGCAACTCGGCCTTTCTGCTCCGGTTTTTTCCACTGAACCGGTCTATAGATTAGGTCTCCTCACTATGTACGATCAGTATCTTTCTCGCCGGGTAATTTAAAAATCTTTTCATTCTTTCTTTTTTTAATTTTAATTACGTTAGTAGTTGTAAGTTTGCTTATGTTATATTTCCACTACTAAGAGTAATTAAGCTGAAATTAAGTTGAAATGGTCAAAGCTGGACTGTCTTTATAGACTTCACCTTGGGGCACTAAAGCGATGAGGCATCTCTGTTCCAATCTTTCGGAGTGTTCCAGAATTGCTAAAAGCACTTTTAGATAGTTGAACATCATTTTGTGTATAATCAAAGAACCATTTAATAGTTTGTAAGTGCTTAGCTAGGAATTTCTTATTAGAGAAGGAATTTATAGGTGTTTGCCATGAAGCATATTGAAGAGAAATACTTTAGAGACTTTGTATTTACTTGAAGGAACTCTTTACAAAAGCACTCCCAAATGCACACATGTAATTTAGTAGATTGAGGCTCCTCACTTTCTTCTTATTTGCATTTTCACCGAGGGGTTAAAATTTTATTTGAATGTATTTCCTTCTTGACGAAAATATGTTTCTAGTTCAATTATTATCAACTTATGTTACTCAATCTGATACATACGTGGGATGTTAAGTTAATAAGGGATTTTGAATCTTCTGTGACAGCAAGTGTCAGAGTTTGATTTGTTTACACTGGATGACATTGATTCTGCTTTCCAGAATGTGACCAGGCTGACCTACTCTCAGAATTATCATCTATCTGGTAAAAATTCAGTAATGATGGCTCACTAACCAAGTAATCAATCCACATTCCATATATTGAATTAATTTGTCTTGTGACCATTATTAGGGAAGGGGGAGGGGATTGTTATTGCTCCACATGTGGCTGGGCATCTCTTGGGAGGTACTGTGTGGAAGATAACAAAGGATGGGGAAGACGTTATATATGCTGTTGACTACAACCGTCGAAAGGAAAAGTATGTCCTTCACACTATGTGTGTCGTACATTAACTTTATGCTAAATAACAGAGGAAAACCTATTTATCGGTGTGGTTTTGTATCAGGCATTTGAATGGAACGGTTCTAGAATCTTTTGTTCGGCCTGCTGTTCTAATTACTGACGCCTATAATGCTTTGAACAATCAACCTCCTAGACAACAAAGAGAGATTTTTCAAGGTATATTATTATTGTGGTGTTGATACTTTTGTTAACAACATAACTTTTTTATTTTCTTTTATTTTTCTGTCACTGTAGCATGTACTTGCAAGACTCTTGGCTTGGCATTTTATACTTGCAGAAATGTTCATAAAGATATTGCAGATAAATGCCATTCAGTGATTCTTATGCCTATTTACTATGTTTATTTCAGATACTATCTCAAAGACTTTAAAAGCAGGTGGGAATGTATTACTTCCTGTCGATACTGCTGGGCGAGTATTGGAACTCATCTTGATATTGGAAGATGTGAGTTGGGGAATTAGGAATGACATTATCTAAATCTTGTTAACAATATCACACTGATAAAAACTGAACGCTGATGAAATTTGCAGTACTGGGCAGAAAATTCCTTGAACTATCCCATCTTTTTTCTCACATATGTTTCATCAAGCACGATTGATTATGTCAAGAGTTTCTTAGAGTGGATGGGTGATGCCATAACAAAGTCTTTCGAAACTTCACGTGACAATGCTTTTCTTCTAAAGTATGTGGCCCTTTTAATATATATTTTGAATTGATACCCTCATATTTTCTATTGTTATCAGTTTCCTTGCTGCCCTGAATTTGCATTCCTCTTCATTGAATTAAAGTGTAACTGTATGCACTGTATAGTTGAACTATTTTGATTCTGTATATTCATATATAATGTAAACATTTTCTCATATCAGGCAACATTCCCTTACAAATTAATATCTTCATTTGCAGGCATGTCACCCTTTTAATTAACAAGAGTGAACTTGATAATGCTCCTGATGGTCCAAAGGTTAACCATTACACTTTAAGAAGTGGATTATGTTTCTCTCTCAACTTGTTATTTTGATGGGCTTGATTTTTGTATCTTATTTAGGTGGTCCTAGCATCCATGGCCAGTTTGGAGGCAGGTTTTTCTCATGATATATTTGTTGAATGGGCAAGTGATGTCAAGAATCTTGTTCTTTTTACTGAAAGAGGCCAGGTATGCACCCAGATTGTTTAATGTTAAATTGGCCACATCAAGTAGTCTTTCTTCTTATGTTCTATTGTTGATAAATATTTTGATGGTTGATTTTGTGTCTTTTATGTTATATGTTTGAGGCTGGAGAGTTGATATATGATTATTCTTGATTCATTGAAGCTGTGTCTAACTTTATTTGTCATCAAACAGAAAGTGCGATGTCAACTTTTCATCTTTATTTTTGTTATATTTCTTGAACACATCACTAGCCTTGTGATATGCAACTCACTGAATGTGCATTTGGTCATTTAGAATTCTTTATTTTAGTCTATCCATGTATGAAGGATCTACATCAATGCTGTTTCTGATTTTTAAAACGTTTTATGGATGTTGTTTAGTTTGTACTTTGCATTGGACCACAGCAACCATGGAAGCCATATTCCCTCCTTTTTTCTATTCGCTGTGGCACCTGTCTGTCTATTTGCCACCTTTATTTAGGGTTATCTCTGTAAGGTGCTCTCGGCATACCACTGGCTACATATTATTGTCTTCCAGAAAAGAAAATTATTCACTATGTTGTAGAAATATTGTGTCATTTTCTTCTAATACTTTTACAAAATGACAATTTAGTACTGCAGTGGTGTACTTTTAGTATGTTGGCATGCAGACAATATCATAATTACGAGTTTCCTTGCTTATGTACATTGGAGCTTAGTATTATTGGGCTTCTTACCTACAAGCTTAAGCTTTTGTGTTGAGCTGTGACACTAACATGCTTTCAGAGCTAGATTTGACCAAGAAATCTAGAATTTGAATCCTTGCACGTGATTGCATTTGTATTTGTTTCTATCTTTTGTCTCTTTTTGGGCTTGGTCCCTATGATAAGCCTGTTTGGCATTGGTCTTGCATGTGAGGGGGACTGTTAGAGCTTAATACTATTATCTAGACTCTTACCTATCAGCTTAGGCTTCCGGGTTAAGTGGTTTCGCCACTAATGTATCAAAGCTTTTTAACTGCGAATATATCAGGAGTCTATTTTCAGTTATCTGCATCATAATACGCATGCACTAACATGTTGCGCTGGGTTTGTAGTTTGGTTCATTGGCCCGCATGCTTCAGGCTGATCCTCCTCCAAAAGCTGTTAAAGTCACCATGTCCAAGAGGGTTCCTTTGGTTGGGGAGGAGTTAATTGCTTATGAAGAAGAGCAAAACCGATTAAAAAAGGAAGAAGCTCTGAAAGCTAGTCTCATCAAAGAGGAAGAATCTAAAGCATCTATGGGGCCTGATGATAATACGAATGACCCAATGGTCATTGATACTAACAATGTGAATGCTACTCAAGATGGTACTTTTATCCATTTTCTGATAACTAGCTACCTCATCCTTTCTTTCTTCTACATATATTTTTTCTGGGAAGCTGATAAATATTCTACTTATTTTCTTTTGGAAGGGGCATGCTAGGCATGTATCACAAAGTCTATTTACCTTTGGAACTAGTGGGAATTTGGGCTTTTTACCTTACATCAAAATCTTTTGATGTGCTTTTGAATGGTTAAATTCACTTCAGATGTCATACTTTCCTGATTTATTTTCACCCTTGAAATTTATTTACACGAGTGTCAGCTATCCTATTTGGACTACCAATTTTACATACTATTGGGTTATTTTGTTCATTGACAGTTTATAACTGGGCCAGAATATCATACGTGTTGCTAATATAGGAAAAACTCTCTTTTGAATGCCACTGGTGGGCATCTGCTTTCCTTTTGACTGGATTTGATAGGTTGTAAGATATTAAGATCTCCTTAGTTTCTCAAACAAAACTGAATCAGTACATGTTTGCTTTGCTGTTGTCATACTTGTATCCTCTCGGCATTTTCAAAAATCACATTCAAACTCATTGTTGTTCCTAAGTGCCTATTACACAACTCAGGGAATCAAATTATTATGTTAGTCCTTCCTTTTACAAAGATCTCCTGTGGTTATCTGTTCTGACTTTGTTACGTCCCTTGTATTATCTGCTCAGGAGTTTTATCCTAAGTGTTAGTTGCTCTAATTCAACTCCAGAAGGCAAAATCTCACTCCAGATCTTATATATTGATTATTTGTAACTGTTTAATGGTTATTTACACATGAAGAAGGAGAATCTCTTATTTCAGTTCATTCAAGAATGTATTTATCCTCCCTTGATATAAATTCTAGTGGATACTGTATGATCAACAGAATTGTCATTTTACCTTGCAGTGGTTGAACCTCTTAGGGGTGGATACCGGGACATTTTTATTGATGGATTTGTTCCCCCATCCACCAGTGTTGCCCCAATGTTTCCCTTCTACGACAACACTTATGAGTGGGATGATTTCGGTGAAGTCATAAATCCTGATGATTATGTAATCAAGGATGAAGACATGGATCAAGCAGCTATGCTCGTAAGTGTTCAGTTTGAGATATTTGCCTATTTGGTTGAACTTTGTTGATTGTTTGACTCAAGCATGCCGGTGATCATTTGCCTTTGTTTCATAATGGGAAGAAGTTGTCAAATGTGCCTTCGTTAACTTATATTTACACTTATTATTTAGATTCTGGATGGTTTCTATTTCATCTTATTCATCTTTGTTCTCAGGTTGGTGGCGATGACGGAAAACTTGACGAAGGTTCTGCTAGTTTGATTCTCGATACAAAGCCTTCGAAAGTTGTATCTAATGAATTAACTGTAAGTACCTACACATTGTGATAATTTCCATTCTGTTTCATCACAAAATGGTTTAACACTGAGGAAATGGATACATTAGGAACATTTGTCACATTAAGCACATTTTTCCAATGGATGCTTTTACATCTCATAATGCCATTCTATTGTCTTTCTTATTTCATATTTTTCCCTGGAGGGCGGAACTCATTGCAAATTTTTGCTGTAATGAAATTTATAGTCTTATGTTTCTCTTTTGAAACAAGTCCAGTAGCAATGTGTCATCAATTTTGCTTTTCACTTAAACCAGTGTCATTGTAAACAGGTGCAGGTGAAGTGTTCACTGATTTACATGGACTACGAGGGGCGTGCTGATGGCCGCTCAATCAAAACCATTCTTGCTCATGTGGCCTCTCTGAAGCTCGTAAGAATATTCCTTTGTGCCAGCTTACTTGCCTTTTATTATTGCTATTTTTGTTCAACTAACACCTATTACAGACTAAGAATTCTTTGTGTTACAATGTGTGGTGTTTTTTTTTTTTCTAGCAAGCATACAATCATTTATATAGCTGCTGCAGGTGCCATTTTGCAGAGTTATTTGGAAGTTTCTTATGTATGACACAGTACATGCAATGCTATTTTAGTGGAATCTTGAACAATTCTTTTCTGTTGTTTATGAGTAGTTTTTCCTGTGAGTTAGGTATGCTAAAAGTAGATCTGCAAATTAGGAGTTGCTGAACTGCAGAACAACTGTTACTATAGAAGTATTTAGATCAGTTATTAGGTTTTCCTCTGTTAATGGGCTTGAGCCAGTTATATCATAATTTCTTTTGCATTGTCATTTCCAATGTTCAGCAATGAATTTATTACCCCTTGTTAACCATCAGAACATTTTGAGAAATTGCATTTGGAGCATTGAGTTATTATGCTTAAGCTTATGGTATATGATTTTTGAAGGTTTTGATACATGGATCAGCTGAGGCCACTGAACATTTGAAACAACACTGCTTGAAGCATGTTTGTCCTCATGTTTATACTCCCCAAATTGAAGAAACAATCGATGTCACCTCAGACTTATGTGCTTATAAGGTATAATTAGAGAGATAATTTATTTTTCTTTGTGGTATGTGGGTAAATGACTCTAGAAGCAAGATTCATTTTGCTTCATTATGTATCATGTAGGTACAACTATCTGAGAAGTTGATGAGTAATGTTCTCTTTAAGAAGGTAAGCACTTCTGTAAATCATAAATTATTATGCTAGATAATATTTTGTAGCTTGTATCATATCGTCCTCCCCATGCCTGATACCACTGCAATTTCAGTTAGGGGATTATGAAATAGCTTGGGTTGATGCTGAAGTAGGAAAAACAGAGAGTGGCATGCTATCTTTATTACCAATCTCAACCCCAGCTCCACCACATAAATCAGTCCTTGTTGGTGATCTAAAAATGGCCGATTTCAAGCCCTTTCTTAGCAGTAAGGGTATCCAGGTACTTTTCTTTAAAACTTGTTGAAATACCTTCCTGTTGAAGGAAGTTGATAAAGTTTCTGTTGTTTTTTTGACTAAAACTATGGTCTACTTTCTGTATTTTGCCGTATTGTACATTTTGTAGTCCAACGCATTTAACTTAATCAAGATAATGTTGGGAACACAACTCAGCCAAACTAGGTTGAAAAAGGAATTAACTTAGGCTCCAAAGTTAAATGGAAAATCCCAAATTCTCTTTCTGAATTCAGCTTTATTTGGTTGCAAAGCACACACATCCATTGAGTGCTTCTCATGCTAGTTCAACAAAAGATTTGTGTATTCGATTAAGCTTTGGATAGAATTTGACTGGCATATTATTTGTGGTCATGACTCATAATGTATGCGCACACACTGTGGTATGTAATATGTGATGGAGGATAACTATAAAATCTATATGGCCGGGAAACAGCTTTATCTTGATACTGCATGGCAATTTTTAGCTTGTGAGATCCATGCGTGTGCCATGGAATCCCTTTATGGAGTTTGCATAGGATATTTGTAAAACATGTCTTCTACGCATTCTGGCTAAGATTGGATGTCCGTGTTTGCATGCCTATATGCATCAGAATCCATTGCCATCTCAAGTGTCCCTTCATCCAAGACATGTTACTGCCAATGAATTTGTCAATTATTTGTTTCTTGATTCATCTTGATCTCTAATCCAGATTCCATAAAATAGCAAAACATTAGGTGAAGTTTATCAAGTGCTTGAGTGATATTCTATGCAGGTGGAATTTGCTGGTGGCGGAGCGTTGCGATGTGGAGAGTATGTGACAATACGCAAGGTTGGGCAGGCTGGACAGAAGGTGAGTTATTTCACTTAACATTCTGCTTTTGAACTTTCTAATTCAAAATAAAGATGATGATTCCTTTCGAATATGCTAGCATTCATGCACAGTTTTTCTTCTTCATCAACCGTGTGCACGATATCAATCCTCAAAGACAATTTTTTTTCTTTTCTTCTGCCATTCTTGTAGGGTGGAGGTTCCGGTACTCAGCAGATAGTCATCGAAGGCCCCTTGTGTGAGGATTACTACAAGATTCGAGAGTATCTATATTCCCAATTTTATTTGCTTTAGCTCAAAAATACATCTCCCCTCAAAGGTGTTTCACATGTTCTTGATGTTTCAACTTCATATTGGAGAAATATCAGTTGGTGTACCTTTTGTACCAAGGAGAGAGGGGTTATAATGTAATTTCAATTGTAATTCTTGTTTAATTTTACTTTTATTCTAACGCTCATTTTTCCCCGCTACATATATCTACTTTTTGTAGACGTGATATTGACGTGTCCCTTTCAATTAAACCCATTAATCAACACGTGCTTGAATTATTTTCTTAATTTATTTTTGTTTAAATTAATTCACGAATAATATTGTCTCATGTTTTTATAATTTATTTAAAATTATCATTATTAAGTAAATTAATAATTTGTATTTCTCTACAAATATTTTTTTATATTTAAATAAGAATAAAATTTTAAAAATGATAATTAATAAATTAAAAAATATATATAAATTTAAAAAATTTTAAATAGGATGATCGGATATTTAATTAAATAAAAATTTATTATTTAATTAATATAATAAATAAATTTTTAATATATTTTTATTAATAAATAAGGTTTTTATTTTATTAATTAAATATTTTTAATTATGTTGATTAATTAATTTTTTAATTCGTTAATTAAACAGTATCACCTAAAATTTTCCCATAAAAGTTAGGTAACGTTTGTGAGATCGAAATTCCGGTCAACATAACAGTTGCCGGTCAGTGATAACAGATTTTAATAGTTTTACTGGAACGTCACACTAAACTGTGAAGAGACAGAGAGAGATAAAATCAGACAACAGTCTGTTCTTGTCCGATAGTTGCACAAAACACCAAACAAAACCCTAGAAATCTCCTTCATCGACCCTGCTTAATTTTCAATTCTATCAAAGCTGTGCTTTTCCAATGGCTTTCACGACTTTCGCGTGGTCTCCGAGCTCTCCCCAGCTCCGGTTAGCTCTCAATTGTGGCAATTGCCGAAGTTTCCCTGAAGATCTTAGACGGTCTCATTTCAAGAAGCTGAACCGTCCGGTTCGCCTTCGCTGTGTTGCTCCGAGCGGAGAACGGCCTTGTAATGGGAGTATATCGATCAGGTCGGACTCTACGGCTGATACTTTTTCTGGATGGAATAGTTCGGATAATAACGGTGAACAATCTATTGAATCGCAGAGGAAAGAATGGTTTGGAGGTATAAAAGATATTCTTATTTGCTTTTGTTTTTTTGATTCTAGAAGGCTTCTGTAGAATATTTTAGACATTTTATATCTGATTAAAAAGTGGAACGCAGCTTAAATGGTACAATTTAGGGCTCTGGAAATTTTAAATGAAGCTTTTGAGAAATTGTTTAACATTATTTGTATCTATGTTATATGTTAATGGGAAATCAAGCGCTCTGCTTTGCAATTCATGTCGGGATTGACATAATTGAGGGCATTACTTGAATTTTGAATTGCTTCTGGTATTGAATTACGATGCCTTCATTACCTTGAGTAAACATTTACCGGTATAGAAAGCTTGTGGTGGAGCTGGTGTATAATGAAATTGGTTTTCCATGTTGAGATCCTTTTGGGGCTAATGGGTTTCTCTTTGTATGGACTAATAACACTTTTGAAGTGGTTTTCTTTCAGGAATTGTGGGAACTGGAGTTGCTGGCGTGGTTTTGTTTGCAGGAATTACCTTTGCCGTATTGTCTCTAAGCAAACGGACCATATCCAGTGAGTGATTGCCTCTTTTTGCTTGCCTTGGAATGTATTTCACCAAGTTGCTGATTGTATCTATGTGATTTTTCTATATTCTTGAGAACAGGACCAAAACAACAAATTGAACCCTTGACAACTGAGCAGGAGGTCTCATTGGAATCTGATTACAAAGGTGATAAAGTTGAAGAGGATAGAGATGCAGGCAACAATGTGAAGGAAGATGGTAGCTGTCTGGAAAGCAAGACAGGTATAGATACTGTTCTTTCTTCTTCGGAAGATATTGAAGTTGCCAGTGAAAATAAAATTGCTAGTGACAATGAAACCCCATCCACGGGTGATGTCAATTATGCATCCAGTGGCTTTAATTCAATTGATAATGTTTCCAATCAAGATGATTTGCAACATGAATCATTCTCTGGTGATATGTCAGTTGCTCCCAACACAACTCTAAGTTCACCAAATTTACCTGAACCTGAGGTTGTTGGCAGTTTTAATATTGCACCTATGCTTAACGATTCAGATGGCAGCCTTGATACAAGTTTACTTGTATCAACTTCTGAAATCACTGAAGAGAACCTTGTAGATGTTGAACCAACCAAATTGTCAAATCCGATGGACCTTAGCAATGAGCCTGTGGCTACGATTACGTCAGTGAGTTCAGACACGATTTTAGAACCTCAAGTGCTGCCCGAAGATCATATGGAGACTGCTGCCTCACCTCCAACTAAAGAAAATCTTGAAAGCAGCGAAAAGCCACAGGCCTCAGGTGAAGGTAGTTTGTCCCTGGAATTGCATAACTTAAATCAAAATGGCCCTTCTGCAGCATCTGTGTCAGCATCAACCATTCCGTTTTCAAATGAAAAAGAGACATATGATCATAGTAGCTCATTTTCTGCATCACCAACTACTGGGAGTTCCTACTCCCCTGCTGGTATACCTGCTCCATCCATAGTTTCTGCAGCTCTACAGGTGCTTCCTGGAAAGGTTCTGGTCCCTGCAGTTGTTGATCAAGTTCAGTGGCAGGCACTTGCAGCACTGCAAGTCTTGAAGGTACTCCTTTGATCTATTGTGCTATTGTTTCATCTTAAATATTTAATTAGATGCATCGCATTATTTATGTTATCCTATGTATAATAGAAACTTTGTGGTTCACATTCTTGCTTTTGAGTCTTTTTATTCATCATTCAAATATATGTACATTTCTTTTTTCAGGTTATTGAGGCTGATGTACAACCCAGTGATCTATGTACACGTCGTGAATATGCTCGTTGGTTGGTGTCTGCAAGCAGTGCTCTTGGAAGGTATGCATGTCTCTCAATGTTGGATGTGATCTCGGGAACTTTGCTTCTGACTGACGAATTTTATATGCATATCAGAAGTTTGCAAATGAGCATCTATACAAAATGCAAATCAGAAGTCTAGTTACTTTGTGATCTGAAGACTTTTGGTTGCTTGCAGGAATACCGTGTCGAAAGTGTATCCTGCAATGTATATAGAAAATGTTACAGAACTTGCATTTGACGATATCACTCCTGAAGATGCTGATTTTTCATCCATTCAAGGTGAGTATAGATATTTAGACAATGATTTATACAGTAAGTACATCCGTAATGAACTTTATATTTCAGGCTTGGCAGAAGCGGGACTTATTGCAAGCAAGCTTTCACATCGTGATTTACTTGATGAAGACCCAGGCCAATTTTTCTTCTTTCCTGAAAGGTGATTTGACACATTAACCTGCAACATAGTCTTTATGTTTTTTTTGGTGGATTATAGGATTTCTTAAAAACTGATTTTCCTCCCGGTGCTATTAGCCAACAGCAAGAAATTTTTTCAGATGGTTGGTTTTTTTTCCCTAGCTAACGGGCCGCTTCATTATTTATCTTAGTTCTTAACTGGTTACTATTGAAATATTAATTAACTTCTTTAATGGTTTTTCTTTTCTTCTTTCCAAGCGTTGGGACCTATTGACTTTTCTTTATCATATACGAGGCCCATTGTAATTTTCTCATTTCCTTGACTGGAATTGAGACATGATATCTACAGATGTTGGTTTTACCATTGATGATAAAGCCTCACAGGCATGGGGGTTTCAAAAGCCCCCCCTTTAATGCTAATTCCCTGACTCAACATTATGATCTGACCAAAAGAAAACTAAAATCATGAATAGATAAAAATATAAAAGATTTATCTTTCTAACAATGTGACATGGATGCTGCGTTTGCATCTGCTTGGTGTTTCATATATGAGATCAATTTATGTGATTTATGGTAGAATGATTTGCGCCTCTTTTTCAAGTTATCAACCTCTTGTGCTGCAGCCCACTGTCACGTCAGGATCTTGTAAGTTGGAAGATGGCACTAGAGAGAAGACAACTTCCAGAAGCTGACAGAAAGGTTATCTATATTGAAGCTTTACTTTCAGATTTTGTGTTGAGCTTAGTTGTGATATGCTGATTAATTTTTCTCTTATTTCACCTGTGTTGTCATGCGCAGATCTTGTACCAACTTTCTGGTTTTATTGACGTCAATAAGATAAACCCAGATGCCTGGCCTGCACTTGTAGCAGATTTGTCTGCAGGAGAACAGGGAATAATAGCGCTTGCTTTTGGTGAGTAATGTTCACTGATAATCACTGTTTAAATTTTATATCATATTTGATCTTTAATAAATTCATCTTGTTATTTTTTTTAAAAAAAGGTTGCACTAGACTCTTCCAGCCAGATAAACCAGTCACAAAAGCTCAAGCTGCTGTTGCACTTGCAACTGGCGAGGCTTCTGATCTAGTTAGTGAGGAGCTTGCACGTATTGAAGCAGAATCTGCAGCAGATAATGCTGTTTCTGTACATAATGCCTTGGTAGCTGAAGTTGAGAAGGATATCAATGCAAGTTTCGAGAAGGAGCTTTTTATTGAAAGGGAAAAGATCAATGCAGTGGAGAAAATGGCTGAAGAGGCAAGGCAGGAACTAGAAAGGTTGAGAGCTGAGAGAGAAGGGGATAAAATCACCTTGATGAAGGAGCGTGCTGCTATGGAATCAGAAATGGAAATTCTATCAAAGTTGAGGCGTGAGGTTGAGGAGCAGTTGGAGAGCCTTATGAGTAACAAGATTGAGATATCATATGAAAAAGAAAGGATAAGCAAACTTAGAAAAGAAACAGAGGATGAAAACCAGGAGATTGCCAGGTTACAATACGAACTGGAGGTTGAGCGCAAAGCCTTGTCTATGGCTAGGTAAGGAAGTAAATGATTTTCTTCTTTTTCCTTTTTTCGGTCAAAAGCAATTATAATCAATTACCATTAGATATTGATGCTTTGATGGATGAACAAGGAATATGTAAAACTTCTGATGCAAATGCTTGAGTTGTATTTGAGAAAATATGTTTTATGTATGCATGCTCACAAGTACTAACGTGCATATACTTTCTTAGCCACAGAGAGAGAGAGAGAGAGAGAGAGAGAGAGAGAGAGATTTATGTGTAATTGTACATGTTGGACAATGTCTAAATTAATTAATTAATTAATTTTTTTGCCTTCTCGTGGAATGTAGGGCTTGGGCTGAGGATGAGGCTAAGAGAGCTAAAGTACAAGCAAAAGCCCTGGAGGAGGCAAGAGATCGCTGGGAGAGGCGTGGAATTAAAGTAGTTGTTGACAGTGACCTTCGCAAAGAGAGTGATGCCGCAGTTACATGGGTTAATGCTGGTAAGAAATTTTCTGTGGAAGGAACAGTTAGCCGGGGTCAAATCCTGGTGGACAAGCTCAAATCAATGGCAAATGATGTTAAAGGGAAATCTAGAGAAATAATTGAAAAGATCATCCAAAAGATACTCCTTTTCATTTCAAACCTGAAAGTCTGGGCTTCCAAGGCTGGTAAAAGGGCTGAAGAACTTAAAGTTACCGCAATCACAAAAGCAAGGGGATCTGTGCAAGAGTTGCAGCAAAGCACTGCAGAACTTAGATCGGCCATCTCAGACAGTGCAAAGCGGGTAGCTGGAGACTGTCGAGAAGGGGTTGAGAAAGTCACTCAGAGGTTCAAAACATGACCACGGACCATAATTATTCCTCCTCTTTCTTCTCCACTGCACCAATAAAATTATTTTTGTCGGCAACTGTAGCTGATAACCGACTGTGTAATGCCCAATCTGTTATCTATCATAAAATTTGCCCCCCACTGTTGTAGTTTGTAATTCTTGGGCATGGGGCTTGCTGAATGAATTATGTATAGAGAAGAAATTTTTGCTTTTAAACTCCAACGAATCACTGTAGTTCCTGAGTCTAACCTTTTTCTTTCACCATGCATTTGTGTGAAAATCCCCTTCTTTTGCCGGCTGGAACAAAAGTTCTTGCTAGCAAAGCAGTTTATATAATAGACATTGGCAATCAGACACTGAGATAAATTATTATTAAGTGAGAGACAAAGTCATATATATACATATAAATATATATATATATATAATAATTTTATTGATAGTAATAACTCGATATTTTCTTTCTCTTTAAACAACATAACTATCTTGCATTAATTATCGGCCCTTAAACAATTTTATTATCGGTCCTGAAACAATTTTACCAGTATATACTTTTAAGAACTAGTAAACTTTCGGTCAACGTTCCAAATGGCCTCGTTTTATGAAATTTATTTAGCTTGATCCAAAATTAATTAATTCACTACATACAGACGGCTGATACCATTTTACTTTGTCCACCCGAGCCATTCAGTCTGTAGGGGATTTTCTGGACACAGAACTCAATGTCCGAACCAGCTTTTAGGCAACTGTGTAAAGTTTAAGGGCAGGCTTGCAGGAAGAACATAAAGCACCAACCAATGAAAATAAATAAACTTTTCTGGAGAAAAGAAACGTCACTGCTTCCACTTTGTAATCTTTAACTCAAAACAAACCAAGTTTTTTAGCATCAAACAAAGCAAATAACATAGGCTAAAGAAATTCATCTAATGGCTGTGCTAGTTTAATAACCCGATGTCAGGTGACCAAAGACTTTGCAGCAAAGATACGCATCACTTCTTCTTCTCGCCACCTCCAGTGGCCCTGCAAACAATGATCACCAAAGAAGATATTAAATATTGTCTGAAAAGAAAGAAACCTTAAACTCTCTGAAATTAAGATTACTTAGCATGTAGATCCTGTAAAAAAGAAAGTAGGGCGGAGAGAACATGAAAGGTTACCTCATCTTGCGGAGGACGCTAGACATCTCCTCACGCTTCTTCTTTGCCCTCTTGTGTGTGCCCAGCTTTCTTTTCGCAACCTTCAATGCTCGCTTGTCCTTACCAACTTTCAGCAGCTCAGTAATTCTTTTCTCATAGGGTGCAAATCCAGCAACCTCCCTGATCACATTTCTCACGAAGAGGACCCTTTTGCTTGTTTTCTGTTAGATGAGAGACACAGAAAAACCACGTCACATCTAAACATTTTCTTGCACACTGTAAAGTGCAAAACTCTTCCTCACAAAGATAAATACATAAGGCAAGAAATGGGAGACCAGCAATGCAAGCAACTGATTGTTGTTGAGACTTAAGCCAACACAAGTGCAGCTTCTATTTTGTCAATAAAAAATAATGGATTTCCAAACCAAAAATAGGCACAACTCATTCAACAGATATTAAGGATGCTCAAAAGAGGTCATTATTCTACTACATGCACAGAAAATGCACTAAATGCAAGATCCAGAGAATGCCAACACTTAAAAGTACAAAATTCTTGATACAGAATCAACTTACTCCTCTGCGACCTGAGGGACGTGGGGGCAATTCCTTCTTGGTCACAACATGACCTTTGTTTAATCCAACAAAGAGACCAGTATTTGGCTGTTTTGGAGCCATAACCTGCTTCAATAATGCCAGTACAACATACATAAATTATAACAACAATTATGACCACACAAATGTAGTGAACAAAAATCTCAAAATTAAAAGAACCATAACTGATACCAATCTAAAAATTGATTAAATCATTTAAGTAACGAGAAAAACATATATTCCTTTGCAGACAATCTCCACTAAAGAAAAACAAAGAATACCACCATGCTCATTGAACAGAACCAGAATGAGTTACAGCACTATTGAAAACAACTCCAGGTTCCGAAGCCACCATATTCTGACAGCTTAAGAACATCCAAAAACGAAACTACATAAACGAAATCCACTTTCCAAACTAACAAAAAGCTTAATTATGCTAAATATAAACCATGACCCAAAATCTCAGCATGAAAAAACATATATGCATGGACATATTCATGAAACAAAAGAAAAAAAAGCCTAAAACCTAAAGGAAAAACCTTGAACCGTGTAGTTCATTTTATGTACTTTACTTTCCATTTTCCAAAGACATTTACATAATATATTAAATTTTTTCTGCCTTGACTTCGGTATTTTCTCGGAGGCCAAACAGAGAAAGAACAATAACAGTCAATAATCGTAAAAATCAACAGAGAGATAGAAATCTAGAGAGTACCTCCGACGTAAAAAAGCCGCGGGGATCTGAGATGAGATGTAGGAAGAACTAGGGTTTTGGGTTGGTCCTGCCATTTATAGGAAGCCTGAGACGGGAAAAATGATAACAAGAAGGGTATTTTTGTAATGTTGGACACGCATCGTTTTGCTAGGTAATGAATTGGATTGTCATGGTTGCCCCAATTGGATCAATGCAATGGGCCCAGTTAGCATCGTATATGGCTCAAGTACTACTGTAAACACTCCACCTAGTTTTGATAACACCCCTTCAACGACTAGGGTATATATTTCTGTAGAATTTGAACGGGTGTAGTCAGCAATATTTTGGGTGTACTTATGATTTGTCATCATTCACATTGCCTAATGGACATGTTGGATTATAAACAGTAAAAACTAGCCCAGTTTAAACCCATGATAATTTAGATCCAAAAAATAAAGGTCTATCACCAATTCAAATTAACTGAGACCATAACATATTTATTATATTTTAATATTATAAATTTATATTTTATAAGTAAATATTAAATAAATTATATAAATATTTTACTCGTTTTATCTATTTATATATTAAATAATTCTAAATTTTTTCATTTTAAATTAATTTAATTTTATAATATTAATTAAATTATTTTAAAAAAAATTCATTTAAGTCCGTTTGACACTCTATTGGCTAGTAAGTAACTTCCATGAATTATAAGCAAAATGGGAAAATTATGGAATGTTTTGTCCAAAGTTTTTGGCTCTCTGTTGAACAAGTTAATCAACGGTCCAAGTTCGGAGCACGTGCGTCACGTGAGTACGAACGCGCGGACAAACCAGCTAGTCAGTTTCCTTGAAATAAGAATACCACTATAATTCAAGGAATTACATTTATGCCACTGACCGTAAGAAGGTTTGACTGGCAGGTGGCTCTGAAAATTTCTATTTGTCATTCAATTTATTATCATTACTTCTCTGAATAATTGTATAATACAACTCAGCGTTGACAATGATTGTTTGTGCCTTCTTCGGTTGCTCATTACGATGAAAGTCCCTGGTAATAAATTTTCGAACTTCTGATGTTTTCCATTGATTAATCTTTTGTACGTGCCTTGAATTTTCTGTATTTAGCTTGTTTTTTTACTGATCGAGACAGAAATCTGGGACTTGGGTTTCTCGTATATTGTCTTATTTGTTGCTGTATTGTTTACTTCGAATGCTAGAGTTTTGAGCATCGGTAGTTAAATCTGGCATCCGTGCCCAATTTCATTTCATCATCAATAGAGTATAATCTTCAAGTCGTACTTCTGATAGCTGTTATTGGCATTGCTCCAACAATTTGATTCGTAATTTATTCAGTTTCTGTTCCCTTAAGTTGTTTATTCATTTTTTTGATCGCCCCTTTTTACATGTCATTCGCTGATTATTTGTGGCACCGATCAACTTTTGCGTCTTTCTTGAATCTCAGTTCACCAAAGCCAGAGCATGCTCTGTAATTGTTGATTTATAGTTGAAATGAAACATATCAGGTTCATACATTTCGTGCCCATGGTACATGCATAATTTCCAGTATCCATTTGCTTGTACAAGTGATTCAACTATCGGGTTGAATTCTTGAAGTAGAAATCTTAATCGATATTGATATTTCTCACTTTTTGAATCCTCTTTGGATATTTCCTCTGGCTACCTTGACATTTATTTGCAAAATTCATCTTCTTTGATGCCTGCTAGTTTACTACAAACTATAGGCATCAATGTCAATCATATGCGGCCTCCCTCTACTTGAGTGTGTGTATTGCCTGGCATGTGCCCGCTGGGCTTGGAAGCGATGTCTCCACACAGCAGGTCATGACAGTGAGACTTGGGGACTTGCATCTGCTGAAGAATTTGAGCCTGTTCCTCGCCTTTGCCGCTATATCCTTGCTGTCTATGAGGACGACCTTAGGCATCCACTTTGGGCACCCCCTGGGGGATATGGAATTAACCCGAATTGGTTATTGCTAAAAAAAGATTATGAAGATACTAAAGGACGGGCTCCTCCCTACATACTTTATCTTGATCATGACCATGCTGATATAGTCCTTGCCATAAGGGGTCTTAATTTGGCAAGGGAGAGTGACTATCAAGTGCTTTTGGATAATAAGCTAGGAGAAAGGAAATTTGATGGAGGGTATGTCCACAATGGGCTATTGAAAGCTGCTGGGTGGGTTTTGGATGCAGAATGTGAGGTTCTGAAGGAACAGGTGGAGAAGTATCCAAATTATACACTGACTTTTGCAGGGCATTCACTAGGGTCAGGTGTGGCGTCAATGTTGGCATTGGTGGTGGCACGAAATCGGGATAAATTGGGTAACATTGATAGAAAGAGGATCAGGTGCTATGCTATTGCCCCTGCTAGGTGCATGTCACTAAATTTGGCAGTCAGATATGCAGATGTCATCAATTCTGTTGTGCTTCAGGCAGGTTCTTAGTCTATTTTATGTTTGATGCCTTTGTTTTGGAAAAAAAATAATTTTTGATAATTCATGATAGCATTTTATGAAGCCTTAATGGCATCTAGGTTTGAATTTGCATTATCATTTTCTATCTTATTATTGTATGATTTGATGTTAGATTTTTTTTGTGGAACTTTCAGATGTGTTCCTTTGTATTATTTCTATTTGCTGGTTTTTCCCATAGTATTTACTTGAGGGGTGAAAACTTAATAGTTCCTGTTCATCATCACAGTGCTTAATTCTTGTTCCAAGCTTTGGAATGTATTTCTGAAAAAACCCTGCACTTAGATATATTCTACATACAATAATAGATATGTACAATAGAGTAGCAAGGCTTTAAATGATTATGTTTACTCCCAAATGCTTTGTATAATTACTAATAATTCTCATAAAGGAAGCTTGCACCTGATAGTGCAGAATTTTATCAAGGAAACTCTTGGAAGTTATAAAAATTCATTATATTCATTAGAAGAAACAAATTTTGTTACCTAATGCAGTGGGTCAATGAGCATAACTACTAACTAGATTGCTTACAGAAATCGGTTTCTGCATCATGGAGAAATGCAATTTCCCTCCATGAAGGTGTTGGAGTCCTACTGTAAGGGAATTCTTTTAGTCAGGCAATTCAAACTTGCGGAACATATGGAAATGACGTGTGACTGTGAATCTTTTGTCTAGTCTATATGTTGAGGAAGGCCATCAATAAGCATGCCAAAGTACGAGAGTTGACTCTTAACGAAACAATTTTGTTGTGGTTTAGAGTGAGAAGCAAGCTTGACATGCATATTTGGTATACTCAAGATTAGGCCTCATACATATCTTCGAAAATGGTGCCAGCACTCTTTAATAAGTTATTACAAACGGAATAGAAATTCAGTGTTTTACTCTGATTTATCTTACAGTTTATTCTTTATATTTAATTGTGGTAATTCCTCTGAACCAGGATGACTTCTTGCCCCGGACAGCCACCCCCTTGGAGGACATTTTCAAGTCACTTCTCTGGTATGTATCTGCGCTACATTGTACTTTTTATCTTCTTTTATTTGACAGCCAATGCACTCTTGAAATTAATCCTATATTCTCGGGAAAGGACCATTGGACTATGAGAGGCTTAGAGAGTATAGATCTTATAGTAGTTCAGCAAAGGACTCCTTTGATATCAGACGACATATTTATTTAGTGAGGATTTATCAAATATTTCTGAGAACACGAAATTTTACTTATTGGTGTGTGAGTTCAACACCTTGATGAAGTTTTTCTTCTTGGACAGTTTGCCTTGTCTACTATGCCTAAGGTGTATGAGAGATACATGTATACCTGAGGAAAAGATGCTCAGAGACCCAAGAAGACTGTATGCACCTGGTCGGTTGTATCACATTGTTGAGAGAAAGCCTTTCAGGTACAATTAAGCAGAAGAAACATAGTTCTGTCTCTCTTCCCCTTGACCAACTATAATATTGTTTATCATACTCCATGGACACCCAGCAAGGCTGCAACTTGCATTGTGGTCGTGTATCTTAGTTTCTTTTTCTTATACATGCAATATATCATTAATGCCTTCACTACTAAGTGCAGTATGTTAGTAACCTCTAATCGTGTCATAAGCCTCAATGAACTTTTATTTCTCTTAAATTTATGAAAATAGTATGGTGCCTGGCATTCACGGGATGAATATTATATTTATGTAATTTGGTTGCAGAATGGGAAGATTTCCCCCGGTTGTGAGGACAGCTGTGCCAGTGGATGGGAGGTTTGAACACATAGTTCTATCTTGTAATGCCACTTCTGACCATGCCATTATTTGGATAGAGAGAGAAGCCCAGAGAGCGCTGGATGTAAGTTTTCCAATCTCATTGTCTTTATCAAGGATATAATATGCGTGAAGCCATTTGAAGTTAAGATTATGCTGGTTTTGAAACTTTTTAAGGCGGCGAAAGATGTTTATAATCACTTAGGAGGAACCTGGCGCTTCTGGTCTGCAACGTGTCGACTTATAACAAGACTGCTTTGTATTTCTTTTGTTGACTGCAGTTAATGCAAGAGAAGGATCATGTCGTGGAAATACCCGAGAAGCAAAAGATGGAGAGGCAGGAGACGATAGCCAGAGAGCACACACAAGAGTACAAGGCAGCATTAGAGAGGGCTGTTACGCTGTCAGTTCCGCATGCTTTTGCACCTTCTCAGTATGGAACTTTTGATCAGGCAGAAGGCGATAGCTCACAAGGGTCTGTCGGAGAATCATCATCTCTTTTATCATCTAAGGGAAACAAAGCGAGAGAAAGCTGGGATGAATTGATTGAACGTCTGTTTGAGAAGGATGAATCTGGTCACATTGTGTTTAAGAAATCACATAGCACGTAGGGAATGATTTATGACCCAAGTTGAGGATACATTGATAACAGCATTCATTCTTTCATCTCTACTACAATCCCATTTGTTAAAAATGTGTTTCTTTTTTCCTTTTATGCCCATTGAATGAAAGGGGGAAAGCGGTGGCCTGAAATGCTAATAGTACTTGAAAAGCAAGATGATATGGAAATGTTGAAGCCATTCAAACTTCCACAAATTGCCTTTTTCAGTGCACAAAGGGCAATCAATAAAAGCGAAGGAACTCTGTTTCAAGAAAAATATTGGCTGGAAAGATTTACTGAAGGAATCCTTCCTAATTATTACCAGCATTTAACTACTAAGATCACAGAACAAACTTAAAGTAGCAAGAAAAAAAAAAAAAAACCCTACTCCAATAGCATATAAAAAATTCCATTAGAATGACAATATTAAATGGTCATTTAATAAAATTAAAAAAAAATTATATAGGAAAATTTAATTAACTANATTAAAAAAAATTATGTAGAAAAATTTAATTAATTAATAAATATTTTATAAATTTTTTTATTATATTAATTGAATAATAAAATATTTTTTTAAAATTTTTTAATTAAATAATTTTATCTCATTAATTATATTGACATAATAAAATTAATTTACTTAATATTTTTTCAATAAGATTATATCCATAGTTATCATAATTAATGAATTTTTTATATTAAATAAATTTATAAATAATATAGACTATAATAAGTTAAATTGAGTTAATTTTTTTTATAAAAAATAAAATATTAAATAAAAAAGTTTTAATAGAATATGATGTTCTAACAAAGAGTATGTCTTATGTTTTACAATTAATTAATTTAAATCTTAGATAAAACGATATGTATGTTTCAACTACGATTTTTTCGTGAACAAGAAAATGAATTACAGCTATTATGTCTTGTCTAATTGGGTTTAACTAGCATACAGCCCTAATATTTAATTAACTTGCTCGAATTATTGAATGTTGTGGGGGTCAAAGGAGAGGGAAGTTGTCAGGTTCGCTGGCAGGTCGCTTTGCTTGGGTCAGAATTCATCACAGAGATACCAAAGAGTGCCACGGGAACTCAAAATTTACGCAAGAAGCTCTGAGTACTCTGTTGGCTTTGATCTCCTGTCTTGTTCTCATCAAATTATAAATGGGTTTTCTCCGTTCGATATTTCTTTTTTCGGCTTTCTCATCTTCGTTCTTTTGTTGTTCTTCAGACAGGTAATACAGCGTAAACGAATCCCAATTTTCGTATTTGAGAAATTTTGTTTTAATTTCAAGAAATGGGTGGTTGAAATATGTTCTACGTCTTCAATGACGAGATTCACTGCTCACACTGTGTATATGTTTTGTTCATTTTCAGTTTATTGGTACGGATTCACAAGTTTTCCCGTGATTTTACTATTATTGAACTGCCTCATTTTGTTTATCGTAGGATATTATAATTCGTTCTTAAACATTTGTAGCTTCAGACGCTTTGCTCTGCGTTATTTTTTTCATTGGACAAACTTATCTTAATTCTGGATGTAGATGGATTTCGTGATGTTCTTGATCTGGGTTCTTGTTAACATCCTCCGTCTTTGTGTGTGTGCCAGCATGCGAGCCCATATGTGTAGTTTGTGGAAGCTTGGCCCAGATTGTTGTGGTTAACAATGTCTAGGTTGTGAGTAAAAGGGTGTGTGATGCAATCACTTTTTATGTGCTAGTGATTGCGCGTTCTTATTTGTGTAAAAAGGTGTTTACTTTCAGAAGCCTGAGTGATCATATGCTTTTCGTGATCTTTTGAGCTCTATTATGTTAATATGGTCTGAATAAATGTCTGTGGGCTGATAGGGGAAGATGCGGTATCTTCTTTTTGGTAATCTTCTGCTTCTGTTAATAATCTTTTCTCTTTGCCATTATTTTTCTTCAGTAGCCGAAAGGAATTGAGGGATAAAGAGGTCAACTGGGAAACTGACATACAATTACCTCGCTCATTCCGATCTAAAAGAATTGATCCATCACGAGTTATCCAGATTTCGTGGCAACCAAGGTCAGGTACTTGAAAAACTTACTTTTGTTCTTTTGATGCCCTGCGGTGTGATGATGCTCAAATAAAATCCACAATAATTCTATTTGCAGAAAAAAGAAAAATTCTTTCTCCTATAAAACTGCTATATTTAATAGCATTTTATCAACGTTTACATAAACTGCATAAAGTTTTAAAGTTTTTGTCTTCTTGGCTGAACAACTCACTGTAAATAAGCATTCCCTAATGTTATGTGTATTCACAAGGTTGTTTAAATTAAGACTCTGACATCATGTTTGTTGCAATAGGGTCTTTCTATATCAGGGTCTTCTATCAGATGAGGAGTGTGATCACCTTGTCTCATTGGTATATCCTTGTACCTTTGCTTCAGCATATTAATTCAAAGTGCACTTGGATTGGTTGAAATCCTTGTTTTTGGCCTAGGCACATGGTGCAGAAGAAAAGGGAACCAGTGATAATCCAGGGAATAATTCCACGAACAAGCAGATTTCTAGTTTCAGAACTCAATTAAATAAAAAAGTGAGTTTTTCTTGTTTGCCTATTTCTGGATATAATCAATTTGTGTGTTTCTGTGCATTGGGTTCTGAAAAAATATTTTGTAGTTGGTTTTATTGCATGCATCTTGAGCACATGTTCACCTTCACCCCCAATCATTGTCTTTGGCATTATTTATAGTTCAGTCTTGTCTATAGGCTATTCTGTCATGGCTGTTTTATCTATTTATTTTTATCTCTATTTACGGTCTTTCTTTGCTTACCATACTTTATTTAGCACAACTTTTTATAGTATACACTCATAAGCATCATGTGTACCTACATGTGTGGTGTATGTGTTTGGTGTATGTTTGTTTTGTGATTATATGTGTCTGTCACAAGTTGCCTAGAATGATAGACTTCATGCTGGATGATACACTTCAATTGAGAAGTTCTCATGCTGTGATCCTGTTGTGGAAGACTTGATCTTGTTTGTTATCCTCTCATTAATATATTTTAGTGAATGTCAGAAGGGCATGAATACTCTATGGCATATTTCCTGAAAACTTAAACTACTACCTTTGTGCAATCTAGGATGATATTGTTGCAAGTATCAGTGAAAGAATTTCAACTTGGACTTTTCTTCCCGAAGGTATCTTCCTGACTCCTAGTCTTAGGTTCTAGAATGCCAGTTCTGTTGTGAAATTTAGGTTTCTAATTTGATGTCTTGGATCATTATTTGATGTTCATTGCCTGTCAGAGAACAGTAAGCCTCTACATGTAATGCGTTACGGACTTGAAGAGGCCATCCAGAACCTAGGTTATTTTGGTAATAAATCCACACTAGGTTTAAGTCATGCTCTGATGGCAACAGTGATTTTGTATCTCTCAAATGTCGCTCAAGGTGGGGAGCTGCTCTTCCCTGACTCTGAGGTGAGAAACTTACCTTTTGTTTCTTCCATTATCATTATGAGTTTGGGTTTAAACATATCTTTGCCCAACAAATTCAGTTCAAATGTCTCAGGTAAATAGCAAGATAGGGTCTGATTGTGCAAAAAAGAGCAATGTTCTAAGACCTGTCAAAGGGAATGCAATTTTGTTTTTTACCCTACAACCCAATGCACATCCTGATGTGAGGAGCTCCCATAGCAGATGCCCAGTCCTTGAGGGGGAAATGTGGTGCGCTGTCAAATTCTTCCAAGTAAGAGCTGCCAATGGAGCAGAAATTTTGTTTGATTCAGATGGTAGCGAATGCAGCGACGAAGATGAAAATTGCCCTCATTGGGCATCCATTGGGGAATGTCAAAGGAATCCTGTTTACATGATTGGTTCTCCTGATTACTATGGCACCTGTCGGAAGAGTTGTAACGTTTGCTAATTTGGTTACCTTGTGCATAACCCATTTCCAATTATCATCGATTTGAACAATTAGGATAAAATTTGACATTGATCAGTAATTGATCAATTACTGCTTCTGAGATCTTTTAGTAGTTCTACATGTTGCTGATGAGCTAGGCTTAGCTGGTATGTTGAATGTCCGAAAAAAGGGGAAAGTTGGTGAGAGTGATTTTTATTAGTATTATTATTATTTTTGTACGCATGCAGCCATGTAGGATGTGAATAAAGGGATGATGGAATGAAACAATAAGGATGGCTCCCTGCGGTGTACTGAGCTTGAGCTTTTCGTTGGAATATAGGTGCTAAAATCGGGCAATTTCTTGTGGTAATCTCTTCAGCAGACCAAACAGAATGCTATATTGTTACTCTAATCAAAATTCTTATTCTGAATCAATCGCCTGGGCAAGTCTTCACAATTGCTGCTGGTAAAGGTAGCATGTCGACATGCAGTCGACAGATTTGGAAAAAAAGTGCAAGGATCGTGAAAATTGGTACCAAAGCATCAATTTTTCCCCTCCATTTTCTCTTCTTATTGCAACTTCACATCCAGTAAGTTATTGAGAGTGCCACACTTGGAAAATATGCTGATTGGATACTTGCAATCAATGTAAGGTACTTGAGTTTGAAAAAAACTATAGAATTGATAAGCTTGCGTTATCCCAGATATTTGCAGTTCAGACACTGCCAAGCCTATATATACTTGGAGATACATCTGCTCCTGAAATGGACAACATGACATGCAGGATGGACTATTTGCAACATCTGTACAGGAATGCTTTAACTTGTACATGGGAACTGAGAGTTTGTGTACATGAGAAAATTAAAGTCTTTGATGCATTCGTTTAAATAACAGGAAACTGAAAAACTCCACAAATTTGGTACACATTTGAAATTTGGGAGTAGCAGTGTTTTGTGCCTTAGATTTAAACACATTTTATCAATTCTGTTACCAAAGCCAGAGAGCCTCGAATCCCTACGATTAGTTTATCCTGAACATACAGCATCTATATATGCTGAGGCTTTCTTAACTCCATTGTCTCACCAAACTATGCCTAGGGGACAAACATCCTCCAAATATTGCCAGTTGCATAGGCCTTCTCACAGGGTGATATCCTTGAGGGCGTTAGAGTTGCCATGTTAATTGAGAAAGCAATCACATATGGCAAACTGAAGTATAATTTCTGTGGGCGGGTTTCATACACTCATGTTCCTAGAATCCAAGGCTTGCAGGAACCAGAAGAGTTGACAATAGAAAATGGCGCCATGCCCAGGCTCAGACACAATCTGCATCTCAAGATGCCCACAACTAGAGGAGCGCTTCCTCTGTGGATAAATTGTGCAGGTCCCTTCAGGAGCTTGAGATCATTAGGATGCCAAGTACGTTTGTGAAAAGATTCGGAGACAAGATTCTTACAGAATTAAGCACATACCTTCAATCCAATTTAACAAAACTCAATGTATAGCCATAATAATTGGCAGCATTGGCCTATAACTTACAACTATATATCGGATACTCCACATGATCATATAAATACTTTCTTCACCTCAATTGTGTCATCTTTCTAGTCTCACTTCTTCAAAATCTAGCTTTCTATTCTTACGAGCTCATGCTACAAGATGATAAATCAACGCAATGACATCGAAACTCATAATAAAACAAAACACATGATCAATTTTATAGAAGTTCTCCACCATTTTTTTATTTCATTCTGGGAATAAACCAAATAGGTATCAAAGGCTGTACCTCTGTAAATCAAAAAGTGCTAGTACAACCTGAATAATCAGCAGCAGTAAGAAAATATATGTAAAACAAGTATAAATACAAAATTCTCGTATATTTGTGAAATATAGAGCAATTATGCAAATGGGTATCATCGAAAAATGATAAAAAGTCATCTCATAGATCAGAAATCACACAGCAGACTGGAGCTTTTGTTTTCGTTCCAAAGAAGAGTTAGGTTTTTTCAAAGAACACGAAGACCTGAAAGCCTCAATCTGTGATTGGCATTTCACGTAATCCCCTTTGTTTTCTTCTAAGCATTTCTTTAGAGCCTGAACATCACATGGCGACAGATTCTTCTTCACACCGCTACTCTCTGCCGACTCCTCCACCTACTCTAATGTCTAAACCTGTTTGTTTACTGAGGAAACTGAAGGACAGCCCAGTTTCATCTACTCAACACCCTATCAGTGCAATTGAAAAAATACTTTGTTTTGACGATAATGACATTTTTGCAAAATAACCATGTAAAGCCCGTAATAGTTTACATGAATGCCCCCGCATTTATAGAGGAGCGCCAGAACCAACAAATCTGAAATCGAAAACATTAACGGCTACATTCTCTGGCTCCAGAAAATTCTCTTGCAATCTTCCATTCTCAATCTTCCTCTGTTTTGCTTGGACAATTATCAGTGTTTCTCTTTGCCTCGTTGGATACATCCATGGATACACCCACACCGGCTTATAGTGAGGGGACCAAGGCCGACAAGATGCTCAACTCCAGTGGAAAGGTTAGAGTGATAGCAAAGATAAGGGGATTGGCAGATCTGGAGACTGAATGTGCGAATTGGGTGAGCGTGCAGAAGCCTAAGCGAGAGGATTCTGATTCTGTCACCGTCTCTTTTGGAGACCAGTCCGGCAGGTAAAAATTACGGGTTGATTATTGATTTCTGTAATAATTGATGGGCATAGAAAGAAAATTTAATCTTGATTTTATTTATAATTTATGGGAACTTTGATAGCGTCTGTTTCTTAATTGGGAACTCACTGACCGGGTGTAATTTCTTTGAGGGCAATACGAACTTTTCGAATAAAAAGTTTGAGTCAATTCTTGAATAATTAGGTTGATTCATCACATATTCTTAGGTTTTGGGTTTTAAGCACCAATTGGCTTATAAGAAATTTCAGAAGTGGAAAGGAAACCAGATCCTAAATCTTGGTCTTCTTTCAGCTGCTCATGACACTGCTAAAGGAGATGGTTTCAGCATTCCAATGGACACCAACAATTCATGCTCTTTAATTTCCTGCGTTTTAGGCTCTTTTGGTCGATTACGAAATCTAACACACACTTGGCTTAGTAGAGACTTTGGAAGCAAGAATTGAACTTTGCAGTGGACTAGATAGTAGATAACATGTAGCAATTGATTTCTTTTTTTCCTCTTTTGGTGAACCGTGCAAAGTGTTATGTCAAATGAAGGTTAGTTACTTCTTCTTGCAGCCGTAAAGAGTCTTATGAATTGGATTATTGCCATGAGAAAACCGAAGGCGATGATACAATTTTTTCAAGAGAAGTAAAGCCTCTAATATCTGGAGTTTTGGACGGTTTTAATGCAACTATTATTGCTTATGGAGCAAAAGGAAGTGGAAAGACTCATGTAATTCAGGTTGAATTCAGACCATCCCTGGTTTCTTTTCTCTTTACTTTCTAGCTGAACTTTTATATGGATTATTCTTATTTATGAACCATTTTACTGTAAAGGGCTCTGATAAGGAACCAGATTTGGCAGCACTAGCCATGGCTGAAATTCTTTCTACGTCCAAGGAGATTAGAAAATCAATTACAATATCATTTTATGAGATTTTTCAGACCATGTATATGATCTCTTAGATCCAAAACAACCAGAAGTCCAAGTACCGGACATGGTCAAGGAAAAATTCAACTCAAAGGACTTTGTCAGGTTAGATATACACTATTTTCAGTTTATGGGACTCAAGGAAGTTGAAAGGGTTGGTCTCAGTGCTGCATTTCTTGTGACCTCCCATTTTATTTGGTTTTTCAGGCTCCTGTGAAATCCATTTCTGAATTTCAGAAGCTATATTTTAGCAGGCATAATTCACAAAAACCTGTGCAAAAGATAACAATGAAGCTTCTCCGTCGGAACCACAAAGGCTTGATAGTACATGTATCATCTGCCCCAGATGCTCTTCCTGTGGGCAAGATGAATTTTGTTGACTTGGAAGGTTCTAATTTGTTTACTTAGCATTAATAAATAGCTACAATTTTTTCAGCATTTCTTGTAGCAGGGATGATGTATTCTATTTGATTGATTCTTTGTCCATGTTGTGCCTTATCAGGTCATGAGGATACTCGAAGGAAGAGTAGTGAAGGCCTCAACCATGTTGAGAGTACAGAAGTCAATAGGTCCATGTATGCATTAAATAATGTTGTTTATGCCTTGAATGCTAATGAAAGCCACGTGCCATATTGAGAAAGCAATCTTACCCGTATGCTGCAAGATTCTCTAGGAGGGAAAAGCAGAATTCTGATGCTTGCTTGCTTGGTAAGCCTATTGGGCTTCTGGTTTTACCTTTTTTTGAAATTTTTAGTATATAGTCCAGTGCACTTAGTTTCATATTGTCTTATCTGAGCGTAGAACATGTCTTTCTGTCAAGATTCCATGTACATGGTGAGTTTAGCATCTTGATCTTGCCAAGGTGTTAATCAGACTGTCACGGACACCTCTAAGAAATCCAAAATTTCAGCAAGGCCAATGCTACTTTCTTCTTGTAAAAGTCAATTACCTGGAAGTGTTTCTACCGTCAAAAAACAAATTGGGAACCAAATGCTTTCTTCTATAAAGAAAGCCAATGGTATTGCTTCGTTGGTGAAAGGAAGGCATTCCTTAAGTTTCCTACTGAAGCTAAATTCATCCCTCCCTCTTCTTATATTTATGATCAAATATCCAATTAATAACTTTCTTCTCCTTCTTCTTCTTCTGCTTGAAGGAAACTATTTGATGAAGCAAATCATGCAACTAAATCTGAGAAGAGGGCTGAGAAGGTACATGCTTTCTTTCTTTGTAATGGGTATCAAGTAATCAGTCATGTGAACATTGTGTCAAATCATACATACTCAAAAGAAAAATCTTGGTACTAGCAATGATGCTAGATCAAGTAGAAGCATTCAAATTTCTTAAGTTAATACATACAAATTTGTTTCACTTAACCTCTATGTCACCACAATATTTGACAAAGTGAGGGAACCTTAAAGAGGTTTGTGTGATAAACATGTGGATATTATGGTTCTACAGCCTATGATTAAGGCCTTTTTAAATGCAGGTGAGTTCATCAGATATTGCTTTAGCAGTTAGATATTTCGTGCAGGACCAAGTGAGGTTTTCTGCAATACTTATTACTTTATGATTAAGTGGTACCAAAGCTTTCATGTTTATTTTTGATAATTGCTGCTTGATATTATTTACTACCTGCCATACGAATGGATGCTTGTTCATAAGGTGTTGAGTCGGACAATGATTTGGATTGAGCCAGTCAACCAGGGATATCAACAAATATCAACAAGTAACATTATTTCTTTTGCTGTTGTTTGACTGATGTTAATTAATATGACATGTAGGAAAGTTCTGTGCCCAATGCTACGGTGGATAAAGATTCAACTTCTGTAGGGGAAAAGGTAATAATCTATTACTACTAATTGAATGATCTCATGTGAATTTTCTACAAGCATTTCAATTAACATTTTCATTATATTTTCAGGATGCTTCCTCATTAGCAATTATTGATCCTCAAAAAACTGCTATGTCAGAAAAGGTGATATAAGTCTGCGTTGTGCTTTAATACTTCAATGTTTGAAACCTATTTTTATAATTATGCTCTTTTTTCTTTCCTAGGATTCTTTCCTGCACATTGTGGACAATCAAGGGGAAATTACTCCTAGCATCAATTGTGGCCTGAAAATGTTGTCCATTGATGATGAATGTATGTCCATGTGAACCCTAAAAGCTAATTAGCTACTCATATTTCTGGATATATAAGTTTGATATCCTTTTCTTTTGCATATTCTTGTGACAGTTCGAAATATAGACAAGGAAAACAATCATTCAATCATCAATAAAGATGAGTCACCACCAATTAGCGAATGACTGCAAGAAATATCTAACAATCTGAAGCAGCTTATTTCCTCAACTCCACTATGCATAGAGCTGCCGCCAAGGAATGATAATTTATCAAATATTCAAGCTTTTGCTGATAGTGTAGAACCCAAAACTCCTTATCAGAGTATGGTAGTGTGTGAAAAATAGGAGGTTGAAAACATGAAAAGTCCCTGGGAAAAATTTAACATTTGTAGCTCTGGAATGAAGGTTGTTTCAAATTTCTTTTCTTGCTTGGTTTTGTCTTCATTTAATTACTTAGCTTTCACTTTACTAATTTCAATTTTTTATTCCTTTGCTACAGAACTTCCTTGTTCTAGAATTTCTAAAGCTTTTAAATACCGGTAGCAACTAAGTAAAATTTGCTATGCCAGTTAAGCAATTCTTTCTCGAAGTCTCTCTCTCATTGTGTTTTATACTATTGATATCATGTCTTAATACTGAACTTTTCTATTATTGGCCAAAATATTATCATTTATTTTGGAAAATGACTTATCAAGTATTGGAAATCTCAAGCAACTAAGGGGAAAAAAATGGCATAACTATTGTTTGGAATCATGAGAAGTTTTATATGTAGGCCATTTCCAATGTAGTGCTAATAAAGTTTCTTGTGTTATTTTTTTTTTCTTCTGTTAACAGAGACAACTTGAAAAGACTAAAGGTGAGGAACACTTTAATTTTCAAGATTAAGATGTTTGTTTAATTACCACCTTATTAAAGTATTTAAATTGATAATCATACAGGGGATCAGAGAGAAGAGAGCCACTTACATACTTGAACTTCGTGAAGAGTCCCCAGAACCTTTTAAAAATGTGAGCTCTCATATAACTTGAGATCATATCTTATTTTCAGCTAAAATTTTTAGATTGATGACAAATTAATTTGTTTTACAGCTGGATGATTTGAAAGACATCGCACTTTCAGCTAAACAGGTAATTTCTGTTAATTTCGTTATTGGACAGTTTTGTCCCCTCTATTTTGAAGATGTTTTGCATGTGAAACTATATTTATCTCATACTCATCACCAGCAATTATACCGCATCACTACTTGGGATAAGACTTGGAAGTGTAACATTTGGGTTTTGTGCGCAGATAAAAGGGATGACGAAGAAGGAAGTTGGAGATCTTTTCAATTAAAGGAAGTTTGTGTAAAATGACTGAATAGTGTGGAGTGGCAACATGTGGAGTTGCTACCCATTCTTGTTTTTCTTTTTGTCTTTGGCTGTTATGGTACTTGTATCCTGTGATTGATATTATATTTTGATACACAGCTTTTTTAATTTGATAGTTTATGTTTCTATTGGCATTTTAATTTTGATACAAACAAATGTAACATCTAAGAGAAACAGAGACAGAATCTGCATCATCTTCAGTGCAGGTTTTCATGATTGAATTACTATTTCACCAATGACAGTTAGTACAAATTCCATATGTGCTTTTGATTGTAAAAGGAAATATAATCAATAAATAAATGAAGAAACACATGGGAGAGATTTGAATGAAGAGTGGATTTACACAAGAAAAAAGGTGACTTAGGATAATTTAAGCATTATAATGAAGCAAGGACTGCATTTCTGGTAGCATCCGTCTGATATTCTGAGCTCTACCATTACTGTTATTGGATATGTTCAACCTTAAGGCTCGCCATGGCCAACATACGTGCCTCACCTTATGGCGGCTTCGCTCTTTGCTCTCTGCTTCTTCTAGTTGTTTTGTCAGTTCCTCGATCCGGTCTTGCAGTCCGGCTGCCCTGCTATTGGTTAACTGTAAGGAGGTCTCAGCTGCTGCCTGGGCAGCCATTGCTGCAGCTGCAATTTCTTCTTTGAGCTTTAACTTGCTATTTGCAACGTCCAAAACAGCCTCTGTTTTCTCCAACTCTTGCTTCATAATGCCAACCTAATGAAACAGCAATGCATTGGCATTTGAGCTTCACAATTAACACAATCAAGAGAAAGAAAAATCAATTGCGAGGAGATTGCATTCTCTCAGATATTACAAACCACCACCTACACCTTCAGTACTCAAACCAGAGATGGATCAAACTAATTATACGATTTGTCGATATATAAACAAGAATGCTGATCAGCAACCCAATGATCGAGCAGCCCAATGATCACGCAAACAAGAAAAAACCTTTTTTGAAAAATAGATGAATGAAGAAACAAAGAAAAGTATGAAATGGTAGAGCAAGATAATGCTAATTGATCTGGAAAAGCAACCTTAATCAAGAAAAGTTCATATCTTACTGAGATATTTTGCACTTTGTCACGTTCTTCAATCTCACTTTTCCCAGCTTCCACTTCCAACTCACAAGCTCCCCTCCATCTAGCAATATCTTCTTCGGTCGCCTTTATCTCCACTAGGAGTTCCTCAACCTTAATAAATCATAGGAACGAAATCAACAACTGAATGAACATGCTTAGAACTGCACAGAGAGTCAGTCAGTTTCTTGCTATAGAAGATAATTACATTTTGAGCTAACACCCTCTCTCTATCTTCCAGCTCTATGATGTACAGTACATTTTCTTCGATTGTTTTAGCTTGTTTCTGTGAAAGACTCTGTAGTCTCTCAGTATCTGACCTGGGAAAGAAACAGTGATTAACAATCACAGAGTAAAAGAGTACAAATATTTGTGAATGAAAAAATATATGACAATAAAATCATTCCATTCAGCCATGTTATATCAGTTTTACATTTAATTTATACCTCTTTCCAATTGAACATTAGATGAAATTGATTATCCTCTCTAGAGTGACAATCTAATGAAGAAATACCTAGATTCTTCCAGAGATTTCCTCAACTGAGTGATTTCAAGCCGTAAATTCTTCATTATCTTCTCTACAGTTGAGGCCTGTAAGGACAGTCACAATTAGAAACAGATGACCAGCCGTTTCTACAAATACAATTCTTTCTTCCACATTATCCTTGAAGAGTATGCAAGCATAACATGATGCAACAACGGGAAGCAAATTACATTCCACTAGTTCCAATATCAGACAAGACTCGCAACATAGTCAACATTTCTAGAAAAAATCTCGACATCATTCACTCCTGATGGCTATGTGGTAGGCACTTTTCATGATAAAGGAAAGCTATTAGAGACTTTATCTCATCCTTAATCAATTTCCTTTATATGTATTCATTTTTCCCATCTTTACAATGTACTTGCAAGGAGAATCTAATTAGCTATCATGGTCCAAGAATGAATATTTGAGCTTGTCTCGAAATTTTTACTCCCAGACCACACACTAACACAGTTCGAATGCTAGGTCTTATTACCAGAATCATGCACGGTATCATAGTAGTAAATCTACATATAAGCTCCAATTAATTCCTCATAAATTACTAATGGAAAGTGTAGTTGATTGTACATACCAGACTGACAACTTCCTCTTCACACTTACTGCCATCAGATTTATTACTTGCTGCAGTAATGTTAGCCCCGGAACCATCTGGTGTCTGCTCATTGTTTCCATTTCCCATCATGAATCCAAACCCTATTCTCTGCAACCCCCGCTCCGCAATTTGCAATAATGCCACTCTCTTCTGCTCACTATTATCTTTCAACCTCTTCTCGATTACCTCTTTCTCCACCAATGCTATTCTTAACAAACTGTTTATATCTCGATACTCTTCAGTCAAACTCACTACACTGTTCCCCAATTCCTTCATGTCTTTCCTCTTTACTTCTTTGTATTCAATCACTTTTCCTTCTGCTTTGCTTGCTAGCATTGCCAGAGCTGTTATTTCTTCCCCTACTGCCCTTGACTCTTGGTCTAATTTCAATTCCAACATCTCGCTGTTTTCTCTCTCAATCATTTTCTCGTCATACAAACACTCAATGATGTTCACTAAATTATCCTTCACTGACTTGATTGAATCCAAGCTTTTTAACAAAAATTCATCCCTTTCTTTCTTCTCAAATTCTAGTACTTCGATTCTCTGTCTAGCGATTTCAATTTCACGCTTAATCTCTTCTTTCCTTTTCAATTCCTCGTCCATCTTTTCCGTAAACTCTTCTTGTCTTTCCTTAAAAGACGCCTCTAATTGACCGACTTCATTGCGCAGAGTGTCTCTTTCTCGCGACAACTCGCTCATCAATTCCGTTAGATCGCCATTGTGGCCGACCGCCTCATCTTTTTCGTGCTGGAGGAGAAGTAGATTCTCTTCCATCGTGGCAGCTTTTGATTGGAGACTCTGATATGCCCGACTCTTTTTTCATTTTTAACTACGCCTAAGGGATTTGCATGAGACATAATATATTAGATGTACGTTACATTAAAATTTTTAATTTTCATATTAATTTATTTAAATTTTTTATTTTTATTTTAAATTTATTCTCCTTCGGTTTCAGACATAACTAGGTGATATTTAATATTTAATTACTTAAATATACAACGTTTGGGGAGGTAAATGGGCCAGGCCGGGTCGGATTGGTAATTAAAATTGAGCTCACGAGAGTTCTCGGGTCGGGCAACAGCAAGGAAGAAATGTTAAGACTTAGGCCTAGGTCAGTTTGCGAATTCTAATGAGCCTTTTTTAAATTTTTAAAAAATAATTTAAAAAATAATTTAAAAGCCTGTGGGCTGAAACACTGGCTTGGATCTCGATTCTATTGTTTTAAAGGTCGGATCAAGCTACGCCCAAACCGACCTGACTCTTTTTTCATTTTTAACTACGTTTAAGGGATTTGCACGATACATAATATATTAATTTATTTAAATTTTTTATTTTTATTTTAAATTTTAAATTTATAATCAATAAATAAAATTTTTTTATTAATTAAATAATTTTATTATATTATTTATATTAATATAAAATTACTGTCTTATTTAAATAAGATTTTTTCTGTGCATAAAACCGTTGAACAAAAGCATCCATGTTAGAAGCTGACGTGGCAATATCATAGCCGTAGCATTAATTTGTTCGCCCGCAGAAGATGCTTCTCAAATTGCTTTCTGATCAAGTGCTTTTCAGCCCAGCAGAGACTGGCAAGCACTTTCGCTATGCAAAAAGTAGGAGAGACTATAATTCCACTCCCAATACACGACACAGTTGGATAAAGCCAATACTTTCCAGTTTCTTCACACGATAATACGACGGCGACCGAGTGATTCGCCGAGTCCGTAACTCGGAACGGTTCAATTCGTCTCCTCTGGAATGTCCATCCGGTTCTTAATAATAATAATAATAGTATAAATGGAGAATTTTGAAGAGGGTGATCGGGGACGGGTGTTGTGCGATGTGGAGAACACTATATTTGTTGCGGTGGGGAAGAACATCGAGAAGGGCAAAACGACCTTGTTTTGGGCTGTGCAGAATTTTGCGGGGAAGAAAATATGCCTGCTTCACGTTCACAAGCCTGTGAATGTTGTTGGATTCAGTGAGTTAGAGTGATAGGCTATTAATGTTACTGGTTTTGTTTAATTCCATATTTGGTTTTTGAATTTTATAAACTATGTAGTTGTATTTACTCAATTGTATTCATCGGCTTTTGTCGTATGTTCTATTTTATTAGAGAGAGTTAATGATTAAGATTTCTTTATTTTGTATTTAAGCGACGAATTGATTGACTTATTTTCGAATTAGATCACTCTGATCATGTATTAAGTCTTAGAATTGTAATGATTTTGTTGTTGCTAATATGCAGAGAAGAAAAATTTTGCTTTCAATGGATTGAAACGACATTCGGACGAGGAATTCAGGGAACTGGAAAGGCAAAGAGTGCTAGAAGTTTTGGATCAATACCTTCTGATTCTCAGTCAAGCTAGGGTATCTGTTTCTTCTCATCCGATTTGATCAGCTTTGTTAGCTTTGGTTTTTAATGTTTTATGTCTTTAATTTAAAAGAATAATCAACTTGTGACTTTTTACTGTGGGAACTGGTTATGCTGTTACATGTTTATGTTCTTACTTCAAAATCCCTTTGATTTGTTTATTGAATTTTCTGATATCTGAAGAGTCTGGAGTTTGCAACTGTGCCAATAAAAATACTTGGTTGATCAGAAAGCTTAATTTGGTATTTAAGTAATGGTTTGTTTCTATAGGTACAGGGAGATACGGTCTTGATTGAGAAGGACAATGTTGAGAATGGGATTGTAGAAGTTATCACTCAACAGAATATTAGATGGCTTGTTATGGGAGCAGCGGCAGATAAATACTATTCAAAGTACAGATCATTTATCACAGTTCCTATTTCTAAATTACTTTGTGGTGTCAATCATTTGATTCATAGGTATGTCCAACAAAGAAAGAGGACTAGATTCCAGATTCTCTTACTGAAAAAGTTCTCTAACTTTAATAGATGTTAACATCCTAGGTTGTAGCAGAAGAGGAATTGGATGATTTGATGACTCATTATTGGTTGAAAACCATAGGTTTAATTATTCTTTTCACACTAGTGCTATCTTATTTTAATGGAAATTTGTGAGTTAAGTCATCAAGGTCTCTGATTGGTGGAAATAGTTTTGCTAGCAATTATATTTGTAATGGGCTTCTGCTTTCATTTTAGTATTTAATGACTTAAACTCGTTGAGATTGCAGGAAGCTTGTGGAGCTAAAGTCCGAGAAAGCAATTTTCGTATGTCAACAAGCACCAATATCTTGTCATATCTGGTTTTGTTGCAAGGGGCGTCTCATCTATACAAGGTACTTTTGGCACTAGAATCCATACAATTATTACAACTTGTGATACATTTGTTACTATCATTGCCACTTAAATGAGGAGCAATACAAAAACAGGAGCTGCACTGAAGATAAATTGGAAGTAGAAATTGCCCATCCATTTCTAATGTTGAATTCAGATGTCAGTATAAAGCAATCAGGGCACGTGAAATTGGAATCCCCTACACATAGCTTGGATCTCCTGGTAGGCTTGCGAACCCTGGCTGTTTCTGCCATTGACAAGCATAATCTGTTCTTTGTTTTTAATGTGGAGAATATCAAACCATATCTATGAATGCAGAGAAATAACTTTGTTACAGAGTTGTGCAGATGTGGAGGAAGATGCTGATGAATTGGAAGAAACATCTTGTTGCTCAGGACAGTCTAGTTGGTCATCCAACAGCCTGTTTGGCACTTCAAAGTCAACCCCACTGCTTATGGATGAGGTGAGAGAGATGGTTCTAATCCCAAGATGATGTTTATCATTATGCTTTTCCATTTTATCTATCTGTGCTCATATTTTAACTGTAATTGAAAAGAAACTCATGAGCATACAATTAGACGGTTGTTGAAATCCTCAACATTTTACTTTTTGAAGGCATGCACAACTGGTTTGAACCATTTGATTGGTTCTAATTGCTAACAGGCTTTTCAAGAAGAAAAATCTCAAAGCAGACTAGAACAAGCCAAAATAGTAGCTAAGAACTTAAAGCAGATAGTGTATGAAGAGGCAGTGAAGCGATGGAAACAAGAGGACAATGCTGTGGAAGCTAAATTGAAGGCGAGTTTGACATTTCACTTTCTTTCTCCTTTTATTGCTTGTTGGCATAGAGTGCTGGGTTTATTGAATCTTTTTCTCAAGCATCATCATTGCTGTTTTTTGAAGTTGGGTTTTCTCAAACTTCATTACGTATGTTTTTCAAGGTATCAATTTCTTAAAATACTTGTCTGAAAATTAACATTATTGGGTTCAGCTCAATGATGGTCTTTGTTCCTGCACGTTGATTGGCCCATAGAATGGTTTTAGTGTCTTTCTGACAAAATCTGAGATTTTGGCTTAAAGTGGAACATTTTGGTTTTTCAGGAAGCCAGAATGAAATTTTGTTCCTGATTTTAAACAATGCAAAGAAAAACAAAACATTTCTGCTATTGTGTAAATTTTTCTTTAATACTGTGATTTAAGCTCCATCCATACATAGCTCAACATTCTCCTTGTAATATAGGTCACACATGTTAATCCTCTTCCTGCTGTTTACTCCCAGTGACAAAGGAGAAAATAACACCACAACAATAGGTCCTGTACAATAGACAAAATGAATGAGAAAAATTAGGATGATAATCATCCAGATATGATGCAGTTGAATGCTTGGGTTTTTTTGGAAGCTTTTCAGCTTGTAATAGAACAAGTGTATCTATCTAATTTCTTATGAACAATTTTGTGGTCATCCGCTCATCCTGCCTTCTTGCAGGTCAAAGCATGGCAAAGATTATGTGTGAAGGAGATGAGCCAAAGGAAAGAGTTGGAGGAATTATTGGCCAAAGAAAAGCAAGAAGTAGAAAGAATTAAAAAACAGCATGATAAAACAGTGAAAGAAATTCAGATGGTCCAGGACCAGAACTCAATAATTGAGGGCCAAATTGTTGAATCCCATTGTGTGGTGAAGGAGCTGGAGGAGAAAATAATCTCTGCTGTGGAACTTTTGATAAGTTTCAAGCAAAAACGGGATGAACTGCGGATAGAATGTGGAAATGCAAAAAGAAGAGCCAGAGAGTTAAAAAGATCTGGAAAAAGAGAAGCTGCTAGCTTTTCCAGACCAGAACTCCTTGAATTCTCTTTCGTAGAGATAAATGAGGCTACCAACAATTTTGACCCATCCTGGAAGATTGGAGAAGGAAGATATGGAAATGTTTATAGAGGGCTCCTTCGCCATTTGCACGTTGCTATTAAGATGTTACCATCTTATGGCTCTCAAAGCCATTTGGAATTTCAAAATGAGGTAAATCTTATTGCTAGATGAGTCATCCATACAAGCTATATATTATACTCGATTTGAGCCTCAAAATTATCTTAATTTATTAAACCCCAACCATAAAATCAAAAGCTTTAAGCTTTTGCCATGGATGAATTAAGTCTCACCATAGAGCTGTAACTCAGTCAGAAGTTTGTGTCCCTGACCGCAACCAGCATTGTTCATTTTGAATACTGCCTCCTTACATGGTATGGAAGTATTGAATTATGTAATTAGTAATAAAGTCACTGCAACGCAAGCCTTTTGTATTTGATTGTCTGCTTACTTTTTAAGCATCAACACAGATATTTTTTAATGCTCTTTTTAAATGGTTTAATAATTTCACCAGCCCGTCCATTTATGATTTGAATTTCTGAGTATGAAAGAACTTGTGAAGAAAGAAATGACTAAGGCAGTTTATGTATCCTTTCAGCAGCCAAACTTTATTCATCATCAATATCCTGGTTTTCGCTACATTTTAGTATTACCAAGTAGCATGAATTTTGTTAATCAGTATCAAATATTGTAATTTGGTATTCAGAACTAATAATACCTGTGTATTCCTCAAATGTCTGGCAAGTTTGTTGATTGACAGTCACTTTTTCAAACTTCAGGTGGAGATTTTGAGCAGAGTGAGGCATCCAAACCTGGTAACACTAATCGGAACTTGTACAGAATCGAGGTCACTTGTTTATGAGTACCTCAGAAATGGCAGCCTTGAAGACTGCCTTGCCCGTAAAAATAAGAAGATTCCACTTCTATGGCAGACACGTTTGCAGATTGCCTCGGAAGTATGCTCTGCCCTTATCTACCTTCACTCCAACGATCCTTGTATTATCCATGGAAATTTAAAACCCTCCAAAGTCCTCCTTGATGCTAACTTTGTCAGCAAACTCAGCGACTTTGGCATACGTCATTTGATCCCAGGAGGTGAAAATTGTGGTAACTGCACCACATCATGTAATGAATCTAACGAGAACACCTCCTTCATGTATATGGATCCAGAATATCTGGGAACTGGAAAGCTTACTCCGGAGTGTGATGTGTACTCATTTGGAATTATACTGTTACGCCTATTAACTGGGAGGCCAGTTTTTGGGATAATGAAAGATGTAAAATGTGCTTTAGAGAAAAGAAATTTCAATGCAGTGTTGGATTCTTCTGCCGGGGACTGGCCGCTTTCAGAAGCTGAACAGTTGGCTTACTTGGCATTGAGGTGTTGTGACAAGAACCGACTCAATCGACCAGACCTTGTGTCAGACTTGTGGAGTGTGCTTGAGGCAATGAAGGTTTCAAGTGAATCCCCAGTATCACACTCTGGTTCAAAGGAAAATCGCCGTGTTCCCTCTCATTTCGTCTGTCCCATTTTACAGGTAATAGTTAAGAACGAAATTAAAAAGCCAATGCATCTCGACCATGACAGTTGCATGATATTTGCTTGGAATTTGCAGGAGGTCATGAAAGATCCGCATATAGCAGCAGATGGTTTCACCTACGAAGGAGAGGCAATTAGAGGATGGTTAAAAAGCGGCCATGACACTTCACCCATGACAAATCTAAAGCTTCAACACTGCAATCTTCTCCCTAACTATGCTCTTCATCAAGCAATCCTAGAATGGCAGCATTAATGGTGAAAAACTTTTTCTGACTTTTATTGGTAACACTTTTGTTGTACTAATGATTATACAACTCCACTTGCATACTAAAATATTGGACCATCAACTTTTTACCAATCCAATTATCATAAAGTGATGTGCATTTTACGGAGACAGTCGGTTCAATTTCCAGTTAAAATTCATTATATCTTATAAAGAAACGTACTGTATTGAGAATTTTTGCATGTCAAAAGAGATGGGGGTTCAGAGAAAGAGAGAGCTCAAGGGGCTAGGGCGATTGCGGAGCAATGATGTTTCCGGAAACGCAAGAACCAGGGTTCGTAGTAACAGTGACAGTCTTCCTACTTTACCTGAGCACTTTTGCAAAATAATCACTTTTTTAAGGCAATTTACCACCAGATTATTAGTTTTTGAGTTTTTGACGCTAAACTTTAGGTCCATTTACGTTTGTACCCCAAATCACAAATTTTTTATATTTAAAGTCAAAAGTTTGGTGTTTAGACAAAAGTGTTCCTGTTTTGTAATTTTCTTTCGAAGTTGAAACGTTGAGAGAGGGATTAATTTTACAGAAGGAAAATAAAATTTATTAAGAGAGATTAGAGTGTAAGAGACCTTTTTTATACTAATTTTTTTTAAAAAAAAATTATCAATCACTTAATATTTTAATTTTAAAAAATAAAAATTTTTCATTCAAATATTAAATTTTTTGACTTTAAATATAATTAATTCAAAATTCTAACTATAAATTTGAAAATTGGATTATATTAATTAAAATCTCTATTTTTTTTCTTCTACTAAACTGACTAAATAATCAGTTTTTGGATAGAAATGGAGGACATTTTCGTTCAAAAGTTGATTGTTTGATTAAAAAAAAAAACTGATCATTTACATAAAATTACCTTAAAAAATCCTCATTTTGAAAAATATTCCTCTTCTCAGTAATATTAACACTAGACAGAAACAGAAGAAAATCTTGATAGATGTTAATATTCAAACGGGTCAGGACTCAGGGTCATCTGTGAGTCTTTTTTGCAAATATATAGATATTGTACCAAAAATTATTTACGACGAGTATTGAAGCCCAGTCCAATCTGCGCTACCCCATTTGTTACGGTGTACTCACGTGCCTTGAAAGCGCGTCGCACAAAATCTTGCATGTCATTATCGTGTACTTTTTATTTTTATTTTTATTTTTATTTTCAATTTCAACGCTGAAGAGGGTTCTGTTTTCACCTTTATATGTTTTCCCTCACATTTAAGCTCCCTCGAAACTCCTCCATTTTTCCTCCCCTTCAATACAGGGCCGATCACTTTCTCGCATTTCTCGCCGATTTTCTCTCCCGCCTAACACTTCCCAATCTCCTTCTCGGTGACTCCAAATCCCTCCGATCGCCGGATATTATTTCTTTCCTCTAACCGATCTCTATCACACTCCTCTACTGGTATGTTAACGGATCGCTTCAGTTATTTTAGTTCTACATGTATATATTTGTACAATTCAGTGTGTTGATCGTAAATACATGGCCCCAAAATCCTAACAATCTTTGCGTTTTTGTTTATTTCTTTTTTTTCATGTATAATTTTTAATGTTCCGCATAGAAATTTAATTGTTTGCTTTGTTCTTTAGCTGGCAATAACTTGTAATAATTTTTTCGAAAAAGTGAAATCTCAGAGCAGCTAAATTTAATGTTAAAAGAAAAATTAAAAGTTTAATGAGGTGATGGTCAATGTTAAAATTTCATGAAGTTTTGAGTCTGTTTACTTTTATTGAAACGAGCAGTGTCTATGTAACCGCAAATTTTTTGATCTGTTGTTGTACTAGTTGTGTCTATAGTATATAGTATTATGTTATCATGTTCTAGCTTTGTGGTTTCAGTGTTTGGCAGTTGCTACGATGATTTTAAATTATTGTGGAATTATTTTTATGTATCATTTTCGTTTAATTTCTTAAGGCGAGAGATTAATTTGGTCATCCATTATTGACTTTTGGTGGTTTGCATTGGTATCAAAGTTTGTAGACGATGTTTTTCTGTGGATTGTTCTCATAAATGAATGATGTGTCGGTAACTTTATGTTGTTTCATTTGCATGGGTGTGTGTGATGTTTTTTTTTTTTTTAATGTCATATGCGTTCGGTTTGGTTTCTTTATAGAACATCTGATGCAGGAACTCCCTGTAAAAATAATCAAATGTTGGCATTTTGAAAACAAATTCTGGGGTGAAATACATTGAAGTTGTTGATATTTGCTCATAAGTTGTTTTTCTGGATCTCTATTGTTGTCATGCTTTGTTTGATGTGCTCGCATGATTCATATTCATGGTCATGCTTATGGGGTTGTAGTGACAATTTTAATTATTGGTGCAGTGGCATTGTCAGATAGTGGATCTAAATTTTCTGTGAGCATAAATGCCGGCTGCAAAACTCAAAGCCTCTAACGTCACAGATGTGGTAAAAGCAGATGAGGGAAATGATTCCCTGGACACTTTCATCAAACAAGCAATTGGAAAGGAGCCTCTTCTTTCTTTCTCAAGAAATGGGGACAGCTCCTTTCAGTGGATCCAGTTACTCCAAGCTTTAGACCACCAAGGTACTAGCAAATTTCTGACAGTTCTAAATTAACAACTTGATGAAAGGAAGGAATGTTTACTAGACCCTTGCAATAGTGTTGCTGCTTTTGATGTTAATGGGAAAAGGATTTTTTTTTTTTTTTTTCTATCATGAAATGTGGTGGCATGCTCTGAACATCTGAAATCTCTCACAATCTCTGGGGCTGTTTTTGTCCGCAGCTAGTGCCACTGCTATGGTCTATTTTGGGACAGAAAATATATGTTAATGTCATTAGGGTTGTGGATAGAAATAGTCCTCACTTCATGCTGAAGCCCAGCATGTTGATTCTATTTTTTTTATTTGCTTTGGGCAGAACTTCCGGGTTGGCCTTTGCTTGCTTCTTTGAAGGTGCAGATGCAGAAATGTGACAAGTGTTCTCAAGATTTTTGTTCGACTATTAATTATAGAAGACATATACGTGTGCACCATCGGCTGAAAAAGCTTGATAAGGTTTCATTTCTGTTATGCAAATGTAGTTATATGTTTATTAGTTTGTGTTTGCTATTTTTTAGTTCATCCAGATGTTGGCTTTCTTTCCTGTTTCTGTAGAACAGATCTTTCTTCTGGTAGTTGCAATCTTGAGTATTTCTTATTTTGTTCTTCAAATTTGGTATTCTTTGAAATATATTTTGTTTTATATCTTGTAGGACTCTACCCAAAACAGGAATCTATTAGGAGGATTTTGGGATAAGGTGATAACTGTTTTTTCCAAGTTATTTCAGTTGAAATTCTCCTATTTGGTTGTGTTACTCATTCTTGTATGCTGTATGTAGCTTTCTGTGGATGAAGCAATGGAAGTTTTATCATTCAAGAATGCCGCCTTGGAGGTAAACACATTTTCCTTATATCTAATACCATAATGCATATAAAATTTCAAGCTACCGCCACGCTTGCTAAAATATATTAAACATGATTTCAGCAACATGCTTGTACATGTTTGTGCCTTCTTGATGTTCTTTTTGAAGTTGTTACAAAGTTAAATCTTCATACTGCCTACGTTGAAATAGCAACAACTTACCTTCTTTTGTGGAGGTCTAAAGGGAAATTTTTTTTGGGGTATTGATTTTCATATTAATTGTTTCTGATCCTTTAGTGGCATTCAAGTGCAGCTACCAGAAAGGGATAGGAACATTGTGATGTCAGTTAAACTTAGTCATTTATTTTTTTTAATATTATTGCCTTTACATGTATTCAGTTTGTTGTGTACATTAGGTGGAAACCAATGTTAATACATCTTTAGTCTATTTTCTCCTGATGATGAATGTATTTCTGCGATTGTGCATTGTGATACTGCATATTTATATTTTTACTCTTGGGCTTTTCACTTAATTAATTTTTCTTTTTGGAAAAAAAAAATCTAATTATTTGTTCTTTATTGTAAATACTGTCTAGGAAGTTCCAGGGTCTTCCATTATAAAGTCATTGATGGCTGTTATTCGGAAACCTAATTTGTCTCTCCCGCAAGTATATTCAAGGGCTGGTTCTGCTCTTTTGGTATGCCGATGCTCCTTCTCTCTCATTTTCTACTGTAGATTTATTTTTCTGAGCTGCCATGCCTTCCCATTTATTATGGATGTCATATATCTTATTTCTTTTGTAGGATATTGTCCAATCTAGGCCTTCTAGGTTCCCTATGTCTTCTCAAGAACTGTTCAGTATCCTCGATGATGCTAGTGAAAAGACATTCCTATGTGGGACGGCTATATCAATGCAAAAATATATATTTGATGGGGAAGCTGGCAAGATTGGTCTTGAAACAAGGAACTTGGTTGCTTGCACAGGCTTCCTGGTGGAACAGATACTGGTAAAGTCTATATCTTCTTTATTATTCTTGTCAGGTTGGGTCACTTAGAAATTTGTATGCATATTGGAGTGGTGTGCTGAAATAAGTGTTAATGAAATCTTTAACAAGTGGGGCAATGTGTGGTGTAATATATGCATGGAATTTGTCAAAAATGAACAATTTGTCATTTAATTGTTCTCACTGAGGTGAGAAAAGAGAGGGAATAAAGAGAGAGGAAAGGGTTCTTCTCGTTGTGTTGCACGTAAATAAGAGTTTCCTGTGCTCAGATTAAAGCATGGCTTGCTGATAAGGATGCAGAAGCTTTAAGGTGCCAGAAGTTACTAGTTGAGGAGGAAGAAGCTGCACAGAGAAGGTACATTGTGCAAATGTCTTTACCCAACCACTTTCATTTTATCTTTCCTCAACTGTCTCCAATGCAGCAAGTTCAATTCTTTTTCTAGAAAAAAAAAACTCACATTTCTGGGTTATCATTATGTCTCCTATATGAGTGACTCTGGCTGACAAATTAAAATTCCCAGTGTTGCTCAAATTCACACACCACAAAATATTCTGCAAAACTTGTATAATAGCCTTTGAAGAAATTATCTCACTTCTCTGACTTGTTTAGCAAGATATATGGTTAGTGGTGATGCTTATCTGGAAATGTAGTTCGGTATATTTATCTTTAACTTATTTTAATCTAAAATTCCAAAAGACAAGCAGAGCTCCTGGAAAGGAGAAGGCAGAAAAAGCTTAGGCAGAAAGAACAGAAAGCAAAGGAGCACAGACACAAGGAAAAGGCAGATGATAAGGAGAGGATTGATGATATGTTGGAGTCTATACCTCTGCAAGAAACGTCCAGCCTTTTGGGTACATCAGATTCTGACGGACACAATGCAGATGCTTTGCCGGATCATGTTCCTTCATCTTTTGAGCCCTTCCTACCTGCAAACTCTGAAGATGTGGATGATGATGTTCAGACTGGCTCTGGAAGTGGTTATCCTGATTTGGGCACTGGACAGAATGTTGAAAGACAGATGATCCAAGGAAGTGGTCGTCGGCGTATTGTTCTTTCTCGATGGCAAGTGCCACCAAAATCACGAGGTTTGGCTAATGGTTTTCATGCCATTCAAAATTCTCAGGCATTAAAGCTTGGAGGAATGCAAAAGCATGGAATCAACAGGGATATAATGGCTGCTCCAACAGTCAATGGCAATAAGGTTTGGAGCCGGAAACCAAAGTCAGAAAATGACTACGGGACTGTGAAAACTAGAGTACTCAGAGAAGCCATAGACCAACCAGAGCAAAGTAAGAAACATGAGGTTCTGATTGGCTCTATATCTGTTACACTTGGAAATTGTAATCAGCACGAGAGTAAAAGTCTGGTTGAAACCCAGGAGGGTTGCATGTTAGAGCACGAGATGCCAAAGAACAATGCCTTGGAGAAGCCTAAACCCGATTCTATTCAGTGTGGTGCAAACAGGTCAACAGTTAAGTTTTGGAGACCAGTGAGCCGGCATGGGATCAAGGGTCCACAGCTAGTTCAAAATGGCATTAGAGAAGCTGAAGCGGATGTGAATGCTGGACAGGCTGGTGAATGGACATTATCTGATGAAAGCTGTTTAAGATCCATGGATGATGAAAATTGTCGGCTAGAGAACACTTATTCACTAATGGAGGACAGTAGCCGCGCAGGAAGTTTGCAATTTAACAGCCATGCTGCCAAAGTTTTTCTATCAGAGAGTAAGTCCTATTTGTTTTTGTGTTTGTCTTCTGCTCTTAGGTGCTCAAAGTTTTCGTGAATATATTTGCTTGACTTTTAAAAACATTGTCTAATTCTAGCAAATTTAACACAGGATGGAAGGAGGCAATTGCCGCCGAACATGTGAAATTGGTCCTGACCTCAGAATCTGAATCTTCAGGTTATCAGGAGGCTCAATGTGACTGTCAAGTAGCAGTGTTTCGGTCATCAGATTTTAACAACAGTAGTGTTTTGAGCAATGAGAACAGGTTGGTCCATGTCAAGTTTTCAACCCCGGGGGCTGGTAAAGCCCCAAACTTCACATTAAAACCGGAAAAAGGGGCAAAGATAAAATATATTCCTAAACAGAGAATTACCACCTAATGGGGAAGACATGAGACTTAGTTATAGGAATGTGCACAATTTGGTAGCCCGCCATATTTTTAGCAGAGGTTCCAGTTTTACTAGTGGTCTTCTCTCAGAAAAGTGGGAAAAAAAAGGTTTTGCAGGAAATTCTTTGTTTGTTTTTTCTTGCTTTTTAAGGCATTATAGAAGATTGATTAGTTCTTTTTCATAGTTATCAAGATTTTTTCTGTAATAAATTTGGTTTTTAATCTATTGCTAGGCTCATTTTGTGATCTTTATTTTTCCTATTTCCATTCGCATTACTGGTGGAGACTCCTTATTGAACACAGAATGAGCCTCTGATCGTTTCTTTTCTTTTTTTTTTAAATGTTTTCCTTCCACCTCCGTGCAATGCCACTTTATAAGAGGCTTTGATGGGATTGTTTCCAAGTAAAATCATTAAAAAAAAAAATTGTAGTGATACTAATTTTAATGAAATTTTTGCATTTTTTCAGTAATATTTAACATCCAATCCAATGCTTTCACACTATAATTGTTTCTGAACTACGCAGTATTCTTAGTCCATATATCTCTGAGAATCGAGGTATACTGACTTGACTTGGCAAATTATCATCTGTTTACTACAACAGAAGATGATACTATTCTAATCTTTGTTGCTCTGCGAATTCTTGTTATGTTAAGTGGTTCATCTTTTTCCTTGTCCCTAGTTTTTAGTTCGGGGTGGCAAGTGGGCCGAGCAAAAAAATCAGTACATGTGAGTCTGCAAGTCAAATTAGGTTGAGTTTGTAATAATTTAAAAAAAGAAAAATCGCATCAGGCTGAGTAAGGTGAACACATACCGAAAAAGAGAAGTTTGATCTGTCACATTGGATTTGATCCATGTAAACCTAAGTTTAAGTGAGTGTAAATGAACTTTTCTTAAGATTTAAAAAATTAATTTAAATAATCAATGAGTTCTCAAACTCAATCTGAACTCGCCGTAAACTTTTATTCTTTGGACTCAGTTCGACCCGTTGTGAATTTGGATTCGGCCAACCCGACCTTTTTACCATCCATCTTTACTTTCAATTGAATTATCCATGAAGTTAATATATGAAACCCAACATCTCGTCAATCCAATCAATAGACTGATATATGGGCCCAATTTGTTTCCTAGTAAGCCCCTTACGTTCTTCTTAGCTGCATGCGCCAACTGTCACGTAGGTACAACGGTTGCTAATAGAATACTACTATCTGATTCTCACAACTCTCACCGTGAACTGCCACATCACGAGCTTACGTGTCCCCCAGACACGTCCCCCATCACGCAAATAGCGTGCACCTTCTATTGCTTGTGTCCCCCAAAATAATTCACAAAATAATTATTTGTTTAAATAGCTTACACAATTTGACTAATACCTAGCCACGTTTCTTTTTCTCATTCCTTAAACGCCTCCAGAGCTGCCACGTGCCAACCTTCCTCGCCTCAAGAGTGCGCCCCTTCCCCTGCATTTATCCCCCCCGCTCTCTACTTCTGTGACTCACATCTTCCGTCAGAATCCAAATCATAATAAAAATCTTCAAGTTTTCGCATACCTTTTCTCGATCCTCTGAAGAAACCTTGATCATCTTCCTCGGTGAAGAAGTACGGAACTCTGAAGCAGAAAGCACGCTGTAACACAGAATGTCAGGTGGGGTTGGTACAACATGCAACGATATTAGCGTCCCAAGAGAGGAAGAAGTAGCATGTAAACAACAGGACCATTCGACGTCGTCTAAGACCACCACAAAGACTGCAAGTTTTCTCAGCTTTCGCCAACTAAATGCCCTCACTGTTATCGTTGTCTTCTCAGCAAGCGGCATGGTAAGCCCTGGAGACTTGGCCTTTGTGATTTTCTCTCTAATCTACATGTTCTTCCTCTGGAAAGTTTCCTTCCCTTCTCTCCCCCAGAAAGAACACTACGTTTTCGATCCCAAGAACAAGCTTCTTCGCCTCTACGTCACGGTCGGTGCCATTATCGGACTGTTGCTCCCCATAGGTTACATATTTGAAGGTATAGTTGAAGGTGATAAAGAGGGAATTAAATCAGCAGCGCCACATGTTTTTCTTCTAACCAGTCAAGTTTTCATGGAAGGGGTGGCATTCTCGGATAGGTTTTCGACGCCAATACGTGTATTCGTGCCGGTGTTCTACAATGCGAGGAGGATTTTCACACTGGTGGACTGGTTAAAGAGTGAAGTTTCCAAGGACGCAGCAGAGTCTGGAGGATCTGCAAGGAGACCGTATCTTGGAAGAGCACTTGCCATGGCAAATATGGCCTTTTGGTGCTTTAATTTATTTGGATTTTTGTTGCCATTCTATCTTCCCAAAGCTTTCAAGAAGTATTACAATGCTGCAGGGAACAAAGTGAAAAACTGATACATGGATCTAGTTTTTACCTCACTGATTCAATTCCTGTTGTGTATTGTAAGTTTGATTCAATGTTAGCTTTCACTAGGGCAAAATACTGTAACATGTATGGTTTGGGCTGGATAATTACATAGTTTAAGTTCTCTCTCACTTTTCCTCTATGCCTCGAATTTTTAGCACTCCATCAGTTCTGTATTAGAGTATCTATTGAAATGCATCTAGCAGGGTTCCGAGGAGCAGCATACCGATTTATGTCAACATTTCACTTTGATTGATCTCCATTAACCAAAATTTTAAGTACAGCACCAAGCCAATTTAATGACTGATAACCACAAACAAATTTTGCAGGAAAGATAAAATCGAGGCAAACAAGTAGATTTGCTCCACTGTCACTGTAAAGATTTTTTTTTTTCCTCCACTGTTTTACATTGTACAAGATGCTTGGAAAGAAAAATTGCATTTAGGTAGTGGAAAAAAACAAACAAATATACTTACATTGCAGAGATAGATTAACATCTTTCAGCAGTGGCAAAGTCGTGGTAGCATGTCCTTCAAGCACCCAAGGTTTTGGACAATTTTTCCGGGTATAAATTATTGACCTCAGAAGTGTTATCTACTGTCCAAACCTGTTTAAAAACTAGAAATTACTGAGCTATGTTTGAGCTAATAATCATAACAACGCCTCTCAATGCCTCTCCGGTCATTGAGTACAAGGAAGAAGGCATAATTCTCATAAAGACTATTAACTGTGGGACAAATAGAGCTATTTGTGTTAGGAATCAAAACACGCAAGGTTGTATAAGGAATCAAAATATGCAAGGACAAAGCATACTTGGACATCTGCGTGTAGAACCATTGCCATTCGTAGACACTTGTACAACTCTTCCATCTTGGCTCAATGATAAAATCTCCTGCATCCTTTGTGGCCAATCTGAATTCAGTCTCCGAGCAAAGTCTTCTACTTCCCTGCATTAGGTGATCACGACCATGCAACAATGCAGTGTTATGCTTCCCATAATAAACAGCTACTATTTTGTTACCATCAGAAGGATAACAAATTAAATAATAAACTAAAACCCACAGGGAAGAGGATATTATAGACCAACTTTTCTGAATAATATACAATTTTTTTAATTTATGAATTTCCCATTTTTTTTCTTTCAACATCAACATACAACACAATCCGAATATGATAAGACCTAGCCACATATCTAGAAAGTGTAGCATCAAGAAAGACTCTTATGAATTGAAATGAGATGCCCCTTTTGAGTTAAATATTAATAACATCATCTAAATAGACACTCAACATGTGCAGCTAACCTGTCAAGCTCTTCCTTCATTGCTGGATCTAAGTCATCATCGATGTCACCATCATCAAACTCCATCTTAGGTGAAAAGGTAACTGCTGTCGAACATTGCAATTTTGAATTCTTACTGGGAGTGCACAGCAGACTATCACTAAGCTCACCATTGTGGCAAGAAGAAGGGAGAGCACTGAAGTCCTAAAAGAATGAAAAGAATAACAGTATGTCAACATTTAGGTATATGGCCTTGTGACAATACCAGCACAAGAACAATGGAGTAAATTTAATAACAAAAACAAGATGATTATCAGACACAAATAAGTATGCATATGCACAGGCAATGCATATTAGAAAACATGCTGAGCACAAGACACAGGACAAGATAGAGAAGAAGAAAGATAAAGAAAGGAGAGAACAGACCGTATGATTTCCATTTAGATTGTTTGAAAACGAGTCCTTTAGTTGATCTTTTCGTCTTCGATTTTTCTTTCGATTCTTATTTGTTTTAACCCCCTTTGAGTCTGAGAGAAAGATAGCACTTAAATAAGTTTTTAAAGGGTACAAGGATTATTCTTATTGAAGCATCTATCAACAACAAGAATTTAAGAATACAATCCCTACAAAATGCATCCAAAAGAGTAGATGGTTTATAGCTATGGTGTTGTATTGCAGCTCTATCTACGCAGTCCATTGCTACCATGCAGCTTCGTAAGCAAAACTGAATGGTCAGAAAATTAAACCAGAAAGAGTATTAATATTTTATATAAAGCTTGATGCAGTCCATCTAGATTTATGGCACTTCAATCCACAATTATAAATCTTGATTGTTCTTCAAAAACACAACGGCTTACAGTGACACAATGTATGTCAGTCGAGTGATTCTAACATCAAACTAAGCTTAAGGAATTTGTACCCAACCAAATGTTTCATTAAAAACAAGAGGGTATTATGTATTAAGAGATAAAGAAAAGAAAGGTAATACAATCATGCATAACTTCCATTGCGGGTCAAGGATCAGTAACCTCACGCCTACGAAATTTGTATGATAGACAATTATCCATCACTTGAAAATATTCTATATATGTGCAATGTATTCAGAAAGCTCTAGGGGAAGCAACAGCCATACTGGCTCAAAGGTTTTCCAAAATTCCATCTCCTTTGTGGGGAGATGTGTATGGCAGAAGAATCTGAATTCAACTAATATACATGCTGATAACTATGTCACCAAACAAAGTTCAGTTGTTTATTAAATGGGTAAGTATTGGAACTCAGAAACACTGAAGAATTTTTCCAGAGTTTGATGTCTTGATTTCTTAATATGCCTGTGACTGCAATTAAATTTGATTATTCGATATATCAAGCCCTCAAAGTCTCTAACTCTCGTCATAATTTTATCAATCACAGAGAATAAGAGTATACAAACAGCTCTGTAAGTTGTAAGTAGCAAGTTAAAAGCCAATGCCCAATGAATATTGCAAGTCATGCACAAATTTAAAAGGAAAATGATAGAATATTTCTCATGTATACCTCCATCTTCACCATTTATGAATGACAAGAGATCATCAACTGAGCGCTCATCCACATGCTCCTCCTCGACCTCAACATTCTGACATATATGGATAATCAACCGATACAAAATATCAACTCAGATTTGAGTGCTCCAACAACACATAATTAAATTGCATGAATAAATGAACCAAATATGAACTCAGACCAAAAGATATTGTATGCAAGAAGTTGTAAAGAATACAGCTTAGACCACCTTAAGTTTCTCCCTCTCTTTTAGTTCTTTCCTCTTTTTTGCATATAATCGATTCAAAAGCCGAATACGTGGATCATCAGTAATGTTATTCAAGGGTTCCAGCTTCTCTTCCTAAAGCAAAACAAAATCTACATGAACAACAACAAAATCAAACTAGACATTAATCACATAGAATACTAAAGCAGCACAAACCTCCGTGAGGTCATCGGGTAAATGAAATGTCTCACGTATTTCCTCAGGAGTTTTTCCTTCAATAATTCGAGCAAGTGCACGACTTGTAAGATCAACCAAAGGCTTTAATTGGAGGCTGTCAGCAGCAGAAGTCAGTTCGCATAACCTTTTTGTATCCATCCGAATAAACTTCTCATCAAAAATTTTCCGTTCCTAGACATGATAAGAAGCAAATTCAAGAGCTCAATTATTTGGAATGGTAATCTACAAAAGAAATTCTGCAAGAACTGAGGAAACAGAACACACCTTATTTGAGCGGCCCGGTACTTGATGAAACCGGCAATAATCGAGTATTAAGCCAAATATGGCAAGATTGACCCTTTGGGGAAGTGATATAGCATAGTTTTTGGAAGATCCCATGCCCATTTGAATAATCTCTCGACATATCACAGGAGAAAACATGGCAACTTCCTCTTCTACTTGCTGGATTGAACCATCAGCAGTTTGGATCCAGATATAAGACTTCATCTTAAATTCATGAAACCAAAAACAACAAGAAGTCATGATCAAATACAGGTTGCTTAAAGGTGACAAATATACATAGATGATTCTAATTTCATCTAAATATTGTATATCCACCATCCCAAACCTGCAAGTTCCTCTTTCAAGGCTCTGTGCAGTGATCAAATCATTTTATGTAGAAAAAGTAACAATTATAATTAAATCCACAGAATCAATTATTGAAGTAAGAAGCTGAACTAATAGAAATTTTTAACCTTGGCAAGTCCATTACCCTTAACTATTACCAATAAATAGGCCACAGAAAAGCTCTTACTATTATTTACGCAACAAATGAACCAAAAGATCTATGTGGGTCATTAACAACCAACAAACTGAACACAACATATTCCTAAAACAAGTAATCTACTATATATCTTGCTACTAACTCATTCCAAATAGGAAACGCAAAAACAAGGGATCAAACAATAAAAGTCATAAAACAAAACATACCTTCGGTTTGACTACTGTAATTGCACCTACTGACATTTGATGAGGATACGACAAATAACTTTTAGGAGCTTTGAGAGAGCAAAAAAACTTGCACCTCTCTTTCAAAAACAACAAAGCAACAAAGGCAAAGAAGACTTCCTGTTCTTCAAAAGATTAGCTTTATTAGGAGAGTAAAAACTCTCCATCAACACTTCACAAACTGACTCAATGGTGAATCCCAAAAACAAGTGTAAGAGCATTCTTGTCAGGAAAGCTTCCTCAGATCTTGTTAGGAGTCACTCTATAAACAATAGAACATGAGATGTCACTGTTTAAATTACATGGAAACTAAAAAATGCGCAAACATTTCAATTAAAACAAAATTTTAATCAATTTCATTTAGAATTGAAAAATGACATTTTTGAAGGAGAAAAAGGTGAAAACCATTCAACTTCATATATAAAAACCACATAAACTTTTTGATAGAAAACAAAGGCATTTGTTTCATGCAAATGCATATAGAAATGATCCCAATTCTACCAATAATAAAACCACATAACATAATAAATATAAAAAAATAAATAACGTTGTTTTTCTGGGAGTTAGTTTCCTTTTTTTTTGGATTTACTGTTTCATTAATATGCGATATCCAAACTGTTTTTTTTTTCCCCATTTGAGATGCGATAAAACCGTGGGGAAAAAAAAAAAAAAAAGAGAACCTGGGCAAGAAGAGAGGCTCTTGGTGCTAGTCCTACCACTAAATGATTACAAAATTACTCATTTGCGTGGAAGAGAAAAAGAAACCTTAAACTCTCAAATACTATTTTGAGGATTAAGTCTTTTTCACATAAGATTTCTGTCCAAAATAGTCTAAATAGTTCACACAAGCCTATCATATGCCATCTAATATTCCAAGAATTCCAAGCATTTCATTCCTCCAATCATTCATCCACTACTGATGCACACCCTAAATCCACTCTAACCATCACTACAACATAATTTTTGGGAGTTATTCGTTCTCAAAATCCAAGTCAAATGAAAAATCAAGCTAAGCTGCAAGTCATGTAGCCACTGATCTCCACTTTAAAAAATCTTTTTAGTTTGTTATCATGATTGAGTTACATTACACGAAAAAAGAAAAGTAAGCTAACATGCATAGAATTTAAGAACAAGTACTCCACAACAAAATTCCGTGTATCATAACAATTAAGCATTGTTCGGACCCAGAACTTAGCTCAACACAACTATTTGCATCAAAAATAATAAAAATTCGTCATTTTCAATTTCATTTCCGATAGTTGACCTAAGTTTCATCGCCAACCAAAACAAGATTTCAACAAAGATTACATTGACATTCATTAATGAAGTCCATAACCGATACATGTAAATGACAAACATGGACGTAGAAAGCGAGAGAAATATTTGCTTACCTTCAAACTGAGGCTAAAACGAAGAGAAATCTTAACAGAGGAAAATGGAGTCTGCGAAAAGGGCGGACAAGGAGCTTGCGCTAGGGTTTCTAATCGTGGTGTTTTTCGCTATTGCGATCGATTGCTGGCTGCTGGTTTCTGCACGTGACGCTATCGACAGAACGGCACAATATGCACGTGTGGGTAGTTAGGGTCCGTTATCGGGTTATTGTCTTGGGCTAGTCCAAGATTCGTCTTAAGTGTGGGCTAACACTACTAGGCCGTCGAATCCACAACAGAACTCGGGCTGCGTGGTGGTGTCTCTATGTCCATGGCATATGCGACGTCGTATTCATTACGGTTAATTACTATCATAACTCATATTGTCTTTTAATCACTTCTCAACTAAAATGTTAATGGTGGTCCTAAAGAACTTCATAGAGAGTATAGAAATGTATGTTTTGTGATTACAAATAAAACTAACTAAAATTATTGTTGCTTTTACCTATCTTTTTTGAGTAGATAAATTGAAAATAGTTAATAGATTCGTGCAATTAATAAAGTTCTTTAAATAATTATCGTAAATTATGCTCTTGTGATAACACACAAAATCTCTATCATGTTAAATTTTGACGGTGAATGCGGAATTCGCATAGAGATTGATCTCATTTAATATGTGTTATTATCATTCAAGTTTACTAGTTTTATATTTTTTTTCAAATGACATAGCATGATTACTATTAGAATAATTAAACTATTCTTGTACTATCCAAGTTTAAACATCACAATACAAGAGTATAAAGCTTCATTTTGAAGAGTATTTCAATAACTTTTAGTAAGGATTAAGGACCTATTTGAGTCAATGGGCAAACTATGTCTTCACTTTTTAATAACAATGGTAATTATTGTTGTTACCCCTACCCATTTTTAACCATTTTGTATATCTTTCAGAAGGTTTAAAAGACCAAATTTAGAATACATACTAAGTTAAAATAATAACAACAATGGTAATTGTTGTTGTTGTTGTTGTTGTCTTTCTACCATTTTCTTGTAGAATTTTGTTGAATGATTTTACAGGCATTATCAAATTTTGTGTTCTGTATTTGATAGTGCTCTTAGAACACTTGGCAAGTGGTTGTCCAAGACTCTAAAATTTTGACCTAAAAAAAAATTTGTGTACACACACAGAGATATATATATATGTATAAAACCTGTATTACACTTAAAAAAATCGTACGACTAAAACTTCATTATCGTCCTTAAACCAGACAGAAATTTATTTAAAAATAAAAAGTACAAAGAGTTAATTAAACGACGACGTTTTTCCCACCCCATTGGTTTTAACATCAGGCCGCCAGCCAGTAATATAATACTATTTCTACACGTGTTGTCCAAGATAATCAGTTGGAATCACTTTGGCTGCAATGGACGACAAATAGGGCAGCGCAATTCGTCGTGCACGGGGTAATCAGCAGTCGGCGATCACATGAAAGTCACCGTTTCCACTTTGAATAACTACCTGAACAATTCTACTGTCACTCTGTAAACTTAACTGCTATCCATTGTCGATTGTGAGAAGCTTGAAACTGTAACTTGTGAGTGAAACTTCTCGTACTGTGAGAGATAAAGAGAGCAAAAGAAGATGTGGTTTCTTAGAGGGAAAAAACCATCTGGGTTCTCAGCTTCTTCAACAGCTGAGGATGTTACTCAAGGAATTGATGGCACTGGTCTCACTGCTATTGTTACAGGTTTTTTCCTGTAGTTACTGTAATAAAATGATATCTGGGTTATTTCCTTTTTACGTGAAAGCACTAGTCAATAACAAGTCTATGTCTTTGCTTTTTCAGAAATCTGGTTTTCAGTTTCATGATTTGTTTAGATAATTAACAACTTCAATACTTAACTACTGTTGCCTATATTTTAGGCGAGAGAGCAAATCAACTTTCGTGAAATTTATACTTCATCTCACCTTCAGATTCATAGATGCCCTAAAGCTACCCAAACCAAGCCCCCAAATCAACTTTCCTATAATGTAATATGTTGTCGTCCCACAAGAACAGTAATGTTGGAGAGATTTACAAACAGGGATTTGGAATTTATATTTTCCTCTAGTATATGCAAATTAAAAGTTAAGAATTGAAATTTATCTTTATTAATTGAACATTTCCGTAGACTTTTGCTTTTCGCTTGAGCAGAACTGCACAATTGAATACATTAAAGGGTAATTGACCTAACACAAGTATTTTCTGTGTCAATAATTATGATGTTTTTAATTTTTTATTCTCTCCTGACCACTGCGATTAAAAACAGGAGCATCTAGCGGTCTTGGCAGCGAAACCACACGTGTCCTTGCGTTGCGCGGTGTCCATGTAATCATGGGGGTTAGGAATAAGGCTGCTGCTAGAAATGTTAAAGATGCGATTGTTAAGGAAATTCCCAACGCTAAAATTGATACCATGGAGTTGGATCTCAGTTCCTTGACATCTGTGAGAAAATTTGCATCAGATTTCAATAGCCGGGGTCTTCCACTGAATATCCTAATGTAAGAAAACAATAAGAGCTGCAATGCTATTTCACAGTTTCACATTTCTTGTGCCAATTCACATATGCTACTTATCTGTATTATATGCTCTCTGCATGAATGTCATATGTTTTTATCTTTTTTCTTCAATATAGACAAAAATGTACATGATTTAGCTTGTGGGTTTCTCTCAAGTCTGATAAGTTCAATAAATTTTTCTACAATGACTAATTATGTTCTGTTATAAGTAACAATGCAGGAGTTATGGCAACCCCATTCACGCTTTCCAAAGACAACATAGAGCTGCAGTTTGCAACAAATCACTTGGGTGCGTTTCATAGAACTGTTTGATGCTCTTAATCACTGTCAGCAATGAACTGATATTATTTTCAACTTTTTTAAGAGAGAAAAAAGTATTGATCAATGGAAGTTACAATAACTTGGTTTTTTGGCAATCCTTCAGGTTTTAATGGGCAACTTGTTTTGTTGTGATGTTGAAAAATTAAATATCTAAGTAGAGAGATGATTCTTTTCTGTCATTGTCCACTGCTTTAAACCTGTGTTATATCATTTATTACTTACTAGTGACCAACTGTTCTGCACATAGTATTGCAACAGTTCAACGCTGATGAAATTAAAAAAATAATAATAATTCTTTCTGGTTCTTCTTCTGAAGCATTTGATGATGGATGGAATAGTGATGTAAACTTGTGTTCAAATACTTTCTCCAGGTCATTTTCTTCTGACTAATCTTTTACTGGAAACCATGAAGAAGACAGCACAGGAGAATGGCAGGAAGGGAAGAATTGTAAATGTCTCCTCAGCGGGTCATCGGATGGCATATCGTGAAGGAATTCGTTTTGGTAGAATAAATGATAAGTCAGGGTAAAATCATCTGGCCACAACTCTGAATTATACTTTTTTTCAATTTTTAGATGATTTCCTTGGCAATATGTATATCATTAAGTGTAATCAAGAATTTTTATTTGGAAAATACAACTATTAATTAACATGAATTTTGTTGCACATGTTCATATTATGCACAACTAGTTTGATTATTTGGGCTTGCTTATCTACAGGTACAATGGTTTTCGTGCCTATGGTCAATCCAAGCTTGCCAACATTTTGCATGCAAATGAGCTTGAGAGACGTTTGAAGGTTAAAGATTTTCCTAGAAATGAGAGAGTTGACTATCTGATTTTCCTTTAGTGAATTACAGGTTACTACTAGGAGAAAGCTTTACTTTCTCTGCACCACTGATTTCCATAATATACTGATGATATGCTTCCTAAACAGGAAGATGGGGCAGAGGTAACTACGAATTCAGTTCATCCAGGAGGAATTATCACCAACATTGTCCGTTATAACTACTTTTCCAGTGGTACTAACTCAATATTTTCCAGTGTGCTTTTTGCTTTTCCCTTCTTGAATCTTTTTATATATTCCAGAATGCTTATAATTGGAGACTTAATATATATGTCAAGTCAGGGGTTTGTAGTTTTCACCAAGTAATGACTTAGCATGATTCTAAATATGTTGGCACTTCTGTCTTCATGCTGATATATGAACTATCTAAATCCTTGTCTGTTGTTTGTACCATGGCCTATTCACTGCAATTACATATGATTTACTGGGAGAACCTGTACAGATTAACCCGACTAATATGATTTTCGGTCACCCGTCAGTTTGTTAATAATAGAGTGCTGTTGGATTAATTCTTTTGAATAGTAACCGAGGCATATTTAGACTGGTTCTGAATAATAATGGGTGAAAATTGGAAAATGTAGGAATGCAAGCTTTATGTATACTTACCAAAACATAAGAATATTACTTCCTGGTCACATCTTTTGGATTGAGCAACTTTCCAGTAACAACTTAATTTTGCTGTAAATCATGCCCTGGTCACATAATGGTTTAAAAACTGAGTGATTGTTTTGTTACCTGAGAAAATTTTGACTCATAATTTGAGGTATGAGCTATTGTTTAAATTCCGTCTTTTTCTTTTCTTTGTGCATTGGATGGAAGTTTATGGCTTTATGTTAACTCTCCACACCTTTCAGTTTGATGCAGGTCTTAAATTTCTTGGTAATAATGTGGTAAAAAATGTTCAGCAGGTGTTTCCTTCCTTAAAGAATGTTCAGATTCAGCAGATACTTCCACCTTTAAAAAATATACAGCAGGTAATCCCATCTGTTGCAGAGCACACAAATACAATTTGACATTATTTCTTTGGATGTATTACTCTTGGTTAGTGTTCACATATTTAGATGAAGTACACCTATGTTTGGTGTAAAAATATTATTGTCATATTTGCTTTCAAAGTTAAAGTAAAAGAACGACAAGCTCAAATGTATCCTAAATTTATTCGACTTCAAATAGAAGTTAATCAATAATTCTGCTCTTGCAAACTGACAATTCTGAATATTTAGTTACAAGTGGATGAAAGTATCAGATTTTTGAGCAAGCTCTTAATTATTTGTACTTGCTTTTTGGTTCATTTTGATGTGGATATAGGGGGCAGCAACTACATGCTATGTAGCATTGCATCCACAAGTTGAAGGGAAGAGTGGCTTCTATTTCTCAGACTGCAACATTGCCCAGCCAAGCTCCCTTGCTCTTCACACTGACTTGGCCCGAAAATTGTGGGATTTCAGCATTGATTTGATTAACAAATGTTCTCCTACTTCATAGACAGTATAGAAACTCACGGTTTATGATTTATGAATGGAGGTATCAAAAAACTTTTGATTTTCAAAAGGTAAAGAACAATAAGTTTTAAGAGATCTTTGTCATGTTTGCTGCGCTGTTTAATAAACGGGTCGTGTCAGTATAAAATTTTACTGCATGTTACTTAACACGACACATTTCTCCCAATTGCAACCTCTAACTTGCGACCCCTTCAATTCAACATACTTTATGCTAGCATTTTTTTTTATATAATTAATTGTTATACAATCAAAAATATTTAAAATTTACAAGGTAAAGCAAACAATTGGAAGTCTCTCATCATGGGTATCCTCACTTCACCAAAATTCAAAGTCCCCCAGGATTGTAATCTTCAATTAATCAATTAGCGGGACGATTGCGGATTAGATAAAAAAGTCATATTCTGACTTTCAACGGCCGTCCGAACAAATCAACTGTCTGTTTAAGCTATAAACTGCCCCCTAGCCCGCTAGTTTATCCGGGAGCGAATCTTAAGATCTTGTAAGAGAAAGACAGAAAAAAAGATGTGGTTTTTTGACAAAAAAGGGCCATCTGGGTTCTCATCTTCTTCAACAGCTGAGGAAGTTACACAGGGAATTGATGGCACAGGTCCCACTGCCATCGTTATATGTGTGTTTTTTTATTATTATTACTGTAATAAAATGAAATCTGTTTTTTTTTTCTTTTTCTTGAGTAATTTAGTGAATTGATGTTTTTGGTCATCTAGAAATCCGGGTTTCAAATTCATGATTTTGTAAAGGTTGTTTACGAAACTAAAGTTTCTTCTTCTGTTAAAAAAGAAGAGAAACTTCTATATTCGTTTGCTACCTTTAGCTTTTGATAATTTTTGGTTATGCACTCCGGGGTCTATTACTTGTGTATGATCTTATCTGGTCCATGAAAGTGGGGATGTTTCAGTACCTTACTGTTTCCTACATGTTAGATGAGCGCATTTAATTCTTTGTAGCAAAAGGGGAGAGTTACTTTTTCTTCATTTATATTGATTTTAATATTTCTGCAGTGTGGTGTTACTTTCTATGAATGTATTGACGCTGAATTTGATTAACTTGTGGATTGATTGTCAGTTGGTGAAAAGATATAGTATCAAAATTTGGTTCAAATTGCCATCTGTGAGAGGGCTAGTCAACCTTCATGAAATTTGAAGCTGCTTCTCCATGATAGATAATGGATTTATATTTTGAGATAATAAATGAAACACAATATATTTCTATGCTCCTATGATATGCGGTCTATAATGTACAATGTTGCTGTCTCAAAGGAACAAGGCTTTTGAATTCTTGCTGCATGAAAGGAACAGTAGGAACTGCGTAATTGAACACATTCTGCGGATATGTTGAACCTGAAGGATAATTGTTCAAACACAAATATCTGCTCTGTGTGCTAACTATGATATTTCTTCTTCCCTCATGGGCACTGTGTGACAGGAGCATCAAGTTGCCTTGGCACTGAAACCACGGTGTTCTTGCCTTACGCGGTGTCCATGTAATCATTGGGGTCAGGAATATGGCTCCTGGTAGTGATGTTAAATTTGCAATCCTTAAGGAAATCCCTACTGCTAAAGTTGATGTCATGGAGTTAGATCTCAGTTCCTTGGCATCTGTGAGGAAATTTGCATCAGATTTCAACAGCCAGGGTCTTCCGCTGAATATCATAATGCAAGAAAAGAATTAAGAGTTGCATGTCATTTAATTGAGTCTGATAAGATCGAAGAATTTCTTACCTGACTAATTATCTTTTCTAATCATAGGTAACAATGCAGGGGTTATGGGACCAAAATTCATGCTTTCCAAAGACAACATTGAACTGCAGTTTGCAACAAATCACTTGGGTGCGTTAACTCTTATTATTGATGCTCTTAATCAGTGTTAGCAATGGCCAGACTAGATGAAATTTTCCATTCTATCAATTTCGAATGATATTGTCCAAACATTTTAAGCATGAAAAGTGTTAATCAATGGACGTTATAATAACTTAGGTTTTTTGGCAGTCCTTCAGATTTTAAAGGGCTACTTGATTTATCTCGATGATGAAAAATTAAATATCTACACAGAGATATGGTTTTTGCAGTCATTGTCCACTGTTTAACTTATTTGATTTATTTTTTACCAGTGACTAATTGTTCTGCACAAAGAACTACATCAGGTTCGCTGCATATGAAAGAAAAAACAACATAATTCTTTCTGGTTTTTCTTCTGAAGCATTTAATGATTGATGGGAGAATGGAGTGACCTTGTTTTGAAATGCTTTCTCCAGGTCATTCTTTTGAGTAACCTCTTGTTGGATGCTATGAAAAATACAGCACAGGAGAGTGGCAGGTAAGGAAGAATTGTAAATGTCTCCTTGGGTCACCGGAAGGCATATGCTGAAGGAATTCATTTTGATAGAATCAATGATCGGTCAGGGTAAAACCATCCAGTGACAACCCTACATTATACTTTTTTCTACTTTTAGATGGTATCCTTGACAATCATATATATCACTCAAGTGTAGTCAATATGAGATTTTTTTTGGAAAATACAACTATTGGTTAACCCTTTATAAGCATAAATTTCATTGCACTTGTTCATATTATGCCCAACTAGTTTGATTGCCTGCACCTGCTTATGTATGGGTACAACAATTTTCGTGCCTACAGTCAATCAAAGCTTGCCAACATTTTGCATGTCAGTGAGCTTGTGAGACGTTTGAAGGTCATAACTTTTCCTAAAAAGTAGAGAATCAACCATCTTATCCTGCTTTTATGAGTTACAAGTTACTTCTAGGAGAAAGCTATGCTCTCTGTGCACCGTACTTTGCCTTAATATACTTATGGTATGTTTCTTAAACAGGAAGATTGTCCGGAGATAAATGCAAATTCAGTTCACCCAGGAGCAATTGTCACCAACATTATCCATCATAGCAGATTTATGAGTGGTACTAACTCAATATCAGTGGTACTAACTCAGGGAGTTTCTGGTTTTGACCAAGTTATTAGCATGGTTCTAAATATCTTTGAACTTCTATCTTCATGCTTATACGCAAACTACCTAATTCCTCATCTGTTAACCTGGCTACGTCCGATTTTTCAGTCAGCCATCAGTTCGTTACTAATATAGTGCTGTTGGACCAACTGTTTTTTGTTTTGTACTAGTTGCTGAGGCAAATTTAGACAGCTTCTGAATGGTAATGGAAAATGTAGGAATGCAAGGTTTATGTAAATTTACCAAAACACAAGCTTCTGAACAACACAATGGTTTAAAAAGCTCAGTCATTGTCTTGTTACCCGAGAAAAATATTGACCAGACACCTTGAGGCATGGGCGCTATTGTTCAAATTCTTTCCCCTTTTCTTTTCTCAGTTGTGCATTGGATGGAATTGCATGGCTTTATGTTAATTCTTTCACTCCTTTCGGTTTGGTGCAGGTCTTATCTTTCTTGGTTTAAAAGTGGTAAAAATTATTCAGCAGGTATTTCCAACTTTAAAGTATGTTCAGCTTCAGCATATAGCCCCACCTTTAAAAAATATTCAGCTGGTAATTCCATTCATTATATCGCAAAGAAATACTTCGTTTCTTTAGATGCATTGTTCTCGGTTACAGTGTCTAAATATTTTGATGAAATATGCAAAACAGAAACAAAGGGTATGTTTGAGACCACAGCCCCTGTCAAATATAAACAGGACGGCGAACGATAAATATTACCGGCTGAGTACCAAACATTTTGACTGTTGTACAACAATCTTAAATATATGCTAAGTTTGTCGACCTCTAAATAAGCATGTGGTTTCTTCTTCATGAAATAATTAAATATGGTAAATTTGTTAAAGAATAAAATTACTAAAAAAATCACAATACTAATTAAATATCTAAACACAATTTAAAATTTAACAATAATAACCTAAACGAGTGAGAGATAAGGTAATAAATGTGAATGATTAAATATTTGCATTGATCCACAGAAGTTTGCTGTTAACATATCAACTTGGTCAATAACATCACGTTTGATTATGTACATATTTTCTCATATATTATGAATATTTGTACTCAACGTGTCAAATCAGTTCATTATAACTCTCTTAAACTCATTGTCGTAATATGATGGCAGTACAGGTAAATGATGTAATGTTGATGCAGGAGAATGACGTTGTGGTAGTATAAGAAAATGATACTGTAGTGGTATAGGAAATGATGATGTAGTGACACAGGAGAATAATACTATGGTGGTACAGAAGAATAATGTTGTGGCGACACTAGGAAATATGTTACGATGGAGCATTAGAAAGATATTATAACAGCACTGGAGATTGATGTTGTGATGGCGCAAGCAAATACTGTTATAGTGGAAAAATAAGAGAAGTATTCTGTGACAGACAAATATATATGTGCTAGTTAAATTCTAATTAATTATGTTTAATTAAAAGTTTAAATTAAATTACATTAATTCATAACTCCTACTTAGGTAGAATGCAACCTATTGTTGTCTACACTCATATGAGGGGCTTGAATTTCAGCACGTTTTATATATGTCTTACTCATTAGCAAATTACCCATTTATGCATCTTTTGGTTGAATTGTCTAAAATAATTCAACCACATATGATAAATTTTTCTCAATAAGTTTGAGCTGTAACATGAAAAGTACTTGCAATATCTACAAAAAAATATAATAATAAATTTTTATAAATGTGATCATACAATAATTAATTATATAATGTATTAATTTGATGCCAAATATTTACTATTGATTGACTAAATAAGTACCTATATACGATCTTCTGACTCAAAACTTGCTTAAACTTTTTTCACCGTAACATTCACGGAATATCGTTACTCATTATAACTGTAAATTTATTCTGCAAATTAGGTATAGATTTGTAAATCCATACCTATATAATATAAATTATAAATAGTTCAACATACTACACAATTAACAAGAATTATAAATTGGATACTAGTGTTTGTGATAAATACCTGATATGCAATAGTCATTCCAACAATATTGTAATTTTCCTCGAAACTTTTACTCGAAACCTCTAAACGTGTAGTATTTTTCATGTATTTATTGTATTATAAAAGGATCAATCGTATGCAAAGATTAGATCGTGTAAAGATAGACGATAGATCCCCGTAAATATATGTTAAATTGGTTAAAATCTTCTAATATATCAAATAATTATAAATCTGTTTGAACTCTTCCATTCCTACCAAATAAGTACCTCTTTAACATGAAAAAAAATGTCAATTAAACAACATCAATATCTGTTATAGTAGAAAAATCTAGTTCATCAAAAACTATTTCTATATCATGATAATGGCTCAATTTTCAAAAATTGCATTTATCAATCTTGTATTTATAAGTAGATTTAAATAAGAAAAATGTCCACAGTTAAGACCAGCAATCAATTCAAACTCTACACGTGAGAAATAAATAGTATGTCTTTTAATAAGAAACCGAATCTTATTAAGATCTCAATGGTGTAAATCTCATTAAGCAATATATAATGAATTATAATGGGCGAATGATGTAAATTTTCAATGCCTAAAAAGTGTTCAAAGTATATTTGTCTAAATATATTAATTTATACCGTACTTAATTTTTTTTATGTTGTTTATCACTGTAAATCATGAAAATAATAATTTGCAGTAATTTTTAATTAAGATTGATTTGTCATTTATACTTGTAAAATTATAATAATAATTAATTATTACTAAGTATTATGAATGAGAAATATAACTTAACTAAACAATAATTTACAATTAAATAAGTTTATTTATAATTTAACCAAATTAACAATAAAATATTAAAACAAGAAAAATAATAAAAATTAATGCTAAGACATATGGCCACTTATCTTATTCAATTATTTAACTAAATTACAAAAAATTAATAATAATGTAAATGTAATTAATATTTAATTGGATAATAACTATGATCTAAAAAATATTAAATTTTAGTTATTTATTATCATTTTCAAATAATATGTCATTAAATATAAATTTTAATTATTTACTATTTATATTTTCAAACAATATCTAATTAAATATAAATAATCAAAATTAAAAAATCAATATCCTAAAAGAATATAAAAAATTAAGTAATTTAAATGTTACTTTGAACTAATTTTTAATTCAATTATTTAACTAAATTAAAAAAATTATAAAAAAATTAATAATAATTTAAATATAATTAATATTTAATTAGATAATAACTATGACCTAAAAAATATTAAATTTGAGTTATTTATTATTATTTTTAAATAATATATCATTAAATATAAATTTGATTATTTACTATTTATATTTTTAAATAATATCTAATTAAATCAAAAAGTTAATATCCTAAAAGAATATATAAGATTGAGTAATTTAAATATTATTTTGAACTAATTTTTAATTTAATTATTTAACTAAATTAAAAAAATCACAAAAAATTAATAATAATTTAAATGTAATTAATATTTAATTAGATAATAACTATAACTTAAAAAATATTAAATTTTAGTTATTTATCATTATTTTTAAATAATATATCATTAAATATAAATTTTGATTATTTACTATTTATATTTCAAACAATATTCAATTAAATATAAATAATTAAATTTAAAAATTAATGTCTTAAAAAATTGACATTAATTTTTTGAGTATTATTTTTTATTTTAATCGTTTAACTAAATTTTAGATAAATATAATATAAAAATCAAACATTTAAATTATTAAATAATATAATTAATTAATTAATAATAATTAAAAAATAAATAAATTATAAAAACTAGAAAATGGTTGCTGGTGCCAGGTTTCCGGGAGCATGCATTGCATGCGCCCAAGTGTTGCTTCTTCTTCCCCTTGGTTATGTATTTTTCAATTGATTTTTTTCGTCCAAAATAGTCAAAATCTTCTCATTTGTCAATTTTTTTTAATAATTTATACATTCATTTTATAATATTTACATATTTTAAGTATTTTTTTTATAATTATCATACTTACAAGTATTATTAATTAACTTTAAATTAACATATACAAATATTTTTAAACTAATCAATAAAATAAAAATTAATAATACAAATAATACTAATCTGTTTTGTTTTTGTTGTTATCGAAATTTATTTATTAATCCGTATGTGTGTGTCTTCGAAGATGAAAAAGATAAACAAGAAAATGAAGAGAGGTGAAAGGTGAAAGATCAAAGTTTAATTTTGGGATAAAATTGTTAATATAATTGATTTGCGTGGATAAAATTGTTAAAATAGATTATTTTGATAAAAAATTTTTATAATTAGTTACAAATGTAAAGAAAAATATTAAAATATAATTATTTTTAAAATTTTTTCAACTTATATTTATAAGTACGGTTTAAAAATAAGATTGTTCAAAATAATAATTTTAATAAAAATGTGATAGAATTAGTTAAAAAAAATTAAATGAAATTAAAATAAAATTATTTTCGAAAATTTTCCTCCCGTTAACTTTTTCAGTGGAATGTTGCGCTGTACATGTCTTCTCATTGAAATTCCTGGGCACTGCCAATATCTTAACACCAATTTTTAAGTACATGATGCTGGGATCATGTAGTGGTTTACATTATGCGACATAGATTAAGCTGGATCAAGCAGATCTATTATTGCCTAGTAGACTATGGAACATCCCAAGACATTGACAAGAGCGGAAGTGCTGCCCTTCTCCTTTTCTTCCTCTTTCTATGAATACGAAAAGGAAAACTTGATTGTGAAGCTTTGACTTCATGGATAACCTCCAAAATGTTACTCAGCGACATCTATATTCTCTTTGGCATACCACCAGGTGGGCATTCGGAAATTTTCTTTTGAAATCAGTCAAACTTTTGGTTGATAGCATATTCACAATAAATTCATCAAGCTCTTATCTCAAGAAAACAAAAAGTAGCAGTCTTTAAGCATCTGCCTATGTTTTTGCTGTGGTTGCTGAGGTGTAATTCTATTATTCACTCTAGAATATATTGTTAAGAATTATTCTTTGCATAGCTGATGGCATCATATCAAGTCTTACAAACCTAACCCTTTGTAAACATGTGATTTGATATACATAGCCATATTATGCACAATCCATTTTACTGTCTGGAGTCGGTGATGTACAGGTACAGCAGTGCTGGCACATATGGTCAATCAAACCTTGCCAACATTTTGCATGCCAATGAGGTTGTGAGATGTTTGAAGGTTGATTTTTTTCCTAAATAAGATAGAATTTGCTATCTGTTTCACCTTTTGCTGAATTTCATATTCTTTCTTAAGTCACCTTTTATTTGATAATTGATATGATCTTCTTGTCTTTCAACTAATTCTTTTCTTTTACCCTCGATTATATCTCTACTTAGTTGTGTATGTTGTAGCACCCATCTAACAAATCTTTTTAGAGAGTAGATAATTATGTATATTTTATGGCCCCGGGCCAGATATGCCTGCTAGTTATGCCAACTGCATTTTGCCCTAATATATTGGTGCGCTGTTTTCTAAACAGGAAGAAGGAGTGGAGTCAACTGCAAATTCACTTCACCTGGGAGTAATTGCCACCAACATTAACCGTCATGTCAACTTTTTTGGTGGTACAGACAATATTTCTTTCTTTTTCTTTTTCTTTTTTAGAATTTTGCATGTGTAAACAATTTAGATTGCTTTGGCTTCTATGAAGAGGCACGGTATGTCAAGTCAGGGGGTTTGTGGTTTCACCAAGAAATATCTTAGTGTGGTTCTAAATATGTTTGTATTTTTATCTTTCATGCTCACATGTAAACTATCTAAATCGCCATCTGCTGTACCCCTCTTACTAGATTCACAATAATCACACAAGATTTAAAAAGCGAAACTCGTGCAGATTAACCAGCTATATATGATTTTCAATCAGCCGTTTATTGCTAAAATGTTTTCAGTTAAACCAACACTTCAGTGAAAATTCAACTTACTTGCTTAATTTCCTTTTATCAAAGTACAATATAAACGACGAGTGGAGTAACTATGGGCATGAAAATGTATACAAACTCTATCCATTACTTGTGGCTTGTGCATTTGTGTTTAAGTTTTTCCCTTCTCATTTCCATCATGCATTTGATGGAAGTTGTATTGCTTAATATTAACTTGCTGGTCCTTTCCTATTGATGCAGGTATAGTTTACTATTTTGGTAAACTTATGACGAAAAATATCCTGCAGGTAATTCCATTTTCACTTTAGAACAAGGAAATAAATTTTGACATATATTTCTTCAGTTGCATTACTCTTGGTTACAGTGTCCACATATTTAGATGAATAACATGACACAAACTAAACTGTCTGCTTTGTGATACAAGTTTCTCAATATACTTCTCCTGGAAATGCTTAGATTTAAGTTAATGACAAATTGTAAAATTTGATTAGGCTCTTAATTATTTGTATTTGATCTTCTGTTCATTTTGATCTGAATGTAGGGGGCAGCAGCAACATGTTATGTTGCATTGAATCCACAAGTTGAAGGGAAGAGTAGGCACTACTGCGTGGATTGCAACATAGCTAAACCAAATGCAAAAGGTGTTAATACTGAGTTTCAACAGCAACTGTGGGACGTCAGTTTGGATTTGATTAACAAATGTTCCAATACTTCATAGAGAGTACAAACATGCATGCTTTACTAATGTGAAAGGTGGTTACTAAAACTGTTTGCTTTTACCTCTTCCAGAGGGACATAATTATAGGATTTTAAGGTTGGAATCGGAGATTGTCCCCAACCCAAAATGAAAAAGAAAATGGGATATATCTTATCTTTGTCTCGTATTTTTTGTTTGAAAATAAAATCGTTCTCTATCTTTGCGTCGAAAAGGGCGGGAGCCTGCAGACCCGTTCATGCGGGAAATTTTGCTGACAAGCTTGAAAAGAAGTATCTGTAGCTTGGATTTTTCCGTATGGTTACCAAAAAAAATTACACGATGATGATCTCTACAGATGGATCAGTTTACTATTTATCTAATTTGAAATGAGCTATTTAGAGGTGAAGATACTTACGTTCTCAAGTATTGGTTTTCATAAAGTTCAACAAACTTTCCTCTAAGAATTCTGTTCATTTCATCTCCATCACATGCATGTGTCCAAAATGAATCATGAACCACTGTAATCATTTAATTTAATGTCCATGCCTATGTTATCAGAAGAAACGATTATGCCTACTTACATGCTTTGCCATCGCAAAATCAGCCAACTTGACCCGACCATTTGGGTCCGCAATTATGCTTGCTCCTTTAAGGTCTCCGTAGAAGAAATGCAGTTTATTTAAGAACACAAATGGTGCTTAAATTGAGCAGATAACTAAATCTGTATACAGAGCTTCAAATTTATTCCAGAACGGGTAGACAAACTCACCTGTTGACAGTGTGTTTTGAGTGCAAGTAGGCAAGCCCTGACAAGATTTGTTGAGTATAACTACGAATTGCTAGTTCACCAATTGTCGATAATCCTAGAGAAGTTTATACATGGACCCACCAGATACATACTCCACGAATATATAAAGTTTGTTACCAACCTGTACAGAAAAATAATCCAAGGATTCTGTAAGTAAGATGAGACAATGACCGGACTTGTCAAATAAATTATGATGATTTTACACAAGATGCTATAGTACGGCTTATCAAGTATCAACTGTAAGTATAAACTGCGCCTATCCTGCTAGCTTACTGTGAGTGAATTTTCCTGCTAGTTTAACCGTGTGTGAATTTTCTCACACTGTAAGAGAAAGACAGAGAAAAAAAGGACGTGGGTTTTTAGCAGAAAAGGGCCATCTGGGTTCTCATCTTCTTCAACAGCTGAGCAAGTTACGCAAGGAATTGATGGCACTGGTTTCACTGCCACTGTCACAAGTGTGATTTTGTTTTCTTATTGTAATAAAATGAAATCTGGGTTATCTTCTTTTTCTTGAGTAACTGAGTGAATTGATGTATTTGGTCGTTTAGAAATCTGGGTTTCAGTTTCATGATTTTGTTTAGATTGTTTTAGAAACTAAATTTTCTTCTTTTGTTGACAAAAAAGGAGAAACTTCTTGACTCGTTCGTTGCCTTTAGCTTTTGATAATGTTTAGTGATGCACTGTGGCTCTGTATGTTCTTCTGAGGTCCATCAAAGTCAGAGAAGCTTCAGTACTTCACTGTTAGATCAGTGCATCTAATTCTTTGTAGCAGGTTGGAGGGCAGAGACTGGGTTCCATTTCTCAGTGGGGCGTAAAAAGGAAAGAGCGGGATGGGGTTTCCCTCTCTTTTCGCATAGTGGCCCCCGGCGGGAGGCCCGGTTGACAACGAATTGGCCCGAAAATTGTGGGATAAACAATTGTCCGCCAATTCATTAACAAGAACACAAATATATGATTTATGATTTAAAATTGGATTAAATGACAGTATACACCCTCTGAAAACTTGACAATTGCATCTCTATTAGTCAGATTTATCTACTGAAAAAACATGGAGAATAAGGGTAATTTAGTAATTTCAAAAGCAAGAAAAAAGGCCCAGCGCCTAGCCTGCAGCCTTGCTGGCCACCACCCAGGCCAATAACATTTAGTTTGAACTAAGACTCATACAACACTTAACAATTTTAATGGGAAGGGAATCGCGGTGCCGGTCCCTTTCAATTCAACAATAATGGCCACGATCCATTCAATTCAACGCTAAAATCAAATTTTAATTTTTAATAATAATAAAAAATACTCAGATGTCATGTAGAACCATTCATAGTCTATGTTTACATTATCAATGAATGGAAATGTTATTCAAATGTCATTGGATAGACGATTCAAGTCAACCCATTCACGAATTATGGAGTATGAATATTTGTCTTTGTGCTTACGTTTGAAAGTTAAGGAAATTAATTGAATAATGGTAATAATTACACTTGGCATGAACCAGCCGGGTTATTGGCTACAGAATTCTAAAGTCGTCATCTAGAATTACTAAATGAATTCGTGGGTTGACAACTTTGGGCGGATAAGAACCAGCCAGGCTATTGTTTTATCTTCCAACGCCACTGTTTTGGACCATCTGGACACATCCATGGTTTCTTTATAAGCTGTCGACTGTCCAGCAAGTTTGACTGTGAGTGGATTTTCTCCTACTGTAAGAGAAAGAAAGAAAGAAAGAAAGAAAGAAAGACGGAGAGAAAAAAGAAGGATGGGGATTTTGAGTAGAAAAGGGCCATCTGGGTTCTCATCTTCTTCGACAGCTGAGGAAGTTACGCAAGGAGTTGATGGCACTGGTCTCACTGCCATTATTACAGGTGTGTTCTTGAATGAATTTATACCTGGGTTTCAGCTTTCAGAAGAGAAACTTGTATGTATATTCATTTAGTAACCTTTTAGATTTGGATTGTTTTAGAGATGTAGCGTGGAGACTGTCCATGCATGTCCTTGTACGATCCTATGGGAGAGCATTTAATTCTCTGTTTCCATCGGGGTTGTTCACTGGATCGGACAGGCGGATTTGACCAAATCCCTTTCCCCTCAATCCGATTACAGTATATATATAAAAAAAAAAAAAATCAATCCAATCTAATACAAATTGAATATATATACGGAGGCTTGGCTATGGTAAATCAAAGTACCTTGCAGCCAAAACGTTCTGTATATTTAAAACTTGAAACTGTTTTTTATAAAATTTAAAATATATAAAATACATTACAAATATTACTAAAATAAATTATAAATATTATTTGAAATATTTAATGGAAATAAAAATTTTTAAATTTTAAAATTTAAATAAAAAATTTAAAATTAATAGTACAAAGTTAAAAAAATAGAGTCATGGGTAACTTGATGTATCAATGGAATTTACTAAAGTTAGTTATAAAATAATATTTTAGTAATTATATAAAGTTGCAAAATAATTTGATAATTTTTCCGAGATGCCAATTTCTTTAAATCCCTTCAATTTACATTGTTGAATTGAAATTTGTCTCTATGCACCTTGGTTAATTGGGCTTTCCTACGGATTTTTGCTTTTGACTTGGGTAGAACCGCACAATTCAACACATTCCATGGATATGTTGAATGTGGAGGATAATTGTTTGAACACATGCATCTGCTCTTTCTACTAACTGGGATGTTTCTTTCCCCTCATGGCCATCGTGTTACAGGGGCAACTAGTGGCATTGGCGCCGAAACTGCTCGTGTTCTTGCCTTGCGTGGTGTCCATGTAATCATGGCAGTCAGGAATACGGCTTCTGGTAGAGATCTTAAAAATGCAATTCTCAAGGAAATCCCCAATGCTAAAATTGATGTCATGGAGTTGGATCTCAGTTCCTTGGAATCTGTGAGGAAGTTTGCATCAGATTTCATTAGCAAGGGGCTTCCACTGAATATCTTAATGTAAGAAATAATAAGCACTGCAATGGTATTTAATTGTCTCACATTTTTCTTGAACTGATTCCACATATGCAGCTTATTTTTATTATCTACTCTCTGCATGAATGTCATACGTATGTTTTGATCTCATTTCTTCAATTTAGACTCAATAAACTAGTGTACCTGACCAATTTTGTTTCCTGTTTTCAGAAACAACGCAGGAATTATGGCAACCCCATTCACGCTTTCCAAGGACAACATAGAACTGCAGTTTGCAACAAATCACTTGGGTGAGATACATATAATTGTTTGATACTCTTGAGCAGTGTTAGCTGTGGCCTGAAATAAATTTTTCCATCTTACTAATTATGAATGGATATGGTTTTCAACTTAAGTTATAGATGCTTGCCACTGGCACGTTGTTCTGCACAAAGAATTGCAACAGTTTTCGGTGCTCATGGAAGGGGAAAAAATGATTCTTTCCAGCTTTTCTTTTGATGCATATGACAATTGAGTGGAGAGGAGAGTAATCTTGTTTTCAAATACTTTCTCTAGGTCATTTCCTTTTGTGTAACCTTTTATTGGACACTATGAAGAAGACAGCACGAGAGAGTGGCAGAGAAGGAAGAATTGTCATTGTCGCGTCCGAGGCGCACAAGGTGTCATATAGTGAAGGAATTCGTTTTGATAAAATCAACGATGAGTCCGGGTAAAATCATCCAGCAACAACCCCAAATTATACCTTTTTCTACTTTTAGAATATATGCTTGACAATCATATTTATACTCAAGTATGGTCAATATTAGATGTTTATTTGGAAATACTACTATTCATTAACCACATCGGTGTTTTGATGGCCTTAAACTAACTTTTTCATTGGAGTGTTGCTCTGTACATGTCTTCTCACTGAAATTCCTAGGCACTGCTAATATCTTAATGCCAATTTTTAAGTAAAAGATGTTGTTATTATGGAGTAATTAACTTTACGAGTCTGCCTTGTTCGGTTACATAATTAAGCTTGATAAAATGGTTCTATTATTGTCTAGTCAACTATGGAACATCCCAAGCCGTTGATTAGAGTGAGAGTGCTACCCTTTTCCTTTCTTCCTTTTTGTCTGAATATGAAAAGGAAAACTTGATTGTGGTGATTTGATTTCGTGGATAAACTCCCAAATGTTACTTGTTACATATGCATTTTGATGTATATAACTTACCCATATTATGCCCAATTAGATTTATTGTCTGGACTTGGTTATGTACAGGTACGGCAGTGCTGCTGCATATGGTCAATCAAAGCTTGCCAACATTTTGCATGCCAATGAGCTTGCGAGCCGTTTAAAGGTTGATTTCTTTCTTAAATAAGATAGAATTTGGTATCTGTTCAACATTTTGCTGAATTTCATATTTGTTCTTAAGGCAAAAACTGTACTTTCCGCGCGAGTATTTCTTTTAGTTATTTGATAACTGATACGATCTTCTCGTCTATCACCCAATGCCTTCTATTTACCCTCAATTATGCCTCCACTTAGTTGTCTATGTTGTCAATATGCCAACCATATTTTGCAATAATTTATTGATCGGATGTTTTGTAAACAGGAAGAAGGGGCGAATGTAACTGTAAATTCACTTCACCCAGGTGTAATTGCCACCAACATTTTCCGTCATCACACCCTTTTAGGAGGTATATATTCAATATTTCTTACTGTGCTTGCTTTCTTCTTCTTCTTTTTCCTTTCAGAATTTTGCATGTGTAAATAGTTTAGATTGCTTTGGCTTGTATGAAGAAGCAGAGTATGTCAAGTCAGGTGATTTTTGATTTTCAACCCGAGGGATATCTGTGTGTGGTTCTAAATATGTTTGTACTCTTTATCTTTCAAGCTGCATGGGGTAACTACAGGCATGAAAATATATACAAACTCTGTGTTCATTACTCGATACCTTGTGGCATGCATTCTTATTCAAGTTGATCCCTTCTCATTTCCATCATGCATTTGATGGAAGTCGCATTGCTTGAAGTTAACTTGCTGGTCCTTTCATATTGATGTAGGTATCATTAACTTTTTCGGTAAACTTCTGATGAAGAATATTCAGCAGGTAATTCCATTTCTTTAGTTACATTACTCTTGGTTACTTTGTCCACATATTTAGATAAATAACATGACACAAACTAAACCGTCTACTTTTGATACAAGTTTTTCATTGCACTTTTCCTGGAAATTGGCAGTATCAAAAATTGCACAACGCTTAGTTATTACTTAGCAACAAATTGTATAATTTGATTAGGCATTTGATTTTCTGTTCATTTTTATCTGAATGCAGGGTGCAGCAACAACATGTTATGTTGCATTGAATCCACAGGTTGAAGGGAAGAGTGGCCACTACTTCATTGATTGCAACATAGCTAAACCAAACGAAAAAGCTGTTGATCCTGAGCTTGCAAAGAAACTATGGGATGTCAGCATGGATTTGATTAACAAGTCTTCCCATGCTTCATAGAGTATAAATATGTATGCTTCACTAGTGTCAATGGTGGTTACTAAAACTGTTTGCTTTTACCTCTGCCAGAGGGACACAATAATAAGATTTAAGGGATTTCTGTAACTAATAGTAACCCATCAGTTTTGTTACCTCCACGAGCTCTCTGTAATGATATGTATGGTGTAGTGTTTGTATAAAATTCATATTTTAATATTTTATATTACATTTTCTCCGTGATACCATTGCAACCATCGTATCTACCGTCAGCCGCCATCATTTACTGCGGCCATCAGTTATTAACACCATTAGAACGCTTGTCTTCGGACCTGTCCGAGCGTACAAAGATCTCTAACGTTCAAATTGGCGACGGTGTATAATATGCGAAGATGGAGAACAAACTAGTACCACCATTGTCTTCACAGTTAGTCGATTTACAGAATAATGGTTATGGTTTTGTCTCGGTCGCTACCGTTTGAAACGGCATTTTATGATAATCATTACTTTGATCGTTATCTTCATATGAATGGAATCTCAATCGAAGCTGGATAAATTAAAAAACAAGCTTTCCAAGAACTTCGGTGGTGACTTTAATGACCAGTTACTTGTAGGAGAAAGCTGTGCTTTCTGAGGCACCACATTGTGGCATAATATATTGATGGTGTGCTTTCTGAACAGGAAGATGAGGTGGAGATTTATCAGTGGGTACTAAATTATTCACTACAACTACATAAGATTTAAAGGGTGAGAGTCTGCAGATTAACCCAGTTACATATGATTTTCCAGTTGGCTATGGGCTTGTTACTGATACAGTGCAGTTGGACTAATTGTTCTTTGTTCTGTACTAGTTGCTGAGGCAAATTGTACACAGCTTCTGAATTGTATTGGAAAATATACGAACGCAAGCTTTATGTAAATTTACCAAAACATTGGAACATTACTTTCTGCTAACATATTTGGGGTTAACCAACATTTTCGGTAAGAATAATTTTGCTGTAAATTATGCCCCGGATCGCAGAATGGATTAACCAACTCAGTGAAGTCTTGTTAGCCAAAGCAATTTTGACTACATGCCTTGGATTCCTCAGTTGTCCATGGGATAAAATTGCTTGACTTTACAGACAAAGTACCAAACATTTCAACTGTATGTGTGCAGTAGTCTCATATATATCCTCAATGATAGTTTTCAGGATAGTCGTCAACAAATTTATAGTCTTTTAAATTTAAAATTAATTATACATTATTATTTATCTATCGGTCTAATAAACTTGATAAACACCAAAACTTCAAGAACTTGACTTCCACACTACTCCAAAACACAGGACTACCCTTTTTATATACTAAATTTGTGGACTTTCAAATGGGAGTTTACAGTTTACCAGTACTCTTCAGGAAACTGACAACATTGAAAGTTACAAAATGCTTAGTTATTACAAGTGGAGAAAAGTTAAGATTTCTGAACAGGCTCCGAATAATTTGTATTTGCTTGTTTGATCATTTCAATTGGATGTTGCAACAACTTGGTATGTTGCATCGGATCCGGTAGTTGAAGGGAAGGTTGGCTTCTATTTCTCAGACAACAACACTGCTCAGCCAAGCTCACAAGCTGTTGATTGACACTGACTTTGGCCCGAAAATTGCGGTTTCAGCGTTGACTTGATTAACACATATTCTCCAACTTAATACGCAAGTATAAAAATACATGATTTATGACCTGAAATAGGATCGATAATAATTCTACTTTTAAAATTCAAAATTAAATGACAGTTTTCTCCCTCTATCTTAAAAAATTAACATTTGTATTTCTGTTTGTCGTTATACAAGTCAGAACCAGTCAACTCAAATTTTCCAACAAACAAGAAGGCAAATTTTTCAAAAGAAAGTGTAAAAACGGTTATTTCCCCCAGACTCTGAGGACGTATGCGTCATTTAACATTGAAAATTTCTCCATTAAACAATTGGTAATTCTAGTGGGTATGGAGCATAATCATCATCATCATCATCAACCTGTCAAGCCTTCCAATTCAAGAAAAATGGCTGCGACCCCTTCAATTCAACGGGCCATATAATATTCCACCAATATTAAAATCAAACCTCAAGTTGTCATGTTGATAGAACCTTCCATTGTCTAATGCAAATATTCAAAGGCCATGTATGAACATTAGATAGAATATTCACGTCAAATGATTCGGGGGTTTATAAAATATTAATATTTCTGTCTAATGTTCATGTTTTCAAGTTAAAGAAATTAATTGAATAATGGTAATGATTGCAATGAACCAGGGATGCAATTGGCTGCAAAATTCAAAGTCATGGTGGAGAATTGTTAAATCAACTAGTTGGGGGGGCGACTGTGGAGGATAAGAACAGAACCAGCCAGCCAGGTTATTCTGTATTCTAACGTCATCGTTTTAGACTTTCAACGACTTCCCTTCTTTATAAACTACAAACTGCCGTCTACTCTGCAAGTTCATCGGTGAGCGAATTGTCTGCTGCTGCGAGAGAAAGAAAGAAGATGTGTTTCGGAAGAAAGGGGGCTTCTGGGTTCTCAGCTTCTGCAACGGCTGAAAAAGTTACGGAAGGAGTTGATGGCACTGGTCTCACCGCCATTATTACAGGTGTGTCTTTCTCTTAACGAAGAAGATAAACTTGATATTTGTTTTACGCTTGCCTTAGCTGTTGCCTGCATGTTAGATGAGAGCATTTGATTCTTCTTAGGATTTTTGTTTTTCATTGATCTGAACACTTTCTGTGTTACTTGCTATCTGGGTTTTCATCAGATCGGACTGGCGGATTTGATCAAATTCGTTTCCGATTTATCGGATTGCTGTAAAAAGAATTTCAAGGAATACATTACAAATAAAATAAAAATACCAAAACTAATCACTGCAAGAAGATATTTTTCAATAAATCTAATAAGTTATAAAATTTTAATGAATTCTAAAGAATTTCCAATTCATATTTATTATTCGATTTACTGTGAGCTGATGCTGAGTGAAATTTAGATTTTTGAATCCAATCTTATTCACTGATCCACAGAATCTATTAAAAAACAGAGTAAATTGGATTGTATTTATTCTGAACACCCCTACTTTCTGTAAGTGTATCATGTGGAGTTTGATTTGCTTGTGTGAATTGGTTGCCGATTTGTGAAAAAAAAAAAAGTATCATAATCGGATTTAAACTGCCATGTATGAGAGGGCAAGTCAACCTTCATGAAATTTAAAGCTGCTTCTTCGTGATAGATAGTGGATTTATATTGTGAGATGATACATGACATGCAATATATACTTCTATGCTCATGGGATACGTGGATTTATAGTGTAACATTTGAGGCATTTACTAACGAGGAATCCCAGTCACTTACATGCTGATTTGACAATTTTTCCCTGATGCCAATCCACGAAATTCCTGCAACTTACATTGTTGAATTCAAATTTGTCGTTATGGACCTTGGTTAATTGGGCTTTCCTGAGGATTTTTGCTTTTGACTTGGGTAGAACTGCACGATTGAACAGAATCAATGGACATGTTGAATGTGAAGGATAGTTGTTTAAACACAAGTATCTGCTCTTTCTACCAACTAGGATGTTTCTTTCTTCTCATGGCCATTCTGTTACAGGAGCAAGTAGTGGCATTGGCACTGAAACTACTCGTGTTCTTGCCTTGCGTGGTGTCCATGTAATCATGGCAGTCAGGAATACGGCTTCTGGTAGAGATGTTAAGGATGAAATTCTCAAGAAAATCCCTAAGGCTAGGATTGATGTCATGGAGTTAGATCTCAGTTCCTTGGCATCTGTGAGGAAGTTTGCATCAGATTTTATTAGCCAGGGTCTTCCACTGAATATCCTAATGTAAGAAAACAATAAGTCCTGCAACGGTATTTTATTGTTTCACATTTTCTTGTACTTATTCACACATGCAGTTTATATTTTCTATCTGCTCTCTGCATGAATGTCATACATATGTTTTGATCTCATTTCTCGAATTTACACTCAATAAACTTCTGTACCTGATTAATTATCTTTCATGTTATAAGCAACAATGCAGGAATTATGGCAACCCCATTCACTCTAACCAAAGACAACGTAGAACTGCAGTTTGCAACAAATCACTTGGGTGAGATACATATAATTGTTTGATACTCTTGAACAGTATTAGGTGTGACCTGAAATGAATTTTTCCATCTTAATAATTATGAATTGATATGGTTGTCAACTTTAAGTTATAGATGCTTGCCACTGGACCGTTGTTCTGCACAAAAAATTGCAACAGTTTTTGGTGCTTATGGAAGGAAAAAAAATGATTCTTTCCAGTTTTTCTTTTGATGCATATGTCAATTGAGTGGAGAGTAGAGTAATCTTGTTTTCAAACACTTTCTCCAGGTCATTTCCTTTTGTGTAATCTTTTATTGGACACTATGAAGAAGACAGCACAAGAGAGTGGCAGGGAAGGAAGAATTGTAATTGTCGCCTCAGAGGCATACAAGGTGACATATGCTGAAGGAATTCGTCTTGATAAAATCAATGATAAGTCAGGGTAAATCATCCAGCAACAACCCTAAATTATACCTTTTTCTACTTTTAGATGATACCCTTGACAATCATACATGTCACTCAAGTGTGGTCAATATGAGATGTTTATTTGGAAAATACTACTCTTGATCAACCACATGGGTGTTTTGAGGACCTTAAACTAACTTTATTAGTGGAATGTTGCTCTGTACATATGTCTTCTCGCTGAAATTCTTTGGCATTGCACTATCCTAATACCAATTTTTAAGTACAGGATGTTGTGATCATTTTCTAGTAGGTGTCTGCCTTGTTCAGCTGCAAAAATTAAGCTTTCATAAAATAGATCTATTATTGTCTAGTCAACTATGGAACATCTCAAGATGTTGATAAAAGTGAGAGTGCTGCCCTATTTCTTTCCTCTTTTTTCTCTTTGGCATACACTAGATGGGCATCTGGAAATTTTTCTTTGATATCAGTCAAACTTTTGGTTGATAGCATGCCAACAAAAAATTCATCAAGCTCTTATCTCAAAAAATAAAAATAAAAAGTAGTTGTCATTAAGCTTCTTCTTATGTTTTGACTCTGATTATTGAGATGTAATTCCACAAGTCGCTATAGAATATTTTATTAAGAACTATTCTTTACATATCTGACGGCATTATATCAAGTCTTATACAACTAACACCTCGTAAATATGTATTTTGATGTACATAACATGCCCATATTATGCACAATCAGTTTTATTGACCGGACTTGGTTACGTACAGGTATAGCAGTGCTGCTGCATATGGTCAATCAAAGCTTGCCAACATTTTGCATGCCATTGAGTTTTCAAGACGTTTGAAGGTTGATTTCTTTCTTAAACAAGATAGAATTCACTCTGTGTCTCACATTTTACTGAATTTCTTATTCTCAAGGAAAAAACTGTACTTTCCCTGCAAGTATTTCTCTTAGTTATTTGACCCAATGCTTTTCATTTACCCTCAATTATGTCTCCACTTATTTGTCTATGTTGTAGTAACCGTCTGAAGAATCTTTTTAGAGGGTAGATTGTATAGCACAGGCCTGCATATGCTTGCTAGTTATGCCAACCACATTTTGCTATAATTTATATTTATGGGGTCTTTTGAAAACAGGAAGAAGGGGCGAATGTAACTGTAAACTCACTTCACCCAGGTGTAATTGCCACCAACATTTTCCGTCATCACACCATTTTAGGAGGTAAAGACTTAATATTTGCTACTGTGCTTCCTTTCTCCTTCTTCTTCTTCTTCTTCTTCTTCTTCTTCTTACCTTCAGAATGTTGCATGTGTATACAATTTAGATTGCATTGGCTGGTACGAAAAAGCACCCTATGTCAAGCAAGGGGATTTTTTTATTTCCACCGAGAAATATATATATATATATATATCTGGTTCTAAATATGTTTTTATTTTAATATTTCATGCTGAATGCTCATCTGCTGTACCCTTTGATGTATGTATGGAGTAACTATGTGCATGAAAATATATACAAACTCTGTATTCAGTACTCGATACCTTCTGGCATGCATTCTTGTTCAAGTTGTTCCCTTCTGATTCCCATCATGCATTTAATGGAAGTTGTACGGCTTGAAGTTAACCCGCTGCTCCTTTCATATCGATGCAGGTTGCATTAACTTTTTTGGTAAACTTTTCATGAAAAATATTCCTCAGGTAATTCCATTTTCATTTTAGAACAAAGAAACAAAACTCGGCATATATCTCTTCAGTTGCGTTACTCTTGGTTAAAGTGTCCACATATTTAGATGAATAAAATGACACAGACTGAACTGTCTGCTTTCAAATACAAGTTTCTCAATATACTTCTCCTGGAAATGCTTAGTTTTAAGTTAATAACAAATTGTATAATTTAATTAGGCTCTGAATTATTGGTATTTGATCTGAATGTAGGGGGCAGCAACAACATGTTATGTGGCATTGAATCCACAAGTTGAAGGGAAGAGTGGCCACTACTTCGTGGATTGCAATATAGCTGATCCAAAGGCAAAAGTTATTGATCCTGAGCTTGCAAAGAAACTATGGGATGTCAGCTTGGATTTGGTTAATAAATCTTCCTATACTTCATAGAGAGTATAAAAATTGTATGCTTTATTTGTGAGTGGTGGTTACTAAAATTGTATGCTTCTACCTCTTCCAGACAGAAACAATAATAAGATTTGAAGGGATTTCTGTACACAATTTAGTCTTCTGTGTGTGCTTTTGTAATATAAGGGCTTATTTGTGATACTTTATCTGTTCAAATAAGAGGAATTGGTTTGGATTGGATTGGATTGGATCGGATTCCATCTTGATAGACTGTAGTGTAATTAATACAGTAATGTATATGATGAAATATTGCATTAAATATATATTATATATCATATATTTGAATTACTTAATATCATTTTAATTTGTAATTAAATATAAACTTATCTTAGGCTACCATTGCAGCCACTGGTATCTACCACTCTCCACTGTCATCTACTGCCAGTCGCCGGTCATTAGTGTCTGTTGAAATCACTGTTGATACCATTAGAACATTTGTCTTAGAATCCATCCAACCGTACAAATATCATCTTGTGAGTTACTGTTTACCACGATATTTAAAGTTGTAAAGTATAACTATGGTACATGCGTACGTTAGTACAGTTCAAAAATTTTGTTACTGCCAACTTAAAACATATTTTATAAGAACTTGAAATAAAAAATAAAAATTTAAAAATTAAATATTTAATTTTATTTTAAATTCATAATTTTTGTTTTAAATTTTTATAAAGAATAGTTTAAGTTAACAATCACAAAAATTTTAGAAGGTAACAATATATACATATACCAATGTACCATAGAAAAACCACCGTATGATCAAGTGAGAACAAACGAATACATACATTGTCTTCACCATCAGATGATCTACAAAATGATGAAAATGGTTTGTTCTCAATCACTGCATGTAGCATCCTGTTTCTACTGCTTCACATAATCAGAGAATGGGCCAATCCTGTTTCTTTTTTTTGGCATCAAAATAGCATCGGGAGTTGAGACTTGAACATTCTACAAAAAGACAACTCCAAATTCAGCAACAAATTGTTAAACCTGAAAACATGTCCACACATGGTCAGAGAAAACAGGTTTGTGGAATGAGATCTCTTCAATTTAGTGAAGTGGTAATGTACATACAACAATTACGTAGAACAGTTCACAATGACAGTTACACCAGAACCGGGAAAAACCACAGCAAGAAACAGATGCACTATCTTCACAAATCTGCAATTGTTTTGTACACAAATTGTGAATCCCGATTCTGTTCTCCATATTCTGTCTAGCAGTTTGCCCTCAAAAAATTAGTCTACATGCTAATAATTGTACCAACATAATTGTTGTTCTCTTCTATACAATGATCTAGAAAACTATACTGATTTTGCAGCCATGAATATGCTTTTTGAGGAATGGCATTACATTGGATGATCAGAAGCCATCTTCTGCCATAAAAATCAAGCACTTAATACCACAGATCAGTTAGCCACTAGGTGATAATTTAAGGACTCAGCACTGTACAAAGTTGATGCCGCATCATATTACAAACTAACCCCCAGGGCAAGTTTGCCATTAGCTGGGAAGAGCTCTGCATGAATAATAAGGTATAACCATCCAACAGTACCATCAGTTTTGTCAAACAGCTTAAATTCCTCATCAATCAAGAATCTGAGAAACGCAAGCCTAAAAGCCAAGACATGGCCAATGTTGTATCTACCTCCAGCCACTTCATTTCCCCAAACTTATTCCATAGATTTTCCCTTCGCACCCTTATTGACAAATTAGTTTCTGCAGTAGTTAACATGAGAACATATTGTTTTGTCAAAGCAGAGACAGCCTGACAAGCTTGAGTTCCCTCAGATTGGTGGGGCCACAAAAAATGAATGAAGTTAGATACCACTGGCCCGGGTGGGCAAAGGAGAGCTGGGACTAAGATCCAGGGAGGGATTCATCTTCACATGATCCCTCAGGAGCTGTCGTGATACACGATCAGCCAAGACCGATTGTCCACCATAAGGCCCCCCATGAGCAGACCTTCCCAATTGCTGTCCTAAAACATCATTTTCAGAGGATACTAATTCTGAGAATATGTGAGACCCTGGATGCATCCCTCGGAAAACATCAGTATTTGTATCTTGATAAGGGCCATTGCCATAAAAGTTACTTGACAGCTTTGGCAAGTTTCCAAAACCCTCTTGAAAGGAAACTGGTTGTTTCAGGTGATTGAAAGGTATAGCACCACTGCCACCTGTTAGAGGTGTGGATGTACCTGAAGTGGTGCGTGGGCTAGATATTGGAGAAGGAGACATTCTGCCATTCAGGTGTTGTGGCGACCTTGGACGTAAAAGAGGGCTTCCAATAGGTGAAACGGGGCATGATCTGTTCTTCAAAATATGCTGATCACTGCAGATCAGGGAACTGAAATCAGACTACAAGCTCAAGATGCTGATGGTAATGATTTGCGATTGTTATTGCCATTTTCATGTCTGTGCTGCCTGCGGGTGTTTGTGTGGGTGTGGTGTGTGTGTATGGTGCTGATGGTAATGATTTGCAATTGTTACTGCTATTTTCATGTCTGTGCTGCCTCTGTGTGTGTGTGTGTGTGTGTGTGTGTGTGTGTGAGTGAGTGAGAGAGAGAGAGAGATAGAGAGAGAAACCTGGCATTCAGAGCACTTTGTGAAACTCTTGATGAATGAACTGCAAGTCTCTCCGTATCCAAGGTGGAAACGTTTCTCGCTCGTCCAATTCCCTGAAAGATGATTAATGAGCCCAAGCAATAATCAAAAATTGCCTCCATACAAAGAAGAGATTATGGTCTACATAAATTAGGAAAACAAATCAGCTCCTGTAGATGCTCTCAAGAGCATTGCCAACAAATTAAAACCGAAAGAAGAAAAGCAAGAATTTTCTTGGCTCTTATGTGCAAACAAAGCATTTTTATAGACATTTCCCAGGCATGCACACACGCCAAATGTCAAACTTTGTTGTAGAACTCTACAAGCATATTCGGATAGCCACTACAGTCATCAACGCTGTCTAAGCCTTATCACAACAATTTGGAGTCAGCTGGACTGACCATTTTCTAATTTCAGCATGTTTGCTTATATGTACCATTGTACCTATAAAACTAAAATTTATTCACCAAAAAGGCTTACATTTGTGGCGCTTTATATTTGCTCCCTAAATTGCTGCATAGAACTGGAATAGTGGTTATGCATTCACAAACTCTAGTTTTAAGGGATAGTTGATCGTTTAATACTCGACTACCTTAGCCAGCAAATTCTAGTAAAACATCATCCGATTCCATCTTTATCTCATTCAGATACCCACCAAATATAAACTCACAAACTGTCTTCAGCATCCCCACAGCATTAATTCAATATGATTCATTCATCTCAATTACTAATTCATCAAAGCTTGACCGCACATGCCAAGTCAGTATGACTATCACAGAACCTGGTTTTAGGAAGGTTGTCAATGTTGTTTTGTTTGAGAGATATTAATAAGCATCTTTCATACTAGTCAGAATAAGAACAAGTTATATAATCATTCATTTTTCCTTAAGGTTTGAGATACTGTGAAGCTACAAAGGATCCTACATTCTGTATATCTTATTTTCAAGCCAACCTTCAGTCAGAAACTCTACCAAAACTAGCAGATAATGATATCTCTAAAATGGGAAGTATAAAAGTTGTAGTCATAACTTAATTTTACACAGCTCAGTAGGAAATTCCTACACATTAATTGATGCAAAGAAACGAGGCAGCTAAATTGCTATTTGCACATTAAGTAGAATGTTAATTCCACAACAAGGTCATTAAAAATAAGAATTCTATATCCAAGACCACATGACCAATTTAATATTTATGTTATAACTGAATTTCATTGCCAAAATAAACAGAAACACAGAGGGGGGAACACCAACAAAATATTGCGCATACCCAACCTCACGCCCAATAGAGATGGAATGAAACAAGAGAAGTGAAACTACCAGAGGTTTTACTTCAATTGTAACACCATGGGGTACATCTGAAGGCTCGGGGTCCAAAATAGGTCTTTCTAAAGGTGCAGCATGTTTCACAAAACGGTGTTCCAAAAGCTGAGCAGCTGTTGGACGATTTGACGGATTACGCTGCAAACATTGCCTAATAAAATCCTTTCCATCATCGGAGAGGTGATCTGGAATCGTCGGAAGTTCCTTACTGTTCCCAATCTTAAACATGGCAGCAACCTGCAGACCATAACATGCAACTATCTCACATAAAGGAAGCAATCTATAGTACATGCATAGAATGTAAGAACTAAGCTTCAAAATTCATGAGAAGGAACTAGACCACATAAACTTCAATTAAAAGACCGCATAAGAAGAGATGAAACATTTAAGATCTTTTATGTTTCTTCAGTACTGACCCCTTCATACTGGCTCCAGGGTGGTTTCGTTGTAGCCATTTCCAAAACAGTGCATCCAAGACTCCATATATCAACAGCAAGATGGCTACCATTTGAGTTCTTTATAACCTGAGCAAAAGTTAGATTTGAGAAATCCCAGTTGAGAACACCATGACATGGTTCATGAGAGTAGCCATAAAAAGGAGAAAAAAAAAAGAGGAAGAAAATCTAACCTCGGGTGCCATCCAGTAAGGGCTTCCCTTCAATGATAATGGGCATGACTGCCCGGCAATCTGCAAAGAGCATACAAGATAAGTTGGGAAACTGACTTTTAATTAAAACTGTGATGGAGTAGTCATGTACGCAACATCAAAACGTCTTTATTTTCTACTTATAAGCATATGCAACCAAGAAGTTATAACACAAGATATCACTAAATTATAATGCAGCATTTTTTATTCCACATTAGTGGTTGGTTTAAATCAAATTTAACCGGAGGATTTCATTTCATTTAATTTAAGAAATGTCCATGCCTATGTTATCAAAAGAAATGATTATGCCAGCTTACATGCTTTGCCATCCCAAAATCAGCCAACTTGACCCGACCATTTGGATCCACAAGTATGTTTGCTCCTTTAATGTCTCTGTCGAAGAAATGCAAATTATTTAAGAATACAAATGGTGCTTAAATTGAGCAGGATAACTAAATCTGTTCATAGAGCTTCAAATTTATTCCAGAATGGGTAGATTAATTCACCTGTGGACAGTGTGTTTTGAGTGTAAGTAGGCAAGCCCTGACAAGATTTGTTGAGTATAACTACGAATCGCTAGTTCACCAAATTGCCCATAATCCTGGAGAAGTTTATAAATGGACCCACCAGATACATACTCCAGGTATATATAAAGTTTGTCACCAACCTGTAGAGGAAACAAATTCAAGGATTCTGTATGTAAGATGGACCAACGACCTGACTTGTCAAAAAAATTACGATGATTTTGCACATCATGCAGTAGTACTGCTTATCAAGTTAAAGTACTTCAAAATTAGGAAATCAAGTAACCATCAATTTAGTTACTTAGAATTCAACTATCCAATTAATAAATGAATATTACTCTATAATATTTCCATTCAAGAGCTAACCTTGTACGTATGGACAATTTCCAAATGTCATATTTGTACCATATAAAATCACAACTATGTCAAATCAATACCAAAAGATTCAAATAACAATGGTCGTGTGCATAAGATAAATAATAGGGAATGGAACACATAACACTTACTGTTTTGGATCCATAGTATTGCACAATATTTGGATGCCTTAAGCGGCTTAATAATGTAATTTCCTGCCAAAAACCTTGAGTAAGAATGTTTTCTTAAAGCTATACACACACAAAAAAAACTAAAACTGCAAGCCCCTTTCTACTGGAAAATGAACTTACCTGAATCAACTGCTTAGCACTTTCCTTTGACTTGGCATCATCAAACAAAGTAACCTCCTTCATAGCACACATTTCACCACTATCACTGGACCAATTAAAAGGAAAAAAATCAGATATACAAACTTAATTAATGACCAACACCTTAAAGTACTAGACTAGCTTAAAACATCATCTGCTGAAACTCCATTGACGATTTAGGAACCCTTAGAAGCCAGTGTAATTGATCGTCAAGAAAATCAACTAATATTGATCTCAACTACTAAGCTCACAAATGGATTAAGTTTGATGGGAGGGTGGTACATTATATCCTATAAGCCATTGAGTAATAATATCTATGGTGGGCACTGCCCAAATATGCGAAGGCATAATATAATAAGAAAAATTCAAGCAATATTTTTTGCAGTAAACCTGTTAAAGCCAACGTAAACATGTCCAAATGTTCCTCTACCCAGCATCTTTCCTTTTTTCCAGTGTGACTTGGGGCTAACTGGATTCTCCGCTCTCCCTGGACTTCGTGGCACTGGGGGTGATGTTGCTGCCGAATTTGAATGAGAAAAAGGAGAAGAGTTGGAAATTGTTATTGGAGGAAGGGGTAAGCGGTGGCTTTGTTGTTTTCCATCATCAGCCCAACTTGTCTGTGAATCGATGGCTGCACTTCCTGTTCTAGGATGAATAGGAGTAACTGCACCACTTTGTATTCTGGAGCTGGGACCAGGGCTAGTCATTCTGGGACTAGGTATTGGTGAATATTCTGGGCTACCCCGGCTATGTTGCCAAAATAACTGTCCTGACATATCCCCTCCCATCGAATTATGCGCAGAATTTTGACCTGAACCTGGACTTGAGCAGTGGCCAGATCCAAGCAACATGACATCTGCATAAGGCTTCCCAGACCAGAAAGCAGAATTCACAACTTGCTCCGAGCCAAATGCTCTCATTGGACTTCTGGAGGGACTTGACAAGGAGCTATCAGGAGCATTGCTGAAAGTACCGTGATATGAAACCTGTAGATTTGGCACATGATTGCTTAAAGGTCTATGTTTAGGAGATATCGGGGAGAGACGATTATTTAACGAAAGGTTTGCTGGTTTTTTTGCCTCTCTTGAGTTTGATTGAGCAGCATTGGACAGATGATCCTTGGGCATCATGCTTCAAGGACAAAAAAAAAAAAAAAAAGATCAAGTCAATTGATCAGAGATGAGTAAACATATTAAAACATCTATAATATGTAGCCATAACTACACATATAAGAATATACATATACATTTATATTCCTAGTCAAAGCATCAACTACAAGCATGCTAACCTGGAAGGGCTGGTTGCAGCAGTTCTAGTTCCATTGTCATAGTCGTTTGCCCTTGGACTGCAATGACGGGAGTTGGCTGGATCATCACTATCAATGGAGCTCTCACTGGAAATAGAAGTGGTGACCAAATCTCCATCCAAATCAGTAGGATTTGCCCTGCTACATATGCATGCTGTCGTTGGGGGAGGTAAAAACAGTGAAGATTTCAAGCCTTTCTCCAATTTTGGCTTAGTTGATACACAAATTTCAGAATCTGTATGACCTACAGTCGGCGGGTGCAAATCAGGAAGAGGAAGTGGTTGAGCACTAGACCTTTTAACAAAACTTTGACTCCTTTCTACGTGCTTGGAAGGTGAAGTCGATCTAGATTCTGCTCGAGATTGAGATCCTAGCTCTGAAATTGTACCGTTGCAATGTCTTCGAGACCCTACCGATCTACTGCTTACTTTACCATCAGAGGTAATCTTTGACTTTTGATGTATTGTGCAAATAATGCTTTCCTTACTGGCTTTCTTCTTTGATGATGACTTCCCCCACCAAGAACGCATTTTGTTTATTGTCAAAATTTATAGAAATTGCAGGCAAATTATTCTAAGTCAATTTCATTTCTGAATCTTCCAAGGCAGTTCCATTTCTGAATACTAATATCTATCATGTAACACCTTGACAGAAAGTAATTTACACCTTCTAAAAGCTTGAGTCCATCCCAAATACTGACTTTAGAATGTCAGTAACAATTCAAATGAGCTTCCCAATAATTCTAAAATACTAAAACCTGTCGAAAAGAACAAAAAAGAAAGACGAAAATACTACATTTTTAGTTTTTCCATAAAGGAAAATCCAACAGGTCTAATTATGGCCAAAAGTTTGCATCTGCGAAAATTGATTTCACAAACATGTGCACAATTGTACGTGCGAAACTACTTCTATGAGCACAAATGATTCAAAAGAGTTAAGTACCTATCTGTAACAGGTAAAAAAATGGTCAAAGAAACGAGCTTGCCGACATTCTTAAAGTCAAAATTGGTCAGCCAGTCAGCTAACCTCAGGGATTTGACTGATTCATGTCAACTTCATCCAACAACCATAACAGAGAAGCACATTTTTGACTCAAACAACGCAGCATCACATTTTTCATTGAACATGTCTTAATCGTGTATTATATAATCATAAATCATTGAATTTTTAATTACAGCAACAGATAATAAACACGTGCTTTCAAAATCCATGCCGTAGCTGAAATTCATTCGCTAAAATCACTTAATTCCCAATCTCCAACTTATAATCTCCGATGTACAGATTTTCTGAGGAACCAAACACACTGTTAACGATCTTAACTAGCTCAAAACGACAATCTTAACAGACAGATCTACACACGGCAAATTTAACTAACCTACTAAAATTAGAAAAGGAAAAGAAGAGCACTCACTCCACGTGCTCCACGGCAGTGAATCTGAACTGAAGAACAAGAAGTAGTAGTGATTGGTAAACAAAAATCCGAGTGATGAAAATCGGTAGAATCGAAGTAATTGGAGCCAGAAATAAACCCTAGAAATATGAAACGCAGCGTCTCGGGAGACTTTGTAAGAATCGGTCGACTTGAAGGTTTGCAAAGAGATCGCGTAAAGAAGACACAGATTGATAGAAATGTAGAGAGAGAGTATGTTTGAGCTGAGACTAGGAGTTGTCTTAGCGTTGATTTTAAAAATATTTAAAAAATAAATAAAATTAAAATATCGAAGTAATAAGGGTAAATCGGTAAATTTGTATGTTACAGTAAATTCGTTTTCTACCAATATTCTTTTTTAATATTTATTTTAAGTAAAAAGACTAACATTCACGTTCACATTGACATTGACATCAACCAGTCAAATCATATATGTAAAAAATAAAAAAAAAAATAAAAATTATCATATAGCCCCCTAAATTTTACAAAAAATCAATATTAGAAATAATTTATGAAAAAATTACACTTATCTCCCTAAATATTTTGTCCACTAAAAATATTCTCTATAATTACTTAAATAATTCCGGTAGTTAAAATTAATCGTCGTATTAGTTAAATTAATACAATACTATAAATAAATATTATATCATTTTTCATTTTAATAATTCATTGAAAATTTTAAAATTAGTTAACTTCTCAATTTTCTTCACCCTTTTTTATTTTCTCTCCTTCTTAAGTTTTAGCCAAAGATTTGGTATATCTAAGAATCTAGTGCAATTAAATCAACCAAGCTTGACCTAAAAGTTGACTCTAGTTTAGTGTCATTCACCTCAATTTAATTTTTTTTAATTTTTAATATTAAAATAAATAAACTAAATTATTCCTCAATTTAGTGTGAACGAAAATTTTCAACTCTAACTTTTAATGCAATAACTTTTATCCTTTAAATCAATTAGCATATCAACTTTAAGAAAGAAATTTCATTAAAATACGACGAATCCTGGCTAACTTTCTTAAAAGAAAAATTAATATCACAAAAATTAATATAAATGGTATATAAAAAGAATTATTTATATTTATTTTTTAAAAAAATAAAAAGCATATGGCATGTTGCTTACAAATGAGCATATGCAAAAGGTAACAAAGGGAGGACGTAGGCATTGGAAATGAATGGTGGCCTAACAAAACAAAAGCAAAGAGGGCAAGGGGAGATGAATCAAGCATGTATGTGGGCTTCTTTGGGGGGTAATTGTGGGGTCCTCAGATCCCTCCGCTTATGTCTAATGCTATTGCTACCAATCTTGCACGTGCCATGCATGCTCCCCCAGGCCCCATTGCTAACTTTATTGTCATGTTTTGTTGTCGTTTTGGGATTGGTTCATGCCATCCTCCCCTCCTTAACCTTTTGACAAGGAACAAGACAGCGCATGCTTTTGTATTGTAAGGTTGGCTTTAAATATCTTGCCTTCAATTACATCCTCATTTTTCATATGAAAGCAAATTTCACTTGCATATGTACACAAGCCAATACCTTGATCAATCCACTTTCTTTTGGGTTTTTTGAGAAGAAAATTTATATCTAATTATTATATAAGAAATTTTAAATTTACATCGTAAAATGCTAAAAGCACTAAATAAATTCAATTTTTGTAGTTTTGCCTATTGAATTATGAATGAGTATTTCATGTAATAAAGGCTAAAAGTACACAATGGATCCGATTCTTATTCTTTTATCTATTAAGTTATGAATAAGTATTTTATGCAATAATAACAATCAAATCAATAATATTTAGCCAATTTTTTTGAATGATCAATAATGAACAAAAGTTAATTTGAACTATATATTATTGGGGATTTTATCTACTCTTAGACGAGAATGAAAATGACTCGCAGAGTATACCGACTCACGTTGATGGTTCACTTGATTCAAGCAGAGTATCACCATGAAAATTCACATGTTATCATTAATTATTTATTTGAGTGGGCTCGGTTTTGACTAAGAGTCAAACTTCTATTGGGCCAGGCTTGGGTCACCTGTTGGCTCGATTTTGATCTTAGCAACAGAGACTTGGTTTCTGCACATGGGAAACGGAGCAGACACCAGCTTTGTTAGAACAAAGTCTTGGCTTCTGTTTATGAGCAAAAGGGGAGACAAGAGTTCCAACTTTGAAGCACTTCAGGAACACATTTGTCTTATTTTCAAGCCAAAATTTTACATTATCTGCTAGCAAACAACAGTATCATCTTATTATTGCCAAACCAATAGCTGTGACTATGAGAGTTGCGGGAAGTCCGAATTTAATATGATTCCAGAAAGATAAGGTGTACCCAAGATGTTGAGCACGGTGAGCTTGCTCGCACACTATCAAGTTGGCAGCGGATCCCAGTAGAGAGAGGTTGCCAGCTACCGTGCTGACCCAAGCTAAAATGAGCCATGCCTTCTTCTCATCAGCCGCTGAAGTTGCAGCTGCTGATGCTGCCACCCGGCCTCCAAGCAGGAGAACTAAGACAGTATAAACAGGTTAATAGGTAAACATGTAGGACAAATGAATATATATTGTACGATGAAAATTGTGTTATTGTTTATCACAGCAATGCTGAAATATGGAAAAACTTTGAGGAATTTAATAATGATTATGATGTTGCCCCAAGTTTCTGGCTTGCAAAAGTAATTATCATGAAGTAGATTTGTGCAAGATAAACATCAACATACCAGTTGGTACGTTGGAAGCCAAATTTGAGAGGACAAGTATGACAGCTGCGAGAACTGCTATGCCAGCAACGTGATCAATCTTTGCATAGGGCTCCACGATATCCCATAGATCGCTTGGTATTCCAGTTTTGTTAAATCCGTCGACTGTGATAAACATTCCACAGAAGAAAATTAAAAGCGAATAGGACACCTGGTCAAAGAAGAGAGTAGCTTCAGAGATTTATATACATGCTTTAATATATAAATTGACATTACATCAATCGTTTAATAGGCTTTCAAATATACCAATTTACATTAATCCAAAAGGAAGACGAAGAAAGAAGCATCCTGGTTGCAGATTTTACCTTTTCTAGGCTTGGTCGAGCATCCTTAAAATCAAGAACCACTAGAGCAAGTGCAGCAGTAATTGCAGTCCAGGACATGTTGAGACCAATAAGTAGAGAAACTAACATCCCTAGAGTAATTAGGTAAACACATGATTTCCACAAAATTCTTTTCCACCTTGCAGTCCAATTTTCCTTTTGCAGTGAAAGAACATTGCCCCATATATCCATTGATGAAACTCCGTGCGAAGGGGCAGTTTCTTCCCTTCTCTGAGAAGTTCCATCAGTTGACACCTCTTTTGATTCATCACTAGATGCCTTGTGGATCTCATTCTCAATTGAAATAGTCCGGTTTCTAAGAGTCTCAACTTGACCTGGTTTTCCAATTTCATTGGGAGAGTTTGGCAAATTGATGGATTCCACTCTAGAGTTCAACTCCTGAGAATTTAAGGATGAAAAATGTGACATTGTAGCTGGTGAGAATCGATGAGAAGTCACGTCCTCTTCTGCAACAACTTCTGTGGTCGCATCTTCTTCATCCTTATGAGATGATAACAATTTCCAGTACATGATAAGAAGAATTATGGCATTCACAGTAACTCCTGCGAGCATCGCAGGCAGCACTCCAAATAGAAACCTCCCAAAAGGAATCTTACTCTGAACAGCTATAACCAGATTTTGGGGGTTGCCAATTGGAGTTGCTGAGGACCCAATGTTAGCACTTGATGCTAGGGCAAGTAGAAAAGGATGAGGTGGAAGATTATGTTGTCTTGCAATTTTCAATACGAATTCAGTTAAGACCACGCAAGAGGTATCATTGGTGAAAAGAGCACTAGAAATGGCTGAAATCAAGCAGATTCGACAAATTAAGTCCTTCGGTCCTCTGCTCTTCCAAGAGAGCAACTTACCCAAATATTTAAACATATCTGCTCTTTCCAGATATACGCTGACAACCATTGTTCCAAACAGAAGACCAAGGATTGGCAGATCAATTGCAGCAAAGGCTTGATCAGGGGTTATGACTTGGAAAATAACCATAAGCATTGCCCCGAGTAGGGATCCTGCAGTCCTCCCTATTGGTAGAAAAGGGACAGCCGGGAAAACTGCCAGTGTCCAAAAGATTGCAAAGGCAATTGAGCCCAGAACCACCTTTACAGTTGAAGCCATTGCCATTTTTGAATCTCAATAGGCTGATAATCTAAATCTTATGCCATGACAAAGAAGTCTCAAAACATTAATCATTTGAATTGCTTGTGCCGTAGCATAACCATTTCTTGCCAAAATGATTAGCAAAGAGCAGGAACCAGCATGGAATACTGTATGAAAATTCAATCTTCAGCCGCTGTCACCCATTTGAGGCCGAGCTAGAAATCAAAAACAGTCCATTGAAATTTTAGCTAGCAAAAAACCAAACAGCTGGAAGTGCAACTTTTAAACAAAGTAAGAAAACCTGGCTGTCACAATTTACACAGCAGCTTCGCATATTACGATCTCAAAATGATTAGCAATTCTAAAAGCCAGAAATCAAAGAGAATGAGTCTAAGTAGCATTAGCAATCCAAACTATTTTCCTCTTTTTTGTCTCCTTGTTATAGGATGATCAAACTAAAGAGAATAACTCAGGATTCAAATTGCAAGCAACTTCCACTATATTTTCAATACCATGAACAACATCATTCAAGAAACAAAGGATGAACATAAATGCCTAAATATGTGGTTATGAAAAAAAAATGCTACTTCCATGGCTATCCCTGAAAGCTTCTAAGCTAAATTTCATATAAACAAAAGGAACCCAGACAAAAATACTCAGATCTGCAACTCTATGGCTATGGTAGTGAACTTTAACTGAATCTGAATCAAATTCAACATAACCAGATGCGAAAATAAGTGCGAAAACAGCAGATTCTCACCTGAAATGCAAGTTGAATAAATTGAAACTCGACCGGTAACATGAGAAGATAATGCAAAGGTCGTCTTATATGCAGGTAAAGATCATGAAATTTAATCGTGATAATGCAATTGGACGGTCGATATTCGGCAGCTTTAGTACTGAGAGTCGCAGGGTTTTACACCTAAATAACCCATTTTCAAACCCATCCATAATATCATTCAAGCCCTCAATCTTCTCGTAATTTGAGTTAAATATCAGTTTTCGGACGATTTTGTCCTGGAGACAAATAGTTGTTTTTATTTGTCATTTGCATGGACAACGAGAAGGAAAAGAACAAAAGAAAGAGAGAAAACAAAGCAAAAGAAAAGAAAAGAGAAAAAAAGATATTGCAATTTTAATCTTGAATCCGAGTCATCGAATCTCTAAATTATAAACTTTGATCATACTTAAAATGATTGAATTGAAGTAAAGGTTATTTATAATATCAAATTTTGACGTATTTATTAAAAAATTTTGAATATTTATGATAAAATATATTTAAAAAAATAGTGTAAAAATATGAATTATTTAACTATGCATAAAAAAATTTACAAATATATAACAAAATTATCACACATTATTAGTCGTTACAATTATTCTTCAATAATTATAAAATCAAAATATTTTTACTCGATAAATTCGTCAAAAAATTTATATTATTTATCGTAATTTTTTTTTTCGATGAATGAGATATTTTAATTTATTATTATTTTTATTTAATAAATTTATTAAAAAATTTAAATAACTAAATTCTCTCGCCAAAACACACGGCACAATGTCTTTAATGAAATTCTCGCACAATATTCTTGATGAATTCAAACACTACAATTAGAAGCAGTGTTTCTACTTCATCGTGCATTCAAATTGTTTCTGATTTGTTTCTAATGCCTTAACATCAATTCAAAACGTTTTTTTTTTTTTTTGAACCCTGAATCATTCAAAAACAGCAAGCATAAATCAACCGATATACTTCTTCAACGACAATGCAATCTCATCGGGAATTCTATGATCTTCGTAAAATCTATTACGTTTTGTCGTCTGAATATCTACAGGCATGATAACTCGTAGATTTCTCTCTTTTTGAAGAACATCTGTGTTTTTGAAGCATAAGTGAAAGAAGAAATGAAAGTGGAAGGCTTGAAAGAAAAACAAACTATTTGTTTCATGAGCAAAATCCTTTCAAAATTGGTTATTTGACTGATATTATAAATAGATTTGAAAAATAGGCTATTTAATTGTAAAAACCCGTGTCCAAAAATGGGTTACCAAATTCAAACGGAACTTCTTTCCTCTAGCTTCTGTCTGGAACTTTCACGATACGTCATGCAAACATGGCCCCTGAGCTGCTGGTTCGTTCGGGCTTCAATCCAAGTTGAGTTAAACTATTTGGTTTTACAGTTCTGGTCGGGACGGTGGGCTTCTACGTATAACAGTATGACTCAATGTTCGACTTGGAAATTTGTGATTGTTTTGTCAACTCTAATGCGTAAACAACATGAATAATAGCCACGACCAAACAACGCTTAATTAATTAATTATATTTTAAAGAAAATTGATGACGATTTCCAGCTACTTGATTAAATTGTCAAACTTCAATCATGCAAAAAATAATTTAAGATTCTTCTTCCTATAAATACAAATGCAAGTAAGTAAATTTATTAAGAAATGGTCCTTTACATATTTTTATATTTATTTTTTAATTTTTTATTTTAAATTTTAATTATTTTATATATTTTAATATTTTTTATTTTAAATTTTACAAAAACTATTTTAAGTCCCTAGCACTCAAAATTTTTTTGCTTGAAATTGACAAGTCTGTATATAGAGCTATAAATACAAGGTTAGTCAATGGGTAATCTTAAATTTTTGGGTGCTTTAGGAGAGTTTTTAGCTTGAAGTTTCTATCATGTGTTTATGTTGGACTGAAAAAATAATAGTTTGTATAGAAGAAAATGAACATCAATCTTAGAATTCGACCCTAATTTTTGATGATTCTAACCAACTAGCTGCCTTTGTCCCCTGTTCTGCAAGACTTTCGGCAATTTTCTGCTTTTCCTGCTTTTCAGGATTTGTAGCACACAACGAATAAGAATTGTAGTAATTATATCAACTAGTTCTGAAACTTACCCTTTGAATTTGGATGACTGAGTGACCCAACGCCAAAAAACCCTTAGAAAAGACAAAGATCCATTACTCCATTACAAAGAAACAAAATCCACTTCAGACCAATATGATTATTTCTTTCCTTCATTAGCAACTCGTGAGTGTATTTTGTCTGAGATTCACATCCCCACAAAAACTTTTGAGCATGCAGGAATCTGTGCAAGGCCCCAATTCCAAGTTCCAACCACTAGTACTTTGCATTTGTAAGAACCCGACCATATTGATTTTTAGCTCGGAAAATCCCTTGTATGATGTCTGTTTATCTACCCGTCATTTTCATTTTATCAAGATCGTGTTCTGATTTGTTGATCAAAGCCCAATCTTTATCATTCCCAGGCTATTTCTTCTCTTCCATCTCTTCTTTTGGTTGGACAAGGGAGGAAGAAAATGACGTGGGGTTGTCCTGCATTGCTACCTAACAAACATTACATTACCCTGTTTATCTTAGCCAGCCAGCCAGCGCATCACAACTGCTGTCATCAAACATAAATGAGATGGCATTTATATTTTTCATGATCTGGTAGCACAACTCAAGATTTTGTGTTTGTGATCTTGTGCCCTAATGTGTATGTCCACAATCTTGGTTTATTTACCCCCACAGAAGTTTTAAGCAGTAGCCAGGCCCATTGGACCACCCAGTGCTACATCAGCCGCTGTTTTAGAGTTCCTGGCATACGTTTGTAGAGTTTGTCTCATTTTATGGAAGAAAAGAACAAGAAAAAGTTCTCAAGTTTCAGTTCTCAGCCATGTATCCTGTAGATCTATTTCAGTGAATGCAGATCAGAAAGTATGGAAATACCAATGTCTGCTGGCCATGAACTCGTGATTGCAATACAGAAAACAAATGAAAGCAATTACATCAGATGTTTAGACATCCCAGTAGCATAATAGAGCATGTCAAATGCAGAGAGCATATGACCACACTGATCATCAAACAGATTAATGGGATTCTTAATGCCAAAAATAATCTTCTTATTGTTACACATGATAAAGAAAAAATAATCCATAATACAAATACCTATATGTGAATGCAAATTTTTGTTATACATCACGTAAAGAAGTATCAAAAAGAATGCTCTAACAGTACCCACACTATTGATCCCTACGAACTATTTTCTTATCTGCATTGTCTTATGGGTGCTCAAAAGGCATTAGATAATGTAACCTTTCCAGTAGATCAATCCATCAATTCATCTTTTGATCCCACACACACCTAATTGTATAGCTAATCCAAAGATGGCATGAACTTCAGAGTTACATCCACTAGGCTAGTGGCTTTTAGTGTTGTTTTGAGTCCAAGCTTAGAGATGAATCCGTGTTTCAGAATTTGAATGTTAACTGACCTTTGACTGCAGCATTGGGAAGAAATTCCAGTTGTTGGGGGGTTTAGACTCCTTTCCAACTACCTTTTCATTGGCCCACCACTGCAAACTGATGGAGGGTTTATCTGGGACTTCTCCTTCTGTATTGTCAAAGTTGAATTCTTTGATTGACCCAAGAGTGATTGAACGATGCTTTCGGTAACAATGATCCTCTTCCACTTCTACTGAAGTTTTCTCTGGCTTTTCACTGGAAGTTTCTGCAGTACACAACTCAAAATGATTTTCACTATGAGTTAATTTCCCATCTCTTCCTCTTTGGCCCTCAGCCACAAAGTCCTGTGGGTATTCTGGGACAATTCTGGGGGATGCAGCTGACTTATTTGCAAGACATCGTGCAACTTCTTCACCACTCAGCTCAAATGAAACTCTGTGTACAATTATATGTTCATCACTTTTATGTCCGTTATCTGAATTGGCAAGCGATGCTGCCTCGGAAACCCGGTTCTGCCTCAGAAATCCATCCCGAGAGGCTGGCCCCATTCCATCAGGCGTCAAAGATCCTGAACCCAGCCTTGAACCAAGACCTGCATCATCAGGGGTCACACATCCTGAACTAAACCTTGAACCAAGACCCATGCCATCAGGCGTCAAAGATCCTGAGCCCATTCTTGAACCAAGCCCTACACCGTCAGGAGTCACAGACCCAGAACCTAACCTTGACCCCCATTTGCGGATGGTAAAATGTTCAAAGCCTAAGAGCTTGGGTGCTTCCCCCACACTGAAATCAACAATAGGGTGTCTATCTTGGAAAGGAGAAGAAGTGCCAGAATAAGAGACTGCTGAGCCTGGTGATATAAGTTGACCACCTGGGCTTCCAGGGTACATCTGATAAGACTGAAATCCATAAGGGGATAATGAGAATTTCTCATTGGTCCCGCTTTTTCTTCGAGCATGCTCCAGTGAAGATGTCAACAGTTGAGCAAATGGCACTTCTGGGGATGAAGGAGTTGTTAGCTGAACAGATTCAGGAGGGGGAGTGCAGAGGGCAGTAGATGGTTCGGTGGTGAAGGCAGAAAACACAGGTGGCGTAACTAACTGTGTTTCATGAGCATAGGGGCCTATAGCAAAAATGGATGCAGGTCCACCAGGAGAATATGCATGGACAGAAAGGGAAGTAAGGGAAAGCAATCCAACAGGTGATTGAGTGGCAGATGGAGGATCTGATTGGAGGAACGATGCGGGTGAAGAAGGAGGAGCAATGAAGGGTAGTACAATGGAAGTTGAGTTGGTTTGATTTTCTGCAGTAGGGACTGCATCAGCTGCTGTTACTGCTGGTTCAGGAACAAGAACAGCATGGCTAATGCGCTTGCTACTTTTACGAGATCCAAAACACCAGTACAGGCTCCAGCAGCTTCCCCATCTTCTTTTCTGTAGTCAAACAAAAAATGATTCAGAATGAGTGGCTCAAACAAGAATCAGAATTGGCTGCATTTTCATCCCAAGTCATGCAGCATAGACAATTGAGCATTATAGATACATTTAATTTAAAGTGAGACTCCTATAAAAAGACCAATCTAGGAGTATAAGTACAACCATCAAAAACTGCAAGCTGAAAAATCAACATACACTGTAATTGAATAATTATCAATTAAAGAAGACATGTATTGGCGAAGGAAAACGACTTTGACTCAAAAGTGCATTTCTTCCTTTTAAAGCCGATCGAAACTTCACATTTAAAAAAAATCATGAACCAGAAACAAATAAGAGGGAAACTTGGTCATGTATAAAAAACATTACAATTAGCAATTTGAAGACTGAAACACAAGAAATTAAACTCTCACGCATTATAAAACAGTGCTAGTGTAGATTTCAGCCCTTATTGTCGCTCAAATAACATCTACTACCCATATGAAAAGATAGCCATCAAGGTCACCAAATGCAAATAAAAAGGATCTATTTATGATGTCACTTCGAAGGCAAACTAATTCGGCTTAATATTTTACAATTACTCATCAGTTTGTTAGTGTTGCTCATTCTTCGATATCAAGCAATTATATTTTCCTTATGTCACCAACTAAACCATCCAAACTCCTTAACATTTATGTTTTCCTTTTGGTCCTAAAGAGGGCTTCTAGCAGCCCAACTGCAATGAAGCTATAACAGGGGTATTTCGACATCAGAAGACTCACAACTTCACGAAGGATGCTATCCCCTAGTCTATCAGAATAAAATTTTCTTATAAAACTTTAAATCATCGCTATTCATCACAGAAAATTTTGAAGTACCCTGTTAGCAATTCATTTAATTGTTTAAAATACAATATACATAATTTCACAACTACCCAATTTCTCAATAGTGAATAAAAAATAAAATTCTCTCCTTTTTACTTTATTTCAAAAAAAAAAAAACAAACACGATGCACCGAGAGTCGAAATTTCCACCAAGAACATGTTCAAAGGGAATAAATAAAACAAACTTTGATCCTCAAATTCCAGTTTACAAGACCAAACCCAAAACACCTAATCATTCATTTGATGTAAAGCTTCTACCTTTGCAAGACCAAAAAGGAAAAAGAAACAACATAAAAAACACACGATCCCACATCCCATTTTCTTTTCTTTTCCCACAGTTTCTCTGCTACCAAACATGTTCATCAACCACAAAATAAACAAAAGCCAATCTCTTAAGCTGAAAACATCTGACCCAACATCCAAGATTTTACTTTTATCTTCTACCAGCAGAAAAAAAAAACCATGAAAAAAAAAAGAACATTACTTAATAACCCACACACGAACCTGAACTGCGGTTGGCTGGGGGCGTGACTCGGCTGAAATTATGGCGGTTGCAGCGGCGTTAACAGTTTCCACGCTGTTGTTAACACTACTCATCTTCTTTTTCTTTTCTGGGATTTGGAAACGTGAAATGGAAAAGCCCTGACAGCATCTACGCACGGATTTCGATCTCAGAATTTAAGCCAAGTGTTTTAAAAAATTAAAACTATATTATTATGAGTGTTATAAATTAAAACAGAGTTGAAGCACAAGGACAAGTCATACAATACAATACAATACAATACGTAGATCAACGACGACAGCCTTCGCGGTTTAGTTCCTCTTCGGTCGTTATTCTTTCATCCATTAGGCACTCAAGTTATTGCCACGTCAGAAGAAAGGATGATTGGGTCCCACCCTTTGTATAAATACAATAGAAGTTTAATTAATAATTATTTAGATTAACAATAATCACAATTATTAATTATAGCTTCAATACAACACGAATTTTATAAACTTAAATTGATATTATTATTATTATTATTATTAAATAATTTAAATTTAATTATTCAATTAAAATTTTTATTTTTTAATTATTTTTTAATACAATATATAAATACAAATTGATAATTGGAGTTCACGCTCTACTCAAAATAGAATGGACAAGAGCCAGCTGTCGCACACTCTCTCTCTCTCTCTCTCTTACTTGCTGTGATTTTGTAATTATATCATTTGAAAAGTCAATTGCATAATTAACAAAAAGATTAGTAAATAATTAAGATCCGCAAGAGTTTCACCAAAAAGCAATTAAATAGATAAAAAGCGGATAACGCGATGCTTTCAATGCGTATTGACAGGATTGCCATTACAATTTACTCGAATTTTCGGTTTATGCCACGCAGTTATGACGCAGAACCAAACAAATAAGTGGCGTGAAATCCTGGTGAGTTTGTGTTTGTTTAACGTGTTGATCTGTCTGCCTTGTCCACCCCACCCTGCCCCTTCTATGCGTGACTCTCGAGACCGTGTTTGCGTCCAAGTCAATGTCGAACAAGCATTTTCCACCGTCCGATGTGTAGTCCCACGTGAACGGTTAATAACATCTGAATCACCATTTTTTACATTATTACAAACAAAGCCATAACTTTTCTATTTGTATTAAATAATTCCCTTCAACAAATTCCACGAGACACCATCCACATCAATTTCCGTCGAGACAGAACTAGAACATACGTAGACTAAGGGTATTATAGACAAATCCAAAATCCTAAATTTATTTATTTATAAAATTTGTGTGTTTGGGTTTGAAAGAAACAAAGGAGCTTTATTTATTAATTTTAACATATTTTATTTATCTATACTATCATAAGTTTAATATGAATTTTATACTAGTATAGATATAATATAAATGTTAAAANTAATTCCCTTCAACAAATTCCACGAGACACCATCCACATCAATTTCCGTCGAGACAGAACTAGAACATACGTAGACTAAGGGTATTATAGACAAATCCAAAATCCTAAATTTATTTATTTATAAAATTTGTGTGTTTGGGTTTGAAAGAAACAAAGGAGCTTTATTTATTAATTTTAACATATTTTATTTATCTATACTATCATAATATTTATAATAATTTTATTTTAGGTTAAATTTTATATAAAAAATACATTTATTTTTATATTATTTTAATATTAAACTGATTAATTAAAAGATAAATATATTTTTAATTTATTTATATTAAAATTATAATTTATTTATTTTAATATAAATAAATTTAAATTTAAATAAAAATAAACTATATAAATTTTGTAATAAATAAAATAAAAATATATTTATTTTTGATTAATTAACTTATAATTTTTTTTGTAAAAATTACCAAACAGTAAAAATTAGTTTGGGTACTAAATAGTAAAAATTAGTTACAATATATGCATTTACAGTTAAATCTAAAAACTTTTTAAATTTATAACTTAAATTATTTTTATAAAAATTTAAAATAAAAAATTATGTTAAATTTTTTATAAAAATAATTTAAATTATAAAATTAAAAAAATTTAAACATAACGATACACTGTCACGAATTGGGTCACTAACTCCTTCCCAAAATACATATCCATTAAAGTGTGTAAAATTCATCCTTATAAACCTCAAGAATAACCTATTTCTATCTAATATGAAATTCTGTTACACTCTCTCCCATTTAATTTTATGATGCTCTCGTTACAGTAAAATTTTTTATATATTCATCTTACTCTACTTCAAAATTTATGAACTTTTTATGAATGCATTTATTATATATGAATATTTGATTAAAATATTAAAATTAGAATAAATTTAATTTTAATATTAATTTATTATAAATTAAATTATCGTCTCTCCTTCGAAATATACGTTCACAAGAACAATTAGAGTTTATTATTATAAATTTAAAAAATAGTCCACTCCTTTGCAAGGTAGACTCCGTCGCAACGCGCTGTCCAAATCACCGAAAAGTGAAAGGACAATTGAGGGAATTTGATAAAATCCCCTTGTCAAAAGTGTGCACGTGCGGAGGTCCACTTGTTGAATGGGTTTTCGTGCGCACCCCTCGTGCGTAAGATAGCGACAAGCTCTTTTTCTCTCTTTTCTCTCTCCCTCGCGTATCAATCAATCAATTTTCCTCTCCCCCTTTTTAACTACAAATTGAAAAACGATGTCACAACTTCCTCCCCTTTTATCTTTCGGCTCATTGCCCTTTTTATCTTCTTATCAAAAGTTCCTTTTCACTCCATTTCTTTCCCAAGTCTTTGAGCCTTTTTCATTTCTTTGCTTGTTACCCTTTTAAGTATCTTTCCAAGACCTTTCCCATCAAATAAAAGAAAGAAAAATTTGAATATCCACTTTCCAAAATTGAAAGGGCATTTCAATTACTCTCAATGGATAACATATAATGATCAATCAATACAAAATAATTAATTTGACTCTTAATTAAGGTTTAATTGTACTATATATTAATTTTAAGATACATGTAATTTTTTGTACTATTATATTAATAATTTTAAATTTTATATTTGTATTTTAAATTTTTTATTTTATGGGTCTCAAATCTTATAATAATCATTTTAACATTAATTTTTTAAAAATTTTTATATTATTTATTTTAAAATTTACATTAATTATTTTAAATTTATTTATTATATTTTAAATTTTCCAATAAAAAAATGCAATATATAGATACATGAAAGGGGCTGGATTGAAAAGTAAAGGTATGTAAATTTCATATTATTTTAATAAATATTATGGACCTCACAATATTTTATCATTTTAATAAATAATCCAAAATTTACAATATTTTACTATTTAAATACTATTATTTTAATAAAAACCTACGGATTAGCTCAGCATGCACCGTTAGGACTCAGGCTTACAATCCGCATCAATTTTAATTATATTTTGACCGGCTAATTTATTTTTTGCGGGTCCGGTTCAGCCCAATTGACACCACTAATCGTGTACATATAATATATTTTAACTAATTATTTTTAATTAAAATAATAATATTTAATTTTTATCTATTGCGTTTTTTTCATTACATATACTGTGAAAAAAAAATCTAAAATTTAGACAACATATGTATATACTTGTATCCATAAAGAATCAATCCTACCCAACAATCATGCTAACTTCAAAGTGATATATGCTCGCGGGCGAGCGTAAAGAAAAAAAAAAGATGAATATATTAATAAATGTAGTTGATTTAAATTTTATTAAAAATATGTTAAATTTTTTTTTAAAAAAAGACATTAATATTAACTTCTTACTTCCTTGACCTTGATTTCATATCTCTCCCATATATCCCAATCAATGATAATATTATAATTAAGTTACTATGATTCTTTTTTTTTTCACTTCTTTACTCTTTTCCCATGCATTATTCATCTTATCATATACTCACTTTATCCATCCATCCATCCATCCATCCTTTCACATCTGAAGTTGTTGTTCAAATTATGTATCATGATTATTCTTTTTATATCCACTCGTGTGGATCACTAAAAGTAATCATAACCCGATAAGGATATTATCATATATCTCTCCTATAATTTTACTTTTTATCATTTCCATGAATAAAATTTTTAAAAAATATCATTTACCTCCCATAATTTGACAATTACTCTTTTGTCCTCAGTACAAGAATAAAATCTAACACAATTATATATTTACCATAAGAATAAATAATTAATAAAATTTTTGATAATTAAAATTAATATTTGTAGAATTTATTATAATATGTGAAAATAATTAACAATAAATACCCTGAAAACAATAATAATTTTTAAATAATTATTAAAAGAAGAAGAATAATAATAAGGTAGATGGATGGCAAAGCTAGCTTTTGTTGGGCAACTTTTATTGTCGGGTCCATGGGGTGGCACTATCGCAACCACTGGTTCTGGAGCGTGGCTTGGTTTGCTTACGGCCCTACACCGCAAAAGCTAACCCCGGCATGCCACATGGTTCAGCTCATCAATTAGGTGCCATTGGCATTTCATCTCTCACTTCAATGTTCGAATTAATTTATTATTTCAATATAATACAAAATATTATTTCAATTAATTTATTTATTATTTTATTATTTTTTTTACATAATTTGTTATAATCATAATTACGATAATTAAATTTTGTTTAAAATAAAAAAATAACGCATATGTGTGTCGCGATCAAATCAAATGATTTTAACTCTTATAATATTGAATTTACGAAAAAATTAACTTCTATTAAAATTGAGTTATTTTTTTATTAAAATCGATTCTTTTGTATTAAAAAGAATGATCCGTAATTTATATCGAAAAAAATTAATTTGTAATTCTTCAATTTAATAAAGATATCGTCTAATTCAAATAATTTTTATATTTATTGTAATACGTTATGTTAATTTTTGCTTAAATAAATTTATGGTATTATAAATATAGCATTTTAATTTTATAAAGAGAAAAGATGCGTTATGGAAGGATTTGCCATCACATGCATGATCTGCATCATGTGATGCCATCGTCGTTATTCACATTTGTTTTTGATGAAAACGACAATGCGTTACGGCACGGGTCAGTTCTTTCATTATTGGAGTTGATCATGATTGTTCATTCATGCGTTAATCTCAAATTGATGGAGTTTTTCCGTACTCGAAGAGTAATTTTTCGTAATGACTCCCTAAATTAATTACACATGATGGGGTTTTTTTTTTTGTTAATAGCATCCATCTATTAATTTTTTAAAATTATTAATTTAAAATTAAATTAAATTAATAAAAAAAAATAAAATTACTTCGATCGATTTGTAAAGTTTGAACTTAAATTAAAAATATTAATTTAATCGCAAAGTTAAAGTTTACTATTTTATATTTTATATTTTATATTGTAAGTTTTAAGATAAATTTGAGTTCGGTTCGGCTTATTGGCTTGAATTAAATTAAAAATAAAAATAAATTTTTTTAATTTATTAAAAAATAAAATATATTTTCGAAAATATTATATTAATTAAATTTAAATAGGTTATTATTTGTTAATTAAATAATAAAATAAAATATATAATATAAATTTTAAAATAATTGAGTCATTTTTTTGGTTTAAATGAAGGCCGAATTAAAATTTAAACAAAAATTTATTGATTTTATTTTTTAAATTAAAACTAAATGAATAATTTTTAAATATATTCAGAGTGATATAAATTTTAATTTTTTTGAGCCCATAATTTATATGAAGTCCAAAGTGGTATGCACAATCAAATGGGCTGTACGTAGGCCCATACTTTCAATTATAGGCTTAAGTCCGTATTACTCCGCTACACGGCTCAACATAAGGCCAGTAACAAAACCACAGGAACGAAGCGACTGCTACTATTGCACGCAGAAAGGAAATGGTTAACGTCTTCTTGACGGACGGATTGTCTCGGTTGCCTTACCTTTCTTTCTTTCGGGATAACTTTGGACCGCATTCATTAAGGAAAAGATCATATGTAATTTGAAAGAAGTCTGAAACAAAACTGAACTCCAAATGATCACAGGCACGGCATGGCGTCACCAATTACAACCGCTCATACATTAATGTGTTCATCATCAGGAGCATCCATCTGCTCACTATCTTATTCGTCAGTTCCAAAATTTCATTTTTTCACACGGATTCCTCAACTGGGTTTGAGTCTTTTTTCACCATGGAGTGGACTAAAGCATCTGGGTAGCTCAGTCACACCAAAGTCTCTTTATTTAGGTACTTAGTCTTATCTGGGTTTGTGAGTTTATTTTTTCAATTTATTTTTTAAAATTGCTTTTGGTGTAACTTTTTAGACGGTGGTGGTGCAGAGAAGAACAAGAGGTGTAAAGGGAAGGTGGTTTATGCATCTTTATTTGGAGTTGGAGCTCCTGAGGATCTGGTTATTGGTGTGGTAGCTTTGTTGGTTTTTGGCCCCAAGGGTCCTGCTGAGGTCAGTTCTGATAATTTTGTAGTTTGTAATTCTTTTTTGGTGTGTGTTTAGGGCTTGAATATTAGAGTGGAGGCGTAGCTTCCACAATATCTTAAAAAACGTTGATCTCTTGCTGCTGCCTATAGAAGAAACACATATTGAAAGAAAGAGGAAAACATTGAGGAAAAAAATTACATGTTTCCTGGAAGGGAAAGGTCTCCATTTGGAGAGGATATCTTTATTTAACTTAACCAATTCGCTTATGTTCATTAAGCATATCGAGATTCTGGAGGTGGGATTTCAACTTTTGTAATACATGAAGGCCAGTGAGTAACTCTAGTTTCTCACAGGGGAGTCAAACAACATGACAGAACCCAAAGATTTTGATAACCAACCTTTTAAGTAATGATAAGGATGATCTACGAGAGACGAATTCATTAATGCTGGTATACGTTGTTTCTTATTGGTGTCGCCAACTCCGTATGACTCGATGAATTTTAAGGTTCAAGTGCCTTAACCATTTTAGTTAGCTATGTGATATGGCCTTATTGTCCATTACACACACATGCTTCAACCATAGAGAAGTGTTATCATTTAAATATGTTAATTTATAGGAAAGTAGTATCTATGTTATGGTTTGCCTTGCCTTTTTTTTTTTTTTTTGGGGGACTAAGATTGGATCAATTGACTCCACTGTTGCCATATTGGTGCCTTTACTATCATCCTCCGATTGCTTTCAGAGTTTGGGATTATAATTTACGTTTCTATATTTATAATGTTAATTTACTTGTGTTAATGAAGGTTGCTCGGAATTGAGGGAAAACTCTTGGTGCATTTCAACCAACCATTAGAGAACTTCAGGTGGGTTTAATATTATACCATTTTCTAGGTCAAGTTTGAGAAGTATGCTATTGTGCATACTGCCCTGTTTATTCCTATGTAGGATGTTTCTAGAGAATTCAATAGCACCCTTGAAAGAGAGATTGGTTTTGACGACATTCAACTTCAATGCAAAAGCCATACAGCATTAACCGAACTGACACCGTCTCAACTCCTCCATCAGTTACCAGCACCGAGGATTCTCAGACTGCGACTAACCCCAGTGAGTGAGTGATTGACTGTTTCCCATCTGATTAATTATCTTCTGTGAACCATTGAGTGGGCATTAGCTTGGTTTTTTATTTATTTAGCCTTCAGACAGAGTGTTTTAGTACAATTTCTGTACTTAGAAATGGTCACCGGTTCCGTAATTGACTGGCTAAGAGAATTAGAAAACAAGAAAAATTATAAAACTCTGAATATGACGGTCCAATGTTACTAGTGTTTTTCCATGGATTTCCTCAAGAGCATGCTTGTGAGTGCTGTCATAGTATTATGATTTTTGTTTTGATTCTGTATAATGACCTTGGATAATTTTATCTAGTTGTGCTTGAGAATTTGTGTATGATTTACAATCGAAATGCAAGTAAAAATACTCCTCAAAAAATTCTGGAGAATTGATGTGATTTATCTAAATTCACAGACAGTGATCCATCGCCAAATAGAGCATACACCAGCCATGAATACTTAAAAATCACAGAAGAGCAGCTAAAAGCAACTGCAGCTAAAGAGCAGGTGCAATCACCTACTCAGGATGAAAGCATGCCCAAACCTCAAACTCAGCCTCAAGGTTTGTTCATTCTCCAACTCTCACCCCCTATCCCTACCTTCACCCACACAAACCCCCACCACCACCCCCCCCCCCTCTCTCTCTCTCTCTCTCTCGCTCACTCACTGACATCACATCTGTCAATTGGTAGCAGATGCCATTAAAGAAAAGAAACTGCCAGTGCTGTGCCATCACCCCAAAAACCGGAGATTTAGAGACGAAACATTACAATGAAGTTGGTACAAAGAAAATGCTACAGTGATGATCACGGTCCATCCTTCGGAAGCTCAAAATGAAGGAGATTCTACACTAATCCCGATTTTTGTATTTTGTGTTAAAGATTTTTAGTTGATAATGATAGCGTAGTTCTAATAAATTTTGCATTAGCCGTCATCAGTTCAATTTGTTCGTGTACTCGCGTGGAAATTTCAGGAAATAAAGTGAAAAATAATATTTGAGTCCCTAAATTTGGATGAAATTACAATTGATGACATAATTTTCGTTTTTTACAATTGGATACTGTGGACCCAATATGCCAATTGAATCGAGCTTGTTCCTCAAGATTGGGCCTGTAAAATAAAACTAGTGGCCCAACCTAGCTGCTGGCCCGCTGCAGTGCCAGAGTAGAATGCGCACCAGGCGCACTCTACAGATCTCCACCGTGAAGTTAAACTTTCTGGATGCAAAGCGTAATAAAAGTACCAGGGTTTTCCTATTTACTCTTGGTTGTCTTCCCAGTCTTCCTAACCTTAAACCCTCTTCGGAAAGTTCTCTGCTCTTTGTCCTGGAAATGTAAGATACTTCTCCCTGTACTCTTTATCTTATCTACAGTAATTGAATAGGTTTGTGACGAATTATTCTAGGGTTTGTGTGATTCCATTTGTGGGGTTGAGTTCTTAGATTTGGTTGGTTAAGAGATTCAATCTTAACTTGGCGGGTTCTTTAATTTGGTAGAACGATTCGTGTAGTGTGTTTCAGGTTCTCTAATTTAATGATTGTAATGTAATTTCACTGGTTACTTGAGTTGTGGCCTTTAGGTTTTATATACATTATGGGTTTTAGAATTGTAAGGGATTTAGATTATGTGCAAGCGTCGATGGATTGCTGTTGTATGTTGTTTTTATTGGATAAAACTAGGTAGATTTATGCCGGTTCAGCTTTAGCTGGAGTTGACATTATGATGGGAAAGATTGGTAGGAATAGTCAATTGAGTTCATGTTGTGGAACCAAAGTTCGTTATAGATTTTGATAGCATATTATAAGTTTAGTTAAAATGTATTATCCACTGTCCCCCTGCACAATATTTATTAAAGGAAATTTTTTAGTTTTATTCTGAGTTTTTTTTTTTTGAAGTTCCTAACTTAAGTAAGATTTTTTGCTGAGTCACTTTGCTCATTCTTTTTTTCATATGGTTTCAGGATGATTTCTTTGTAGAGTCATCAGTCATTGAAGCAATATCCTGTTTCATCACATAAACTGTGAAGGAACTTCTTTGAGGGTATTGCAATGGATTCACCTGAACGTAGTCGGAGTTACATGAAACGAGAAACAGAAGATGGTCTTGATGTTAAGAGTGATAGGGCCAGGGATGATGAAGAATGGGAGGGAAGTGATAAGAGGAAGCATAGGTCAAGCAAGTCTAGAAAGCCTAGCAGTGGGGAAGAAGCTGAAGGATTAGATGGTAGTGGAAGAAAACGGAGTTCTGGTGACAGGAATGAGAGCCGTAAGAGGTCTGGTGGTTCTAGCAGAGCAGATAGCAATGAAGATGATTATGACACAAGAAAAGATCAGCGATCTAAGCAGATAAAGAAAAAACAAGAGGAGAGTTCCTTGGAAAAGTTGAGCAGTTGGTACCAGGATGGAGAAATAGATAACAGGAAAGATGGTGGAGATAAATCTGGGAGTAGAGGGCATAGTCGGGTGGATGAAAGTGAGAGAAGGAAAGCAACTCCAAAGTTCTCAGATCATGAGAGTTCCAGGACTAAAAGTAAGGAAGAAAGATCACATGATGGAGAGTTTGAGAAGACTTTGGATAGAGATTCAAGGTACTCAGATAGAAGGGAAAGTGGCCGAGGGAAGGGTAATGATTCTTCTGAGCTGGGGAGAAGTTCAAGGAGTAGATGGGATGATTCTGCTGATGCTTTGAGGAAAACCGAAGAAAATAATTATGAAAGAGCTGATCTGAGAAGTGGAAGGTCCTCTGATTCTAAATGTGAGAGTTCTAAAGAGAGAAGTGGATCTGCAAGACATGAGTCCAGCGAGGGTAAAAGCAGGAGTCTTGAACCAAACAATGAAAAGGGTTTCAAATCTAACAACAGGGAAGATAGAAGGACGGATTCTGAGAAGAGTAAGAGTAAAGGCAGGTCAGACGCTCTAGAAGAAGAAATTAGGGCTAGTCCTGTTAGTCATGAGGACAGATCTACGAGGGATAGGAATGATAAGCACAGGCAGCAGAGAACTCCAACTGGTCGAGATATTCCTGAAGGCCGTGGTAGGTCTTCCATCAAAGATGAAGATGGAAATATACAGATGAAAGATAAAAGTATTAGGGAAGTAGGGCTCTCACACAGGTCGAGGACTCCTGAGAGGAGTGGCAGACATTATCAAGATTCAGAACACTCTGTGGGGGATCATGACAGAAGCATTGACCTAAAACAGAAGGAACATGAAAAAGATAGTTATAGGGACGATAGATCAAAAGCCAGAGATGATAGTTGGAGTGACAAGAATAGGGATCGGGAAGGTACAAAAGAGAATTGGAAAAGAAGGCAAGCTAACAGCAATGATAAAGATTCAAAAGATGGGGATATCTTTTATGATCGTGGCAGAGAATGGGAGTTATCAAGGCATGCCCGAGAGAGGAATGACCATGAAAGGCCTCATGGTCGGTCAGGTAACAGAAAAGACGGAAGTAGGGGTGAAGCTGTGAAGACATCATCAAATTTTGGAATTTCAAACGAGAATTATGATGTGATAGAGATCCAAACCAAGCCTCTTGATTATGGAAGAGCAGAGGGTGGGCCCAATTTTTCCCGGAGAATGGAAGGTGGTCACCAATCTGATGCTCAGTTGGCTCCACATGAGCAAGAGTGGGCACACGTGCGAGAAGATAGGGCAAAGCAAACTGACATTTATGGATATGGGCTTCCGGGTGAAGACTCAAGAGACAGATTTATGGATGATGGTACATCCATGCAAGATCCAAATTCATGGAGGGATGAAACTGACTATCTGGGTGGTAAAGGAAGAGGACAGAAAGGCACTCTGCCTGGTCGACCTGCTAGTTCTGGTAGTGGCTTGCAGCATCCGTATGGAAACCAGGAGTCTGGGTCATTTGGCAGAACTCCTCCACTGGGGATGAAAGGGAGTAGGGCAGGGAGAGGAGGAAGGGGCAGGCCTACTGGGAGAGACAACCAACAGGTAGGGGTGCCGTTGCCTATGATGGGATCCCATTTTGGACCTCTTGGAATGCCACCACCTGGACCAATTCAACCGCTCAACCCTAATATGTCACCTGCTCCTGGTCCTCCAATTGCCCCTGGTGTCTTCATTCCACCTTTTTCTCCTCCTGTGGTCTGGCCTGGGCCACGAGGAGTTGATATGAATATGTTAGGTGTCCCACCTGGTCTCTCTCCGGTTCCTCCTGGACCAGCAGGCCTGCGATTTCCTCCGAATATGGGGACTCCGCCAAACCCTGGTATGTATTTTAATCAATCTGGCCCAGGAAGAGGAGGTCCCCTGAGCATGTCTGGGCCTGGCTTTAATGCTGCTGGACCAATTGTAAGAGGTGCAGCACCTGAGAAACCCTCCGGAGGTTGGGCCCCACCTAGATCTAGTGGAACACCTGCTAAAGCTCCTTCCAGGGGAGAGCAGAATGATTACTCTCAGAATTTTGTTGACACTGGTTTGTGGCCCCAGAATTTTATCCGGGAGCTAGAGCTCACCAATGTAGTAGAGGATTATCCCAAGCTTAGGGAGCTTATACAGAAAAAGGATGAGATTGTGGCCAAGTCAGCTACTGCTCCCATGTATTTCAAAAGTGATCTGCGTGAATTTGAGCTGTCCCCTGAGTTCTTTGGAACCAAGTTCGATGTTATTCTCATGGATCCCCCATGGGAGGAATATGTTCATCGAGCTCCTGGTGTGTCTGACCATATGGAGTACTGGACATTTGAAGAAATACTAAATCTAAAGATTGAGGTAATCTGTTTGCATATCACTTTTCTTGCCAATCTTTTAATACAAAATGAGTAATTTTGGTGTTTTGCTTGCATTTGCATTTGTGACACTGATGATATAACTGTTAAGCCATTTCTTTTAATATCTGATAAACTAATCATATTCTTTTATGTATTTCATATGTCAACAGTGTAATTCCTGAAACTGTAATAGCCTTTTACCATGCTATATGTAGCAACTTTTGTGGTCATGAATGCACCTCATACGTGAATTGATATTGTAGAGATGATAGTGTTCTTGTATAGTGCCATAGTTCTGTCCCTTAAATCAAATTTGTAATTTTTTTCCTTTTTCGGCCGTCGATTTGTTCTCAGGCAATTGCAGATACTCCTTCTTTTATCTTCCTTTGGGTGGGTGATGATGTAGGCCTTGAGCAGGGACGTCAGTGTTTGAAGAAGGTGCATAATTAAATCTTGTATATTAGAATTTGCATAGGACTTCTCTTTCTTTTCGGCTATTAAATAAATTATATGGTCTGATGTCTAGTTATGCATTGGAGAATATAATTGTATTTTCTTTGTAATGCAGTGGGGTTTTCGGAGGTGTGAAGATATTTGCTGGGTGAAGACAAACAAAAATAATGCAACTCCAGGGTTGCGGCACGGTCATACTTTGTTTCAGCACTCAAAGGTTGGTAGAATGTTTATTTTACATCATGTACAAGTGTTGCCATACTTTCTGAACTATCCTCCTGTTTATTTAATTCTTTGCAGGCACGTGTACTCTTACTAAATTTATGTTGTCTTGACAACTTTAATTTGTGATGAAGGAACACTGCTTGATGGGAATAAAAGGAACTGTCCGTCGCAGTACTGATGGTCATATAATCCATGCCAACATTGACACCGATGTGATTATTGCCGAGGAACCACCTTATGGTTAGTAATATACCTGACTCCTAGACATTGATGACAGGAATATGTATCTATCCATTTATTGTTTATTTGCTAGTCTTTTATGTGTGAAGATTGTATGCATGAAAAGATCACAAGGCGATCTTTTTTGGCATTAGCTGTGAGAGAAAAACTAATACGATGAATAATTACAGCAAAATCTTTGCTTTAATTTGAAAGTTATATGTTTCATTCGTGTTCTCCTACTACTAGGATAAAAATAGTGGCTACATATGAACTTCTTACATGCTATTCTATGCGATTGAGTGGAGACTGACTTGAAATACTTTTGCTCATAAAATCGTAGGCTCAACTCGAAAGCCTGAAGATATGTATCGGATAATTGAACATTTCGCCCTTGGCCGTAGAAGGCTTGAGCTCTTTGGTGAAGACCACAATATCCGAGCTGGTTGGCTGACTGTTGGTCATGGACTATCGTCATCAAATTTCAGTAAGGAGGTATGCTATCGTTTGGAAAGTTGGGGGAAACTTTTATGCATTTAGCTGAAACTGCCAGGTTTTGTGGGCATCTTCTGCTAAATGTGGTTTGCATTAACTGAAAAACTTGTGCCATCCAATAACTGAAAAACATCTCCCACCCACTGTAGCATTAGTAGTCCTCAGTTATTTCAAGGTTTAAGAAAGCATATTTTTGGGTCTTTTATGAGTCGGAATGGAAGACATTTAGTTGAAAGGGGGAGAAAATTGCGGGTAGTAAAATGAGCGTCATTCTTAAAACTGTGAAGAAATGCATCAAATCCTCTTTATTCTCTTTACACCATTTGAATCTGATTAGAAGAATTTCCTCATCTTTCCTTTGGGGTTTACAGGGAGAGGTAAGACGGTCGGTTTACAATATCATAGTTCTCTATCATGTTGAGAAGACATCTTTAAAGACGGTAGAGAATCTAGAGTTCTAATTCCTTGCTTATTATTGTTCGAGTTAACTTGACTGTTTTTCTATAGTCTGGCCGGAGGGATTGATTTGAGTGTTTTCAGGCATACATTAAAAACTTTTCAGATAAGGATGGAAAAGTTTGGCAAGGAGGAGGAGGACGAAATCCACCACCAGAGGCACCTCATCTTGTCATTACAACCCCTGAAATTGAGGCACTTCGTCCCAAGTCACCTATGAAGAACCAGCAGCAGCAGTCGACGTCCATTTCTGTGACACCCATCAATTCCTCAGGGAGAAGGGCAACTGGAAATTCCCCTCAGAATCCAGGCGCCCTTGGTTTAAATCAAGAAGCTAGCTCTAACCCGTCTACTCCAGCTCCGTGGGCTTCGCCAATGGAGGGATTTAGAGGCTCTAACATACCTTTAGAAGAAAAGTATTTTGACATGTATGCCGCGTACAGCGGGCAGGCAAATGGAGATTACCCAGATTTTGAATCTCAAAGACAAATGAATTTGTTGTAGCCAAATTTTGAGCAGCAAACTGCTAATATTAGCATTTGTTTTGTAATATATATATATATATATATATATTCTCATGCCTCATCGAAATATAATGAGAAGGAAAAGGAAAGGCCATTGCTTCCCCTGTTTATATGCTATTCTGAAATAGAAGTTCATCCAGCTGCTGACAATGGCAGAAAACTAAATATTTCAACAAAACAGGCAAATTCAATTGCTGCGTATTCACAAATTCCATGGAACACGAGGCAACAAAGCTTGAGCGCTCTCTCTGGCTACATATAATTTATTTAAATTTTGGCAACGATAAATAAGTAACATTAAAATAATCTAAAAATCAGAGCACCGACCGTTTCGTTCCCAGTCACCGTAACGAGTCGGCTCGGGCCCTTTGGGTCCGCCCACTTCGCCGGTCTCTTTATTCACGTAACCGTCATCCTCATCTTCTTCTCCGTCTTCTGGATGTTCTGAATTGTTGCTTTTGATGGTCTCTTCTTGTTCTTTGATGGATTTATCTTCGTTTTGCTGAGTTGATAAGCAGATGAGTCTACTTATTACTGAGTTGGAAGCAACACCGGCAACTAACTCGGATCGGATGAATTCACCGGTTACCTTCGGTGGAGCTGAGAAGCTTGAGATTGATGCAAAAACACGGCCAACATGGTTCCTTGACATCGAACTTTCTTTCTTTGGATCTTGCAGACGAAGAGAATTAGCAGTAAACCCTAATTTAATTAGAAAAAAGGAGAATCACTTGGCGGTGGAGATCTTTAAACTAGGGCAGGCCCCATCCCACTCCGCGCGATACTCCATCAAGCCGTAGCTCTAATTGAGCTGGGCTTTTTTTGGATATAATCCGGCCCATAAAGGGCAAGTTTAATGGCAGGCGAAGGGATCATTAGATTAGGCTCTCCTTTAAGGAAAATACAGGGTTAGCAATTTGGGTGCTTGTAATATATTTGCATCATATTAAAAAAGATAAATTTAAATTCAATATAATTATTAAAAAAATAAATAAAATATAATTTATAATTTATTTAATATTTTTTATTTGAATTTAATGTACTTTTACAATATTTATAATATTTTTTAAGTATTAATCAATTTTAATCTAAATATAACTTTACATCTTCTAAAAATATATAAATACATCAAAATTTTTAAAAATTTAAAAATTATAAATAAATTAATACGATTAATTATTATAATAATTAATTGTATTATAAACTAATTCAAATGTCTAAAACTCTAAACTCGAATTTAATACAATTAATAATCGTATAATTAATTTAATAATTGTATCCACTTATCTTAACTAAAATTTACAAACTATGTATTGTATTCATGTGGAGTCAAGAATTATGTCAAAAATTACCACCTTAAAAAAATGCCAACAGATGTTGGTAGGCACAATTACAATTATGAGTTAACCTACCGAAAACCATAGGGACTAACTAGACCAGTCATTGAGTTCACAGTATGGACTAGTCAATTTTTTGAAACATGCCTTGTCTTTGTTATTTAAGCAGCCAAGGTGCCCAACATTTTGAGGACATGTATACATAAAAGATCAATTAATGGGACATGCTCTAGTTAGTATGCAGTACTATTATTGCCTGAAATATACATTCCACAATGAATGTTATCTGCCTGTAAGATCTCTCGTTTTATTGAAGGGCAAGAGTCATCTTATTTTAGATAGATATCCCACGGTAATATCCTACTACTTATATAAATATTAATTAGATCCTGAACTATATTAATTTTTTTCAAACCTCGATATTTAAATTATTGCATAAATAAAAGGGTTTGTTAGAATATATCAAATGTAAGATATATTTAATTTTTAAAATTTTTAAGTTGTCAATCATTTCAAAATTTACGCTCGCATTTTAAGTTTTTTTATATCATATAATTCGAGTTTTATATTAATTATTTTAAATTTAACGAATTTTATTTTAAATTTTTTATATTCTCATACATATTCAAAATTTATTTCATGTTTTAAATTTAACCGTTCTATACTTTTTATTTCATGTTTTAAATTTTATGAGAAAAGGCGTAAAATAAAATATGTTATATTTCAGTCGAATCCTAGAAGACGTAAAAAGGTAAATTCTCGGTACAATATTGATCATGTATGCAATTATTTATACATAGAATTCAAATAATTTCTTTTCGTAACAAAAAGTTATCGATTCAAGATTGATGTTATTGATTGAAATGAACTAACAAGCATGACCTAATCATGAGTGGGTGATCATGTATAGCAATATCAATATCCAACAAATTGGAAATGGGCACAACCTCCCACCATAATCATATTAACCCTAGAGATTTAGACGTCCAAATTCCAAACCCATCCTCCTACTACAAGCATTCAAAACGACAGAATATCATAAACAAAACACAAACTTAATTCGGACACTCAAGAGTCTTCTGCAAATATTCAAATTCCTTGTCCTTCATAATCTTCTCTAGAGCTCCATGAGAAATTCTTTATCCTTCTCCAACCTCTCCATGGCACCAGCTTCCAGGGTAATCTCCACGTCAATGCCTCCATTCTTTCCCTGATACAAATAAATCATCCCATCGAATCTGTTGTTGCACCCGCTTCTAACGCTCTCGGGCTTCCCCCATCCGAAATCGACTTCGTAAACCTTGAACCTTGGCGAGCTCCCGACGGCCACGCAATTCACGCCGGCATCCTTGAACTGAAAAATCTTTGGTGCACTCTCCCACTCTTTGTTACGTTCGTCAATGGCCTTAGCATTGTGCATTTCTATCGCCTTTTGTATCAAGGACGCCCCGAATTCCGGCGGGTTTGCGGATAATAACCCGGCTGCTGTGACGGTGAAGATGGCCTGAATTAGGTTTCCGAAGTAACTTTCCGGCATCGGTGGGTCCACGCGTTTCCGACAGTCAGCGAAGACGGTGAACACTGTGTAGTCTTCAGGTTTTAGGTTACGTGCATGGGTTACATGGCGCCAGATATGTACGGCGAGTGATTGGAATGTTGAGAATGATTTTGAGCAGTCGGATGGAGGTTTTGCGTTGACTTTTGACTTGATCGTGTTAATGGCACATTCGGAGAATTTGAAGACTTTCTCTCTTAGGACCGGCTCCTTCTCGGCATCACCGTTGGATTGAGCTTGTGGGTCAGCGGGAACCGAGAGGTCGAGCTTCACGCGCGTGTCCCGAACTTTTGTGCGCTCGAGGAAGGGTGGGAACGAGATTGAGGAGGCCCCATTGCAAACCTGGGCCCAAGAGCTCATGAAGTGCCACGTGGAGGTACCATCTAGGATCGCGTGATTGAAGGCGCACCCAATTGCTAGACCGTCCCTCAGCTGGGTTATCTGTGTAAACATGATCAAGACAACAAGATGGTGGTTCGTGATCTACGGTAATGATGAAAGTGAATCGACATCAAACGGTTCATACAAAGCAATAAATGTTTGACCAGAGGGCTGAAAGGCAATCGACAGCGTGATATTAATCAGAATGCAGGAGATTAAATCTTCACTTAATGGCCTGAAACTGCGAGTACCAGAGAACGTTGTGGGTCCCAATCCAGAGTGGCATAACGAGAAAATCTTAAATAACAGTGTCTTCCACCAATAAAATTAGAATATTAATACACGTATGAAATAAAATATAAAATTAATATATTAAATAATAAAAAATATATTTAATATTCTAAAAATATTTATAATATAAATATAAAATAGATAAAATAAATAAGGATCGAATGCATAACTCTTTTTTAATAATGTCACGTCTAACTTTAAAATATTAATAAGATAAAATATTAAAATAAATTTTATTTTTTATTTTTGACTACGAAATTACATTAATATTTATTTATTAAATTTATATTTATTTATTTTTTAATATTTATTTATTTTTATATTAATTTAAATCAATTTAAATTAAATCAAGGCTTTCAATTCCAAAATAATTAAAAATTTGGCTAAAACTAAATCGACCATGCCCACCCATAACCTAAACTTGTTGTCTATTTATGATGTGGGTAGAGGTTGGAGGTTGAAACTTGGAAACTCTGTCAATTAACATGACCATTGGATCAAAGCATAATGCTACCCATCCTCTGTAATTTTCTTACAACAAAGTCACAAGATAATCTATTGAATTAAACTATAGTAAATGCCAGCCATGCATGCATGCATCATTTTCGCAGTTAAACTTTCTTCTGCAATTATTTGAGAATCAAAATTATTGGATGACAGAGTCAATGCAAAGTAATAGTTGTGTCAAAATCAACATGATAATCGAGTCCTTTAGGTCCGAATAATTGGTATTCAAGCAAAGGACAATGAAAGTATACCTGCACTGCCAGCAGAGGGCGATGAATCCCGTCCAAGTTCAAGATTCCGTTGTACGGAATCAACTCCTTCAAAGTTTTCGTGTCTTCCTCCGCCGTCAGATCGTCAACGGCGATCTCTTCAGCCATGGCCTCGGCCACCTCAACGCCGTCCAACTCATCGTCGAACTCAACCCTGAACACTCCTTCTTCATCTGTTCCTAGTTTCCCGGCCAGCTGACAAAACTCTTCCAGCACGACCCTAAGCCCGTCCTTGAGTTTCTCAACCATGGCCTTGAAATCGTCGCCGTTTACTTTGTAAATTAACAGCTTCTGGTTGTAGTAGAAAGCCAGATACGGCAGATCAAAGGTGATAAGCTGACACTCTCTTCTCCCAATTGTCTTGCTCGGTTTGACATGGGTTTTGCTCGTAATCTTCACCTTAACCGTTTCTTCCTTCTTTCCTGCTTCGGCGGCTGCCATTGTTCAAAAAAGCACTTCTCTTTAGAGAAGAAGAAGAAGATGATGATGATGTTAAAGCTCTTCTGGCTTTGGGGTTCAAGAAGAGAAGTGATTTGATGGGATTTATATAGCGAAATGAAAACTCTTGGTGTGGTTGACAGGGCATTAATGAACTTCATGAGAGCAGTTGCGATCCATTAATATTGCTGTAACACTGTGTATTTGTTAGTTAGGGTTAGAATTCGACCGGTGAAGTTCTTTTATAGCTAAAGGAAAATATTAAATGTCAAAAAATGCGAAAATAGGTTTGCATGTGTGCATGTACACACGTGTATATATATATATGCCTGTGTGTGTATATATGTATATATATATATATATATATATCTAAAAATAAAGTATTAAATATCAATATTACGTTATTGTTGACCTCAAAATATGTAAAGATATGTTTGTATACATGTATATATATTCGAGAATTTTTTAATTTTACATAATTTTTTAATTGTTATATCAATATATTTTTAATAGTTAATATTAAATTTAATTTATATAATTAATATATGCATTAAATTTAATATTTAACTATTGAAAATATATTAATCTAACATTACATAAATTAATATAAAAAATTAAAATACTCTCCATCCTTTTATGTTTATATCTATATATATATATATATATATATCACTTTAACTAAAAATAAAATATTAAATATTAATATTACGTTATTATTGACCTCAAAATAAAATATTAAATATCAATATTATGCTATTATTGACCGTAAAATATGTGAAGATATGTTTGCTTGTCTTTATATAATTTGGAATCTTTTTAACTTTACAATATTTTTTAAATGTTAGTGTAATATATTTTTAATAATTAAAATTAAATTAAATTTATATAATTAATATATCATAATTAATGTATATACTAAATTTAATATCAATTATTTAAAATATATTAATTTAACAGTTAAAAAATTAATATAAAATTAAAGAACTATCAAATTTTTTTGTAAGGGCGCATGCATATGCATATATATATATATATATATATATATATATATATATATTGTTATCATTTTAGTTAAAAGTAAAATATTAAAGGTCAACATCTAACATTATGCCATTATTGATTTCAAAATAGGTAAAAATACGCGCGCGCACACACACATATATATATATATATCATTATCATTTTAGCTAGGAGTAAAATTTTAAATATCAATATTATCAACTTTATGCCATTATACATCTCAAAATATAAGAAGATATATTTGCATATATGTGTGTGTGTGTGGTTATTACTTTAGTTAAAAGTAAAATATTAAATATCAATATTATGTCATTATGTATCTCAAAATATGCAAAGATATATTTGCATATATAGATAAATATATACATGCACAGAGAGAGAGAGAGAGAGAGAGAGAGACACACACACACACACACACATATAAATATATGCACACACATAGAGAGAGAGAGACACACACACACATATAAATATATGCACACCCATAGAGAGAGACACACACATAAATGGTTAACATAAACAATATCTATTTTTTACACAATTTCTTACACTATTTATATACCATTGAATTAATTTTAATAAGATTAAATTTTAGATGTGTATTAATTTTGTTGCATTAATTATACAAAATATATTTAATCTTAACTATTAAAAATATATCGATTCAAATTTAAAAATTAATAAGCATAAAAAATTAGATAAAATTATGAGATTCTTCGTCTTATCTCATATACAAATATAGAAAAATTTTATACAATTTTTACACTAATTTTTTAATTATTAGATTAATATAGTTTTAATAATTGAGATTATATTTTATACATGTAATCAATGCATCATAGTTTATGCTCCTGTAAAATACAATATCAATTATTCAAATATGATTAATTTAATGTTATATAAATAATGTAAGGAATAATGTAAAATGTTCGACTCTTGATCCTAGTTCTCTCTCTCTCTCTCTCTCTCTCTCTCTCTCTCTCTCTCTATATATATATATATATATGCATTGTAGTTGTGCTGGTGACCACTTGTACCTTCAGTTGTTAAGTGTTGTACTTTTTTGTTTTTAATTATCTATTATCTAACCCATAATTTTCAAATAATGAACCGACTTGTTAAGCAGGAGTTGTACGTTAATTCGGTCAAAGCAAACTGAGTCCATTTTCTTCTCATTAATAATTAGCACCGCACTCATTGATGCTTGCGGGGCCACGAGAAGCTTGAGCTCTGAACTCTGATAGTCTGGACGGCGCTTGTTTTCCATCATGCTGGGAAAGACACAAATGTTTGGTGGTCGTTTGTTGTGCTGAAATGTAAGACAGTAAGAACTAGCTTACTGCAACTTACAAGTCATTCACTCAAATACATTTTATGAATATTACATCTTATAATATAAAATCTAAAATTTAAAATTTAAAATTAAATTTAGTATTTAATAAAAATAATTTATAATCAGATCAACCGATTTTTTTTTATTGAAATTTAAAATTTAATAATTTAATTTCATAACAATTATAATTTAAAAGTCACTACACCAATTACATTTTAGTACTAACCGGTTCTTAAATTTCTAATATTAGTACATAAATAGCTTATTTGGCAAAGTCTTGGGTATACAATAAATAGGCAGCACCGAGCTCTAAAAAGAGGGTGGGTTGCTTGATTATAGGAAATTGATTGCAGCTTGATGTCTAATACCGTTGCAATCTAACCTGTTAAACCTAGTAACGAACACAACTTTATTGGCCAATAATTCGATGTTTAGGATGGTGTTTACAGGAGAGAAATGGAAGTAACAGCTATAGCTAGGCTTTAAAGAAGTCACATGGGTACTTAGCAATTTTGAGAGCTATATATACATAGCATATGGTCCATAATATTTGTTACACATAATCAATTAATTTCATTGGACAGAATTGGAACCCCATGTTGAAAGAGAGACATGAATAAATGCTAACCTTTTGTTGTTGTTGTTGGTCCCAAAGCTAATATGATAGCTCATTCAAATCTTAACCACTCTCTTCAATTTTCAACAACCATTGGATCTAGGTCGTTTTTGCTATAAAAATGGAAGAAAAATTTTTGGACGCGAAGTTTAACCCAATTGATACTTTTCCCAGAAGCAACCAGAAGTGGGTCAGGCTACCATCGTTGTGTAATTTGAGTAGACGCTTTGATATGGCTCAATCTGAAGCCAATGCTGGCTGCCTCCGCTTTGTTTGGGCCTGGACCAACCCTGCTTCCCTATCGATAACTGATGATACATCATCCCTTCTATGGCTTTGTTTTGGAAATCTGTTGTTTGTCCTATACTATTTGAAACTGAATAAACTACATGCCTTCATTGGGAAAAGGAAATTAAGATAGCTTCAAATAATTTTGCTTCCAAAAATCAAACAGATTCAACACAACTATGAATAGATAGTATCAGCCAATGCCATTCTACCGAATGCTCCTGCTCCCAATCCACCCTTGAATCCCAACTTGGACGATGGTGGAGCCGTAGCACTACCAGCCCACATCGCCTTTTCAGGTCGCGGGCTCGCCCCTCCGTACGTTAGCCTTGCTGCTGGTGCTGCTGCATCCATGCAAGGGCGGCATTGAAACTGGCCGGCCGTCTGCAGGTAACAGACCGTAGATAGACTGCATTGGTGCATCGGGTACTGACATGGAGGACCATCAACACTGAAATTCAGGCACCAGAAGTTTGGTTTGTATTTTGCAGTAAAAGGTTTTACCAAAATGGGAGAAAAGATATCAAAAAAGAAAAAGGTGGAAAAATGTTTGCTTAACAAATAATAAATGGATGAACAAAATCTTCACAGCTCTTCCATGACTGTTTGATAACGGTATTACACGCTAAATTACAAAAGCATTCCAAGCCAGCTGCATAATCTCAGTAAGTTATTGCCACGAGACAAAATTGAAGTTCAATCTGTGGTATGATTAACGCTTAACCCATTGGAAGCTCTTTCTTGCTTTAGCCTTGCCAGGCTTTTTCCTTTCCACTACACGTGAATCTCTTGTTAAGAACCCAGCTGTTAAGGAAAAATGAGATATTTTTAGCACTTACAAGAGAAAGAACTTGAGATTTGATAGTAGAAGGAATCAGTATTAGGTCACCAACAACTGGTTCATGTCAACATGAACATAGGCTATTGCCCTTGAGATACTATAATGAAGTTACCAGATCTGAGTGCAGGACGTAGGCCTGGTTCCCAGTTTTGCAATGCCCTACTGATCCCCAACCGAATAGCTCCAACTTGACCTGTCAGGCAGATGATAACATTTACGTCATATTTCAAAGAACAATGAAAATGCACAGCCTCACTCGAAAATAAGTTTTCCAATTTGCAATGGATTTAGTTCTAAGTCATCACTACACAAAAACTTCAAGACATACATCCGGCATAACAAGGAGAAAATAAGATAGTTTAATCACTAGAATCATACAAGTGTCTTTCAGGCTTATTTGAAAACAATCCACAATGAATCAACAAAAACCATGGGAACACCCATTAACTTATTAGCCATATATATGTATCCCACAAGACAATCTAATTATGAAATACCTGTTGTAATGAACCATTTTCAATAAAAAGTGCTTGACAATGTCCAGAGATGCATCAAACAAATTGCTAGGAAAATATATCTCTAAACAAAAATGCAGTGGAGGTACAACTATATTTTAACTTGAAATTCAGAAAGAAACTACAAGTCAGAGGAAAAATCATATGATCAATAGCCAGAAACACTTAGACTCACCTGAAAAACCGCCCCCTTTAACAGTACAATCGACATCCCAAAGGCCCAAGGTCTTCGTCTCAGAGAAAGGTCGAAGAAGTGCTGCACGATGATCAAGCATTGGAAAATAGACATCAAATTCTTTATCATTAACAATGAATTTGCCATCACCAGGTTGAATCCAAACACGGGCTATACTACACTTCCGTCTTCCTGTTCCATAAGCCCTTCCCTTTTCATCTACTTGTCTCACTCTTGCTTTAGCAACTTCCTCCTGTTTCTGGCGTTCTATTTCAGCTCTTGTAGATTTTCTTGTATTCTTTTCATAACGAATGTCTTCTATCTCACTTAAAGGAGGCAAACCTTCAACCCCTTCCAAGTCCTTCAGTGCAATCAAACTTTCTATCATTGAATCTGTGATACCAGATGCTGCAATAAGGTCGCCAAATGCACGATTGGGACCTGCAAGCAAACACACTGACATCAATACTGCCTTCAGAGTTAATCTGCAAAGATGACAAAGGAAAAGTGACACCCATGGCCTGGAAATGGTTTAGAGTGTATTTACTTAAAATTCACATTGTTCCCAGTACAGATTTAACTTCACTAATGAAGAATAAAACTCAATAAAAAATTCAAAAAAGGACGTTAGTGAACCTGCAAATTTCACAAGACTGTCAATCAAGTCCAAACATAAATTTAGCATATTCGTGTTTTCAGTGATATTGTTGAGGAGCTACATTGTTCATTAGATGTTAGTGAGTAATGCAGTGTAAAAAATGCTGATGTTATAGATCTTCTAAATACAAGTCCTGCCAGCAGCCAAAAGAATAGAAGTCAGATTAAACACGCCCTGTAATACCAAAGATATCTATGTTTGGCTTGAGAAAATGATAGAAAATAAGAAGAGCTAATTCCAGCTAGCTTGATGATACAGAAATCTCTTGCTCTTCCTGTACAATCAATACTTATGATTAATCCTATTCCCTACATTCAATTTCTTCTCCTATCCACTATCAGAAACATAATCTCCTCAACAAAAAAATCCATCCAGCTCATACCTATACATCATCCATCATCACAAAAACACTCAGTCTTCGTCATCTATGCTTCCTAATACGAACTCCACAGCATCTGTATCATATAACATCAATTTACACTATACAGATAAAGACCCACTTCTATCCAAACTTACAAGATAAAGAAAGATCACTTTCAGTTTTCCAAACTTTCAATATGAACTGATCCATATCATTATTACTCACTTGAAACTGAAAAGACCATCTCACGAAACTGTAAGAAAATATGTAAGCTGAAGATAAATCGATTTGATGAAGCTTGTTTTAAAATTTAACCTTTCCTTTCATTAACATATTCGCTCCATTCCATGCATTATTCAAGAGAAACAAATTACTCAATCTCCTGTGTAAACAAATTTAATACTAAATTTTGTTGTTAATCATAAATAACCAGACGAATTACATGTTATTACATGAATTTGCGCACCAAAAAATTAAATGAAACTTGCCTTGAAGTACAGCTGTAAGTTGTTTCTCTTCTATCTCAAGTCTCCTCTCCTCTTCTTCATTCCGAACACTTTCCACGCTCGTACTACTCTCATCCCCAACACTTTCAGCAACAGGCTGTACGCTATCCCCAAGATCAAACACGTCATCTTTCACTTCATCCGCCAATCTCCAAGGCTTGTACTCCTCAGCACTTGCCGCAGTCAACCATTCCTCTCCGCCGAGACCACCGCCACCCTTTGCCTCCGTTTCATTGAATAGCTGATCGAATTTTCCATCATTTTCTCGAGAAAGGTTCCATATATTTGAAGTTGACGGGTCTTTGCTATCACTATTGTTGTTGTTATTGCCGCTGTTGTGATTTGTGGAGAGAAATCGAGAGAAGCTGAGAAGGGGAGAGAAGCTATGGTTTTGGGGATAAGGATGGGATTTTGAGGAAAGATTGATCAGTTGGCGGATATGTGAGGGTCTAGGAAGCAGGCGAGAGAGCATCGTTTGAGAAAGCAATTCGCGAAGACAACAGAAATGAGGCTCCTCCCAATGAGAACGGAAACGATAGGGCTTTGGGGTTTTGTTCTTCTAATTTTATTTTTGATCGGTTTAGGGTTTTGCAGCTGCAGATCGCAAACCGGCTCAATATTCCATTCGGAAAATCTAAGCGACGCGTCGTTGGGCTAAGCTTAAGAGTTGGGCCTTGGTTCGGTCCAATCGCGTTGACATCGTTGTTCAAACTGTCGATCAAGACTAATTTATTCCAGAGTTTGATTAAGGCCCGTGATCGGCAGCGGCCCGATCAAGAACATTGAAGCTGAACCTCGAATATAATGAATCCCAACACAATACAATCCAATTTCATCTCCTTCCTTCAAGTTTCTCCCGTCCACAAAATCCTGATTCCAATGTTCAGTGAAGACGTAGCTCTTTGATGAACTCTGTTCCTTGAAAATCAAGCGGTGCAATGAATTAGTGTCATGATCCCACACAGTTACCGGCAAACCTTTGTCACTGTGAACTTCACTCACGCGAGCAGCACCGAGGAAAGGCAGGACAAGTTAAACTTTATGATACTTGCAGAAGAAATAAGAAGTGGAGAAGATGAACTTGTATTGAGAACTTGCAAATAAAGGTTACACACACAGCTTACGAATTACAGCTACAAAGTATGAATATATAGAACTACGAAAAGGTAAAGTTGCCCTAAAGGTTAAAAGAAACAATATACTGAAATAATACACTACTGCAGGCCAAGGCACTTCACTCTGCCGAAAATCATTCCAGCAGTCTTCATGCAACGCGTCGTATTCAACTGAATGTTTTGGCATTAAAGGAAATAGCGGAAAAGATGAGCAAAGTTAGCTGGGCTACAACGGGCTTGAAGAGAAAGGCTGCTGGACGTAAGTCTCGACCGAATATTTTTTAACCAAAAGTCGAGACATACGACCAAGATCGCTGATTTTAAGTTTTCTACTGATTTTCCAGGGATAAGAGGAGCTTTAATTTCGTCGAGACGCCGATTCGCTTATCCTCTTCTTCCTCTTCAGGTTCGTAGTTTTTAATCAGTTCAATGTTGCAAGCCAGTGCTTTTTCTTTCATTTCTGCCGCCATTAATCTTTTAGTGTAGGTTTCGTTGTCCTTTGTAGGTCAAGTGTTATCATATAACACCAGCTTTGTTGAACAAGCCTCGGCTTCTGGTCTCCCTGGAAGACTGTTTTCTTCTGAAACTTTGCTGTTTTCTTCAGCAGAAAAACAAGCGACCTCTTGTTTCTTGGCTCTGAAAGTATAATCGCAGGGTTTGACTACTCGCTGCTGACCGATGGCTTTCTTCATTGAAGTGATTCTCGCTTAATGGGTTCCTTCTCTTGTGCCGAACATAGCACAGACATGGGTGATTCCGGTGGTGGCACCATTGTTAATTATCAACCACCAGAGATAAAATGAGTACTGTAATAAACGGAGACGGGTTTATAAAGTTGTCAGAATTGGAGAAGAAAACCAGTGCAAAAAGGGAAACTTTGTTGGAAAGAAATTAGTTTCAAGTAGAATTAATAGCGATTTTAAATTCTAAATCTTTTTTGTAAATATTAATTAATTAAGATTGTTGCTTACGTTCATTGCTTTCCGACTTCAAGAATGGCGATTCAAAGCAAAAAGAAGCAAAAAACCACTGAAATCTGCTACCGAGAGCAGATGTGGAAGAAAGTGCGGAGGCTTTCGGGATTTCGGCAATGAACAGACCCGGAATGGAGGAAGAACAAAGGCGACGGCTTGATCCCTGGATTACAAGGAAGAAACTTACACGCAGAGATTTGGGTCATGTGTCTTGGGTTCTCCCGAAAATAAATTTGGAGAAGTACGTTTTGCCATTGATGGACGATGATATCGCTTATGGAGGTTTGTTAGTTCCAGTTTGTGATCAAGATACTGATACAATGCATTACTAGTTCTTCAAGAAATGGCATTCTTCCAAGAGCTACCTTTTGAATGGCAGCTGGACTCATGATTTTGTGAATATGAGAAAATTAAAGGAAGAAGATGAAATCGGAATGTATTGGGATCCAAACTATTCAATCTCTGTGTTCTTAATCGTGCTCCAAGAACTCAACCTGCTGCAGCTAATGGGACTTCAAGCTTTGGAAGAAATTAACTGCTAACGAGATTCTTTGTACTACTGTAACGCTGGTGGATATGTAGTCTTCGAATTGCATAATCAATGCATTAAAATATATCACTCAATTTTTAGGTTTCTACCCTTTTATTTTGTTTGATTTATTGTGAATTAATTTGTCCGAAATTACTCAAAATCAACAAACTTCAAGTTTAGAATTTTTTGACTCAATTTGAAATTGACATGTCTTTTTTCTTCCCTACTTCAATATTAGAGATAATTAAATATGATAACTTCTAATTATATGCAATAAGCCTGATATAATTGGATATGCATGACCAGACATTGATGATATTAGGAATCTATAGTTTATTTTATTGGAGTGAAGTATAAATCATTTCGCTGTTAGGAAAATACTTTAATAATTTCAGTAATTAAATTGTAACAATTAATTGTAATTAGGAAAGTCATTAGAGGTTATCTTCTGAAAAATCACTACCTGAAATGTAATAGATTTATCACATACACTCTCTCTGTCCAGCTAAAAACACTCAAGATCTTTCCTTGCCGTCAGAGTGGAAACAGTATCAAGAATCAAAATCCTGAAGAATTTTTGCTGTGTTAATTCAACTTCTCCCCTGTTGATAAGCAATGAGATCACAACTGATAGAGTGTGAGCCGTGGAATTTTGTGCTTGCAGTCCCGGATCAAGCGTGAAAGAAAAGGCCTGCGATAAGGCGAGAGGAGGATCACAAAAACGAAGAAATCAGTGTTAGTGGGTCTACTTCTTCTGCTGCTGATGATGCTCATTCCGTAGTCTTAGATTCAAGAATGGAGAATCGAAAACACTTTGATTTCGATTGTTCTTGCAAATTCAAGAAGCAGCTGGAGACAATCTCTTTAGTTCCTGAAACAGCGATACCAACTATGAAGAAAGAGCCCGCGAAGCGAGAGAATCAAAACAAGAAGGAAATCGATCCATGGATTATCAAGGAGAAACTCAAACGTAGTGACTTAGACCATCTGTCTAGGCTTTTGCTGCCAATAAACTTGGTCGACAAGCATGTTTTGCAGTTGATGGGCGTTGACATCGTTAAGGAAGTTCCGACAAAGGACGGTTTGTTAGTTATACTTTGTGATAAAGATACTGATTCTGCGCATCACTTAACCTTCAAACGGTATCCTTCTTCCAAGAGTTACGTTCTGAATAGCAGCTGGAACCGTGATTTTGTGAAGAGAAGAAACTTGACGGTGGAGGATGTAGTCGGAATGTATTGGGATCCAAACTCTTCAAGATTCAATTTTCGGGTTCTTCATCGTGCTCCAACTATTGAGCCTCCTCCTGCTGCTGCTAACGGAGCTTCAAGCTCTGGAGGAAATTAACTGTTGATTTATGTTCAGTATGCTATTATAGATCATTCTGTTGATTTATGTTTACAGTATATTATTATAGATCGTTACTTATACTTCTATTACTCTTTGATTACACCCTAGAATGTAAAGAGTTTTGACATGAAATCGCTTATCATATTAAGAAAATCAATTCCAGTTATCAAATGCTATTCTCATTACTAATTAAATATCCAATTATGATAATAATCTTGTATTTTAAATTTACACGTGAAATATCGATTTTGTAGTTTAATACTCAAGTGGTATATTATTCTGGGAAGTAGTCAATCAAATCTCAATTATTTAATACAGAACAAGTTTTCATCAAGAGCCTAGATAGATGATCTAAATCGCTGATTGTAGGTCTCTTATAAATGATCTTCAAATGAAAAATGATACGCCGATTCACTTCTTCTCTTCCTCCTATCCCGATTTGTAGCATTTCACCAGCCCAACGTTGCAAGACAATGGTTCTTTTTCTTCTCCACTTCAATATTAGAGATAATTAAATATTAAGATTTGTAATTTATGCAATAAGGTTGACATGATTGGATATCATGACCAAACATTTTATGATATTAGGAATCTATAGTTTATTTTATTGGAACGAAGTATAAATCATTTGGGTAGTAGGAAAGCACTGTATTAATTCAAGTAGTTAAATTATAACAACTAATTGTAATTAGGAAAGTGATTAGAGGTTGCCTACTGAAGAATCACTACCTGAAATGGTTTCCTATTCCGCATTGATTTCCATCTCCCATACTCGTAACTTCCTCTATATATATTTACCCATCTCAAGCCACCGGATTTATCACATGCACTCTCTCTGTCCAGCTAAAAACACTCGAGATCTTTCATTGCTTTTCCGATTCGACAATGGTGACTCCGACAGAAACCTTTGATTCTTTTGATTGCGGAGATCAAAAGGAAATGGAGGAAGCCTTTCTATCTAATTCTGATGAAGCGACGATTATGAAGCGTAAAACTCCGGAGGCTGAAGACTTGACGCTTTCTCCGGGAGAGCAAAGCGAAAACAAGAAGCAAAGAACTACTGGAATGAGTCTTTCACCGACCGTTGGTTCGGTAGTTTCAACAAGGGTGACTCCGACAGAAACCTTCGATTTTTTTGCTTACAGAGCCCTAAAGGAAATAGAAGAACAAAGCAACAACAAGAATCAAGGAACTACTGAGATAAGTCTTCCACCGAGTGCTGGTTCGGAAGGATCAACGGAACTGACGCTGTTCGATGAAACTTGGCCAACCGAGAACAGGAAACCCTACGTCAAAGAATGGTCCGAGGCGGAAATAAACGCGAAGGCAGTCGCTTGCAAGATTGCAGCGATGAAGAAGTACAGACCTGGAGAGAAGGAAGAAGAAAAGCGAAAGGGTGTTTCGACAAAACTAGAGCTCTACCTCGATCCATGGATTATCAAGAAGAAACTTAAACGTAGTGATTTAGACCATCTGTCCAGGCTTTTGCTGCCAATAAACTTGGTCGAGAAGCATGTTTTTCCGTTAATGGACGTTGATATCGTTAAGCAAATTCCGACAAACGACGGTTTGTTTGTTAGAGTTTGTGATCAAGATACTGATTCTGCGCATCAATTAACCTTCAAACGGTATCCTTCTTCCAAGAGCTACGTTCTGAATGGCAGCTGGAACCGTGATTTTGTGAAGAGGAGAAACTTGAAGGTGGAGGATGAAATTGGAATTTATTGGGATCCAAACTCTTCAATATTCAATTTCCGGGTTCTTAATCGTGCTCCAATAGCTCAGCCTCCTCCTCCTCCTCCTGCTGCTTCTGCTAATGGAGGTTCAAGCTCTGGAAGAAATTAACTGTTGATTTATGTTTAAATTATGTTATTATAGATCATTAATTGTAGTTCTTTTACTCTTTGATTACTCTGGAGAATGTAAAGAGTTTTGACATAAAATTGCATATCATATTAAGTAATTCAGTTCAAGTTATAAAATGCTATTCTCATTACTAATCAAATATTCAATTATGATGATAATCTCGTAATTTAAGTTTATAATTGAAATATCAAATTTGTAATTTAATGCTTAAGTGGTATATTATTTTCAAAGTTAATCAATCCAATCTCAATTATTTAATTAAAACAAGTTTTCACCAAAAGCCTAGACAGATGACCCAAATTGTTGATTGGAAGTCTCTTGTTAATGATCCAAAAAAAAAAAAAAAAATTGGTATGCCAATTCACTTCTCCTCTTCCTCTTATCCTAATGTATAGTTTTTTACCATCCCAATGTTGTAAGACAATGGTATTTCTTTCATGTCTGCCTTGCTTAATTTTTTTGTTACCCAGTATTCAACCTGACTGTTGGAGCAAAGGTGTTTTGAGAGCAACAGCAGCCAAGCAAAGCAGCAACATGAAAACAGTCATTACAATGAGGAATCACACCCTGTAGCTGTAATTTGTCTCTATTTGCAGTTTGTTAAAATTCAGTATTTAAGGACAATCATCTTGCACTCTCCACTAATATTTAGACACAGTATATTTGTCTTCGTCACCTTTAGGATTGTGAATTCATGTATAAATTCGTCATCTTCCTTGTGAAAATTCATATTTCTCAAATACAAATATACATTTCCAGTAGCCAAGTTGTTTCTTGTCTCCTATTTCTCTAAGGTTCAACTTAGACACCATACAACATTGGTGAAGTATTTAAACTTCGATATTTTTCGTGAGCTTGTTAATGATTTTTCTAATGGCCTTTTTTATTGAAATGATTCTCTGGCTTCATGGGTTCTTTTCTAGTGATGGAGGGGGTGTCTATGTATAGCACAAAACCCAATGGTTCTGATGGTGGTACAATTACTGATGATTAAAGACACAATTAGGGTTTTTAATTTTTGAGGGATTTAGCAATGAGAAATAAGAAAATGTATAATTTTTTAAATGATCAAAGGGTTTTATTTTTGGGGGGTTTGGCACTGAGAAGAAGATAATGTATAAATTTTTCATAGGTGATCATGTATATTAGAGCCTTAGATTAGTACTATTTACTAATTATTAATTATTATTTTGAATATATTTTAGATTTAATAAGATTATTAAAATTATGAAAGATAATATATATTTAAAATTAAAAACTGACGAGATTTACTGTTTAAAATATAAGACTAATAAAATTTATCATATGAGATAGAAATAATAAACAAAAATTAAATTGGATATTTGATATTCAGTGTTCTAAATTTTTCTATTTTATCCATTTAATTAGTCTTGTGATTTACATAATTTTAAAATAAATATATATTTAAAAATAAATTTTATTAGATGAATATATACATAAATTGACACACTTATAGCACCTAAAATTATCACGAAAAAAGTAATACTTAAGTTTTGGTTTAATCTATAATATAAAATTATATCATTTCAAAAAGAAGTCCAATTATTTTTTGGAGCAAAGTATATTTAAGAGAATTATTATTTTTGGATATTGGTATCAAGATCTACACTTAATTTAATTAGTGAGAATTAGAGTTCTTTTACCGTTCAATTTTTTAAAATTTCTTTTGTTCTATTTTGTTTGATTGATTATGAACTAATGTGCTCGAAATTATTTAAAATCAATAAACTTCGAGTTTAAGTTAAGAATTTTTTGCCTTAATTTGAAATTGAGATGGTTTTTTTTAAAAAAATTTCCCACTTCAATATTAGAGATAAATAAATATTATAATTTGTAATTATATGCAATAAGGTTGATATAATTGGACATGCATGAACAAGCATTGCTAATGCCATCAATGTAATTAGCAATTCTTTTCTATAGTTTACTTTATTTGATTAAAGTATAAATCATTTGGATAGTGGGAAAATACTTTGTAATTAAATTAGAACAATTAATTGTAATTAGGAAAGTAATTAGTGGTTGCCTTCTGAAAAATCACTACCTGAAATGTAACAAGGGTTTCCTATTCCGCATTGATTTCCATCTCCCGTAGTCATAACTTCTTGCATGTACATTTACCCATCTCAAGCCACTGGATTTATCACTTACACTCTCGCTCTCTCTGTCCAGCTAAAAATATTCCAGAACCCTAATCCTGATGTTTCATTGCTTTTTGAATTCAACAATGGTGACTGCGACAGAAACCTTTCATTCTTTTTTTTTTTTTTTTTTATTTTTCGCGTACAGAGCCCAAAAGGAAATGGAGGAAGCTTCTCTATCTGATACTGATGAAGCTACGATGCACATGAAACGTAAAACTCCGGAGGCTGAAGACTCGACGCTTTCTCCGGGTGAGCAAAGCGAAAGCAAGAAGCAAAGAACTACTGGAATGAGTCTTTCACCGACCGCCGGTTCGGAAGTTTCGACAGGGCAGAAAACTTATGATAATAATCTTGTGATTTAAATTTCTAAGGTGAAATGTCAATTTTGTAATTTAATGTTCAAGCGGTATATTATTTTCAGAGATCGTAAACCCAATTACAGTTATTTAATGTACGGATATTAAAATAAATTGTGCGGTGAATTCTCTCCAAATAGCTTTAAATTACTGTTTAAAATTCAGAGTGTTTTAAAAAAAAATATTTTTAATAAGTGTTTTTAATTTGAATTAATTTTTTTATTTTTAATATAATAATATATAATATAATTATTAATAAAATATAATTTAAATTATTTGTTATTAAATATATTTTAATTTAAAAAAATAAAAAAGAGTCTGCGTCTAATTTTATATTAATTTCCTCCTGCAATAGTAATAACTTGTATATATATATATATATAGAAACCCTTGTAACGTTAATGGTACAATCATGCTGTCACAGTGAAAACAATACTCAAGAATCAAAATCCTGAAGAATTCTTGCGGTGTTAATTCAATTTCTCTCCTGTTGATAAGCAATGAGACCACGACTGATAGAGTGTGAACCATGGAATTTTGTGCTTGCAGTCCCGGATGAAGCGGAAAGGAAAAGGCCTGCGATGAGGCGAGAGGAGGATCACAACAACGAAGGAATCAGTGTTACTGGGTCTACTTCTTCTGCTACTGATGCTGCTCATTCCGTAGTCTTAAATTCAAGAATGGAGAGACGAACACAACCTTTTGATTTTGATTGTTCTTGCAAATTCAAGAAGCAGCTGGAGACACTCTCTTTATTTCCTGAAACAGCGATACCAACTATGAAGAAAGAGCCCGCGAAGCAAGAGAATCAAAACAAGAGGGAAATCGATTTTGCTGACAGAGGCAAGAAAGAAAAGGAAGTCCCTGTATCTGGTGTACATGTGATGCCCATCAAGCGTAAAACCCCAGAAGCTGAAGAGAAGAGAGACATTTCAGTAGATTTGACACTTTCTCTTGGGTCTCAAAGCGAAAACAAGGAGGAAAGAACTGCTGAAATCAGTCCTCCACTGGGAGCAAATAAGGAAGTTTCAACAGAACTGACTCTGTTTGATCAAACCTGGCCAACCGAGAACGGGAAACCTTATGTAAAAGAATTGTCAGAGGCAGACATGAAAGAAAGAGAGGTGGCTCGCAAAATTGCAGCGATGAAGAACTACAAACCTGGTGAGGAGGAAGAAGAAAAGCGAAAGGGCGTTTCGACAAAACTAGAGCTCTACCTTGATCCCTGGATTTTCAAGAAGAAACTTACACCCAGTGATTTGGGTCTGCCTAGGCTTTTTCTGAGAACAAGCTTCGTCAAGAAGCATGTTTTCCCTTTGATGGCCCGTGATATCGTCAATGTTGTTCGGACTATGAAGGGTTTAGATGTTGTAGTTCGTGATCAAGACACTGATTCCCTGCATCACTTGGTCTTCAAGCAATTGCATACTTTCAAGAGCTACGTTTTGAAAGGCAGATGGGTTCACGATTTTGTGAATAGGAGAAACTTGAAAGAAGGCGATGAAATTGGGATGTATTGGGATCCTAGTTCTTCAAGATTCAATTTCTGTGTTCTTAATCGTGCTCCGACAATTCAACCTGCTGCTGGCTGTAGTGGAACTTAAAGCTCTGGAAGGAATTAGCTGCTGATTGATGTTTACAGTATTATTGATCATCAGCCGTAATTGTTACTCTTCGATTACACTGGAGAATGTAAAGAATTTTGACTACTTTTATACGTGAGATCATTTGATTAGAAACTATAACAATAATTGTTGGTTACCATACAAAGTAAATTCGAGTTATCAAATGCTTTTCTCTCTGCCATTGTTTTCACATTTTACTTGTGTTCCTGTTAATTTAACTGCAGTTTAATCTGATATCCATTCAGATATTGCATAGGTTTAATGTTTTTTATGATATTAACGTCGGTTGCTATATGTTTTCCGGCGATATTCCTGTCATTCGCCGGCGACAATTGCGTTTCCGGACCAAGAAATCCAGTCTCTATTCTGTGGTTTGCACTTTCACTGGTACTGGCAATTTCATCAGGGGCATTGTGGTATTTTCCATAGTTCATTTGAGATAGCAACGTGAACTTTGTCTTATAAATCGTTCCCGGAACAACTTCCCTCCAGGCTCTCAGCGTTCTGCTCTGAAAGTTGCATGCACATCGGATGCCAAAGTCTTTTTGTTATTAATTCCAATGATTCCATTTTCTGTATTTAGGGGTTTTCTTTGAATGGGTAGTACCGGTGTGTGTGCGCGCGCGCGCTTGTGTGCCTCTCTCTCTCTCTCTCTTGGTTATGTAGGGAGCGGTTCTGTGCACAATTTGAAGAAAGCTTGACTCATCTGATTCTGTGCTCACTTGGTACGTTTTTAACTCACATGCTGTAATGCTTTTGATATCTGTAAATCACTGATCCAATTCCTGTTCTGCTGAACTCAATAATATCTGATGTTTGATTATTTTTGTTTTATTTTTTAACGGGTGTTCTTTATCCTGTTGCCTTGGTTAAGTTATGAATTATGAATGGTTGTAGTTTTTCATTTGACCGAAACATGGAAACGAAGAAATGATGACTATGTGAAGGTTAACCGGTCTTCGTACCTAATAGGGAAATCCCTATTGGCAATTTAGAAATTAGTTTGAAAATAGTGATGGCTAGTAACTAGAATGCAATCAAAATTGTTAACACAGTCCAAAATAAGAAAGATATTTATAAGGGGATTTAAACTTCATTGCCCAAGAAATGAAAAAAAGGCAGCGTCTACAGGAATGTTTACTCTTAAATCAGCTTAAGGCAACACCTTAGGGCTCCTTTTGGCAAGATGGTCACCTTTCCCAGACAAAATTTTGTGTCACACCGTTCATATTGTGTAGTGCTTTGGTGAAGTTTAGAGGACAGTTGTCTAATTTATATGACTTCTACATGATCTAGAAATATGATGGGTTGAGGTTGATTTGGCCTCATTAGTTACTTGAGAGAGTGACAATATGCCCACGGGATAGGGGACTTCTGTATTTGATGTGGAGTGGAGCGACTAGTCTAGAAGTTTAACCCCCCTTGTGAAAATCTAGAATTTGTTTTTACCTACTATGTTCAGTAATGTTGGATCTAGTATTTATTATTTCTAACTTAGGTTGGCATAATCTAATCTTAAAGGAAAACACCGCATAATGCGGGCTGACAACGCAGGAATACATTTGTTAGCATATATAGATGAAATCAGTCAAGCAGATACATATGTGTGACGCCAGATACACGTCATCATGCTCGCTAAACATGTCATTGTAAATAGCCTTACATATGTATGGAGAAGTGTCTGAAATTTAGGCAAATGGTAAGCACAGAGTGGTGTGTGTGAGGGAACTGGAAGGTTAACGTGGAAGCATCTTACATTCCAACTCATTTTAGAATAGTTGGAGCTTTGGAGAGGTCGTCAAAAAGCCAAATTTTCAAAATCTTAAGACTTTGGAATTGATTAAGATGAAGAATTCTCAAGTCAATGAGGTGAGAAATGAAATACACAAGTTCTGATTGCCTTTGGTTCAAGTTAATTCATACAGAATTGGTAAAAACAAATTTTTATGCTATTTCATTTACTAAATCATTTGAGGATGAATTCACAATTATTTCTTTTAGCATATTTGATAAGTTAATGATTTTTCAAGCTGTCAGTTGCATGTCAGAGCAATAGGATGATTGATTTATTGGTTGCATTCATCTATGGATGAGTGTCTGTTGGTGTAATATCTTAAATTAGGGCAAATACAAGATACCACTAAAAATTTATAATGATTATGCGGAAAATTCTAGATAAATTGTTCTTGCAGATGGATCTCCTTAATCAAAATTATCGATTAAACACTCTTGATTAAAAATTTTGTTAAAACTTAATGAAAAGGGACTATTCTCCAGTCTCTCATTTTTGTTCAAGGTGTTAGTGACTAAACTTGCACAAAAGCTTTGCCAATCCATTTCCTGTTAAAAAAAAAAGCAAAAAAATTAATAGTGTAAATATTTTATTCATCATTTTGTCAGATCTAATGAACCGTGACAAATGAACAGGAACCTTTCTCTGCCAATTATGGCCAAGCTCCAGAAGCATTTCCATCTTCTGCAGCCACCGAGCCAAAGTCATTTTTTTCTGCATCACCAGCGTTTTCATCTTTTATGGGTACACCATCGTCACTTGAACAAGGGGTTGATGGCAGTACATCACAAATTTATCATCCGCAACCACAGATTGAGGAATTGGCTTTTTGGCAGGTTAGTTGGGTTCTGAAATTTTCATGGAAGTTTTACAACTTTGATGTTCACTTTGATTTTGTTTATTTAGTTATTGGGTGTTTGGAGTCCATTAGTAGTTCATGTATGTTGTCCAAGCCAATTTGGTTACTTGAAAATGTCAATTTCCTGAAAATTTTGGAGGTTGATTTTTTTTGAATGACTTCGCTATGGATATGTTTCTTCTTCTTGAATTTGTTAGCGTATATCAGTCATTTCATTGAGATTTCAGACATGTGGTGATTGAATATTAGTATACATCATTAAAAAACAAAATGAAACTAATTCTAAAAAATATTGAAGGTTTTAAAGAAACAATGAAGAAGTTATACAAATCACTCAATTCAAAAGTATGCAAAAATAACCAAAATATGTGCTCCTAAGTGTGTATTTAACAGCTCACAACATCAACATGGTAGATGTGTGAAAAATAAAAGAAAATTAAAGATCTTACAGTGATTCTGAAGTGAAAAACAGTGGGGAGGTGGAAAGGGTGTTGGTAGGGGCAATTGATTGGCAATTTTATTGGTTTCTTTTAGAATGAATTAAAAAATCTTGCTGCACAGATTGAAGATAGATGCTGCATGCATAATAACTTTTGATATATTTGCATTTTTGAGTGGTCAATGGATGTGGATATATTTCTGCTTATTAGCTGAACAATTGGTATCCGCATCTGTTGAGAAAATTCATGCAGATGATGTTTATAGGGGATGGTCGTGGTTTGCAGTTTGATTTTTGTTCCTCAAAAACAATCTTTGACAATTGTATGGAAATGGGAATTGGGAATTCTTCCTTTTAACTTATTTTGTTTGCGTGACAGTGATTAGCATTTCTAGTTTGTCAGGGTACTTACTGATGATGCTGTTCTTATCATTTTATAGGTTTTATTTTATTTTATTATGTATTGCTCTCTCTGTTGTTCTCTTACATCACTTAACTGAATTAAATGCTGTCTAACACTACCACCTTTTTTCAACCAAAAAGGTGGCACAATTGCCTCAACGTGGTTTGGCTTCCCATTCGTAGGCAAAGTTGGCCAACTCCTGATCCTAAATGTTGAGGCGCAGTTTAGAGAATTCAAATCTTTTCCTGCACAGATATAGAGACTGAGATATTTTGCTGCTACTATGAGAATATGAAAGCATGACAAAAATCCTGCATGTTGTCTGCATGCATTGAGCTTATTTTCTTTGAATATTTCATTCCTTTTGTTGGATGCTCTTGCAGTCATTGCAAAAGCAGCATACTAACAAGGATCCGCCAGGGAGCTGCCATTCTCAGCAGCCAGTGCTGTATCACAGATTCCTTGACCCTCAGCTGAAGGTTCCACTTGGTCAAATAGAATGATTGTGCATGCATGCACGCAAATTGTACTTGTCTTGTTTAGTTTCTGACGATGTTTGCCGTATGCCCTTGCAGCCATCGCAAAACGAGCAAACCAACATGGGGCCACCTAGGAGCCACCATTTTCAACTGCCGCAGCAACTTCTCAGATTCACTGAGCCCCAACTACAGGTTCTAATTGTATTAATGGAATGTATTCCATGTGTATTTGCCCACATGCAGTACATATTTTGAGTTTCTGATGCTAGCTGTTGTATGCTCATGCAGTTATCGCCATGGCAGCAAACTAACATGGAGCCACCTTGGATCTACCATGCTCAACTACCGAAGCAGCAGCATTCCAGTTTTACCGAGCACCCATTGAAGGTCATAAACACCGAAATTTTGCATTTTAAGAGGTTAAGGTTTAGATATGTACTTGAGACATATGGGAGGTTAGGGGAAGTATTTGACTAGTTTTTGTCCTTTTACTTGGCAGATAGGGGGACAAATTTCTCAAGTATTTCTTCCTCAAGCTACCACCCCAACAACACTCGAGTCTTTCAAATCACTGTGGTCATTTCATAATGCCCCGTTGATAATCAACCCAGGTAAATCTGCTGACAAGTCCATACAAGATGCGAGTGACAAGCTTCGATTAGTTGCGTCAGTTAGTACAGGAAAGAATCTTCCAAAAGCTTCTTACAAAGGGAAAGAGAAGGTACCTTCATCTTCAGCTTATATGGAAAGCTTCAAATATCCAATGAACGAACCACTAGGGCTTGCATTTTCTGGAAATATGGGTCAACTAAATGACTTGTATTCTATCAATCCTCAGCGGAATCTTTCTATGATAAGTGATATCACATTGGACAGAGGAAATGATGATCCAGTATGGAAGGCTGTGTTGGAAGTCAAGCAAGCATTACAAGCATGCAGCCCTCCAGGGTCAGCTATTCCCAATCCATATGGAGATGCTGGTGAGCCGATGTTTGATATCCCTTTCCTCAGGAAGACTGGATTTCCCAACCCATCAGGTTCTGTCAACAATTTAAGTAGGGTACCGTTGTCAAATAACATGAAGGATTCGCGCTCTAGAAAAGGCAAAGCCAAAGCCAAAGAGAAAGAGGTGATGAACAAAAAAAGAAGGCTGAAGGGGTAGAAATTGGTGGTCTTCTGGCAGTTGATATCTTGTTCTTCAGGTTGCAAATACAATAAAAGATGTTCCATTTCTTCTTTTAATGTCTTTAGAATTCCAAAATTCAACAAAAATGTGGATTTATGTGGGCATCGATTGACTTATTTTGAATGATTTCTTGTTCATTTGGAGTTGTTACTTTGTTAATGTGTATTTGTCACATTGATAAAAATGTTTTTAAAAATGTTTCTTATAATCATTTTATAGTATTTCTTGATTTATTTAATATTCAATTTCAGCAATCTAATCTATTTATGATATATTATATTCTATGGGAACAAGTAGGGCTGAGCTAGCAATTACTCTTCTTCATCTTGGCTTCAACCTTCTTCTTTACCATTGGCTTCAGATTCCATATTTTCTTCCCCAATTCACCGTTACGGTTGAATCCTCTCATAATCTAAACTGTACATCATCAATTCAGACTTGAGATTAACTAGCAGATATTTGGATATTAAACACATTGATGAGTTGAGGAGAAGAGTTGGAAGAATTTATTGAGAAGGTTGACGGAGGATGGAGGGAATAACTGCTCAGGTCATCTCGTGTAGTCTACAGGGATTCAGTGATGACCATCTTCCGGACGGTATCTAATTTGGCTGTCATCCAAACCAGGAACCAATTTAACACGTGTGTGTGTGTGTGTTCGCACGCTAATGTGATTGCTGACCAAGAAAATAATTGAAACAGTTCCCACTACCCAGCAAAACATTCACACGACACAGCAGATTTACAAAAGATTCTATCTTTTCAGCCCAGAAATTTCACACCCCATCATCAGCAATCTTCTCAGTACTGAAGCTTTGTTCCCCCCGTTTTCGCATGCGCTCTGTTGTTTGTTCCACCTGCATTTCAATTTGCAATTGGTTATATGTTATATTGAATTAATTACTCAACTTATTTGATCTTAATCCTGAATTCGCATGAGAGTTTAGTATGTTTACCTCCTTGCACCAGTTGGTTCTATAAAGCACAATCAACAGCAGCAATGTTTGCAAGGCAGTTCCGCAAATCATGCTTGACCAAAGTCCCTGCAATTCTATTGCAGCCAACAGATTACACCTCCAAATGTTTGCAGAAGACAAATTTTTACAATAGCTTTAGTAATATATGCATAGCGTCAGTCCGATTTTTGCTACGTAACCGGTGGTTGAACATATGTTGATGTAAGCCACCGGTGGTTGCCAACCGCACTGACAGAAACGCCTACAGGTTTAACACGAAAATGTTATCGGAAGAAGGTTTAGTTTTGTGGCAAACGCGAATTGGCACCTGATATTACCGGCTGAACATTGTTGAGGACCATGGTGATGTCTAAGATGCTAGTTTCGACACGGCTATTTGGAGATCTTTGCTACTCGTGAAGATAACGGCGAAATAGTTCTTAGTAAGATGATAACCATGATAAGGAGTTCCACGAGAAGAAATTGAAATACAGTCACATAAGAGTATATTGCTGCTCTTGGAGGCCCCAATCCAAGCTCGTTGGATGTGCGAACGCTGCATATGTTTACCAAACACTTTAGCTACCTGTTGCAGATTTAAAATGAGTCGAAACCGAAGATTACAACAATAAAATGAACCTTTGATTAACTTATTGAAGCATTTATCCCAATGAACAGCATAGCTTCCCACCCATTCAAGTTCATGCTGAAGAATACGAATGCAAGATCTGCTATTTCATCTTCTTGGCCAAGTGGTATTAAGATTGGAGTGACGAACAAGTAAATAGGCAAGAGAAAGATAAAGGTTACCCATAAGATTACCCAGGAACGCTGCATGTATACACCAAACATCTGAACTCACCCAGCTCCAAATGCTTTGCCGCAGGGCGTTTCCAGAGCACTCCCCATGCCAAGCTAACACACACAAAAAAAAAAATCAGTTTCTTTATGTTTCATTGTAAATGGAATGAAAGAATGCGAGAAAAATTGAAAATGAAAACAGAAATTGAAATCCCACAGCACATATTACAAAGAGAAGCTATACAGAACAAACAGTACTTGATTCACGCGGCTTCTTCAAAATCAAGAATTTGGGTTTTGAATTTGCTAATTTCTTTAATGGATTAGTTGATTGGGTTTTTTATTGTCCTGAGTCCCAATTTACAAGGAAAGGGAAAAGGAAAATGAATATAGACCTTGGTCTTATTGGACTGTAAGCAGTGGACAAAAACTGGAGTTCCAAGAGTCTCAGAACCAACAACCCATAAACCAATGAAGATTCAGAACACGAAACGTGCAGACGAACACAACATGTTCTTCAATCCCTATCCGAATCAGAACATATAAGGAACATTCAAACAAACACTCCAAAACACTCACTGAGAGCAGAGAACCAAGGACAGAACAGAAACAGACCAAACAGAGTATAACTCATGAAACCAAAGGAGGAGGAGCCAAAAACAGAGAGAGGAATGCTAACAGAAGAAAGTTCAACATCATCAATATGCCCAACACAAATATTAGTAAACGAATTGGTTCCAAACTTGCCAACATGTCAAACACAATAGGAGCAGTAATCTTCCACATCCTCACTGTCTCTGTCCAGTACACTGACTTCGCTTCCTCAAAGTTGTTAACCAGCGTGTAGTGTTCATAGCCGTCTACACCACCGTCCAGCAGTGGCGTCTCCATTCTCCACCACTGCACACCTGTATGGTAGTGATCAATTTGCCAGAGTTAACAACGGTTATGATTGATAGCAAATGGGTTTTCTTTTTCTTTTTCTTGCGGCTTCGGCAGGGAAGAATTGGTCTCTAGAGTGTAGTTTGATCTGATTTCGTAAGCTCTTTCACTGTTTCCGTTTAGCAGTTGGTTTCTCTATCTTGTTATAAGTAGTTAGGTGCGTTTCTTGTGCATGAACTAAACACGATGCCCTCGTATCCTCATATAATTGAAAGTTAACCAGCATTAAATATCAATGGTTTATGAACTACAATTACAGCATAGTTAATGAAGAAGAACAAGAATTATTGGCACTTGCTCTTCTAAATATTTGTGAATTTTCCTTATATCCTCGTACTTAACAAATTGAAAAGGTAAATCATGCATCAACAAGGCATTATACAGTAATTCACAATACACATTAGGATCAAATTTAGGAACATGAGCTGACATAAATCCTTCACTACGATCTATAATTATCTGCTTAGGATCACGTGGTATAGTCAATTTAGGACAAGAAGATGTGTTTTTTCATGTTACCCATTCCATATGCACTCGGACACACATACATGATGCCATATTTTCTACACTTTGATTGCTTTCCATCTAGATGGTAATTGGTTGCTTCGTCTTCGCCAACTTCTGGGCAACTTTTTTCAGTTGCTTCATTTTCTAATTCAATTAATTCATTTGTGTCTTATGTCCAACAATTATCAACCTTATTAGTCTCATTTGAATCCATTCTTTTCTACAACATAAAAATATAATTGATACAAAGTAGACAATGAAATGGAGTTTATAACAAAAACCTAGACAAAAGTAAGCCACACCAATTCTAACATGATTATAATGCTAAAATTTATTCTGTCTCATTAGGTTCAAGGCCTCTATTGTCAATTCTTTTATATTCACAACAGATTATTTCCAATCCACTGTTTGATCATTAGGGGTGAGACCAATAAAAATACTTATTATAAGTGACAATGGATAATTTTGGGAAAAAATAGTTGAGGAATTAGACCTATAAAGTAGAAGACAAACAATTATTAATATCCCTTCTCATGTTTATTTGAGTTATTTGCAGAGAAAACCTATGTTATTCATTAAAGGAACCTAAATAAAGCATTGAAGTTAGAAAATTCATGACTTCGATAGTGCAAGGAAAATAATTTTGAAATTTAGAGGACCCTCACTACATATATTGTTTGTTTAATTTGTATGATTTTTTACATCTTGTCAATGATGTCAAATCATGCATACAAGGTGTTCATGGTTTGTGGACAATTGATATTTACAGAGACACTTATAGTGGTTGGTGAATTGACTGAGCAAAACTCGTCCACATTGGTAAATTGTTATTGGCATTTTGTCGTACTCACCAGGCAGCTCCAAGACACAAACGCCTGGATTCGAAATTTAATAACTTAAAATTAATTTAATATTAAATTTCATAAAATTATATTTAAAAAATTTATTTAAATTTTAAAAATAAAAAAATTTATAAAAAATATATGTCGATAATATAATATTTATCGCGTCAATTTGTAAACATGCATTTGTACGTGTAGTACTATTATTTTCAAAAACAAAATTTCAAAATTAGTTATAATTTTTTTTCAAAACAATTATATTATTTATTTATTTATTTTCTTTTAGAAGATTATTTACTATTAGATATTATAATTTCTATATATTTTTATGTAATTTTGATTAAGTTAAAATTATAAATGGGGGAAGGAAGGGGGTTCAACAAGAAGTTTGGAGGCCCATTTAGGAATATTGTACTTGGGGTAATTGATTAATTACAACAAAACCTTGGACTTGTTGATCACCCATTCACCATAAATTAAGTGCAAGAAGTTGAGCAATGTCCATCAATGGGTACAATTAGTTCATACAAAGTAATTGGGGGTAATATATTATGGGTCATAGATAGATAGATAGAAATATCTAGTTTTCTTTCATTAATAGATTTCACTTGAGAACCAAACATTCCACCCAATTCCCACCACACACAAAGATGGGACATAAAAACATTTGTGGATAAGGCATAAATTGCCATGGCACCAACTATTATCAATAATAATAATAATAATTGATATGACTTATTCACATTGAACTCGAAACGTATTCCGTAAAATATTAAGATTCATAAAGGTAATGTTAAAAATATAAATAATAAAAATTATAGGATAATTATATTATAATAAAATATATTTATTAAATTATTTATCTTTTCATATCGTTATAATAAAATACATGTTATAATCTTTCGTATTATACCAAAATCTTTTTATCGTACACTTAAAATTAAGTATTTTAATCTTTAATTTTAATTTATGCATAATAAAATTATTGATTTCGAGTATATGTGAACGGGTAATTAATAAATATTAGATATTAAATAAAATTATATATTTATCAAATATTTTATTGATTATTTATAAATTAAGTACAAATATATCATGCTATTGTATTATAAATTAATGATTTTAATTTGATTTTTTTTTAATGATGGTCGAAGAACGCATTGAGCTGCAGTGATTTGGGCTTGAAGAAACGACCTTGGAGAAAGCGTGCATGGGATGGGATGGCATGGAATGGGATGTGCAACTTAAGTCATCGGAGAAGAAGAGAAAGCAAAAAGCATGACACAATAGAAGCACTTTTTTTTTAAGCCCTTCTGAAAACGTGACCCACTGAACGGCGGAAGTCATTTCGAAATGTTGAAAATTTTCAAGGTACTTTGAACTTGAAACATTCAAAGTTCATTTCTTTCATTCTTTAAACCGATCTTTCGTTCCCTTTCACGTGTCTCCGAGTGACAGTCACGAGTCCACGCAACCATTTTATTTTAATCACATAAAAATTAAATATATATAATAAAATATAAATTTTTTATGTAAAAATAAATTTTATTTATAAATTTACGTTAATTATATTTATATATATATATTTAAAATTTAGATCTTGTTAATTTCGTATTAATTTTTATTATTTTAAAAAAATTAAATAGGTTTATATTTTTAAATAAAAAATAAAAATAAGATTAAGCGGCAAAGTGTTATAGGCTTAGAGCAGTACGAACAAACTTGCCCACTCCCATAATTTAAATGCAGCCGACGAATTCAGCTTTTGGACAGAACACTATCCAGACACGTGTACCTGTCAAAATCTAAATAGTAAATCTAACGGTTATGATTCAGGGACAAGGTTAATAGCTTTTCAGGGGCCCGCATAACGGCGCTGAGTGTATTAAAAAGGCCAAGATCACAGTACTCTCGCCGCCTGAATATTTCTTGACGATTTGACGACTCAAATTTTTTGTCCTCCCACCGGCTATAGCCGTTAACAAAACTGGCACCACTCCGTATAGAAACTATCTTGTTTGGTTGTTTTTCTTCTTTTAGCCGCAATAGGTGATGGGAAAGGAAACGGCGTTAATAGTGTGGTGATGGAACCTTTAACGGCAAAAACAAAACTTAATGTGGGGATCAAGGTCACATTACAATTAATTCTTTTTAATAATATAGTTTAATTGATTAAATACTTGATTTAGTTGATTGTACGTGGCATAAGATTTAGGAATCTGTTAAAGTATACTTCAAATCATTTATATTTAATGTTGTATTTATAATTATAAATTTTATATTATCAGTTATAATTTTAAAAATATTTAATATAAATAACTAATTAAATTTTTAAAAATTAATTTAAAAATACGATTAAATTATATACTCATTTTTATTTTTTAATCTAACATTAAAATTAATAAAAATTATATTTTAAAAATCTATCTAAAATTCTCAAATTTAAAATCGACCATGCATTATTTTAATTTAATCCCAAACATTTTTATGTCCTTGTTACCGACAGTATATATATGCGGTAGTATTATTAGCATTGTATTCTTAAAAGAATTTATGCCGTTATGTTGTCACGGGTAACATGTTCGATAGAATTTAACAAGATTATTTTATTTATAATAAATAAAACTTAGCAAAAAGAAGAACAAAAATATCGAAATTTCGGTGAAATGACTAGAAACTAATATATTAGCTTCTTGTGGTCGAAACCAAAAACCGAACCCGTTGGAAAAACAACCGAGCCATGTGTGTGGTTGTGAAAATAGACACAACCGTGTAAATTAATAAAGGTGTGTTGATTTGGATAACATCATTAAGTTATACTAAATTGTCTAACAAAAATACACCATTGTATAAACAATATATACGTTTCTCATTTTACTTAAATTTAATTCTTTTTTATAATTATTTATAATTTACGTTCAATTTCAATATATTGACATCATTTATTTCAAATTAGTTCGATTTAATTTGATTTTTATAAATATAGTGTAGAAATCAAGTAATTCAACATGAATTATAACTGACGGAAAATAATGTACAAAAATTTATTGTTTTAAATATTATAAAATAAAAAAATTAAATATTAAAAATATCACAATAAAATTCACAAAATAATTATTTTATCAATTTTAAAAACAAAATAAAGTAATTAAAAAATAAAAACAGTTGTCTCTATTTGTCTTATTTACTACACTTATCTTAGATGATAATTTGGCTCCTTCCACATGAACATATTAACAATTATAATCACACCAAGAATGTGATCTTTAATCTAATTAAATTGCCTAAGTGGGGGACTAACAATTTTTGGGACCAATGTCCTCGAGCGGTCACGTTCCTAATGATATATCTAACCCATTATTAACTAATTGATTAATCATCTAATCAATTGCTCGGTCATTCTTTAAGAATATGTCATCCACATTGCCTGGGTGGTCCGAAACCAGCTTTCTTGAGCGCGTAGATTTCGTGATAGCGCGTGTGTTACATGCGAAAGCAAGCGCGTTACTTTCTCTTTCAGTGTTTCGTGCGTTTGAAAATTTCGCTTTCAAGTCCGCGTTCAAGAGTTGCCCATGCACGGACCGGCTATCCCCGTAACCAAACAGGGTCCCACGCGGAATGAAATGTCATAAATGCCCTTCATTACCAATGCCAGGAGTTAGGGGGACTTGTTCGTTTTCCTGTTAGGCCGTCTCCACCAACTCTCTTAAACGAACGGCTTTCGCCTCTTCCTATTGAAGTAAAGTGGATGCGGAACTATTAAATGACCAATTTGTCCTTACAAATATAATTGGCCATTAATTTGGTGAGGTGGTGGGTGCATACCATGAGAAGTATTATGACACTACATAACGCAAATCATTTGGTACATTAGGATTTAGGAATTAATTTTATTTTGATTTATTAATTAAAATGACACCAAAAATATGTATTCAACACGTGTCGATGCATGATAGGCGTGCAACCAAATAGAAAGATAGAAGTAAGTAGTTTGGATGGTTTAGCTGCCAACCAATTTCTCCAATATAGTTTTGCCTACACGCAACCTACAAATGAAATGTCAAATAGTGAATGCTAATGTTTCTAGAATTTCACATTGGTGTGTGGTAGTTTTAGTTTAGTTGACATAATCAAATCTCCCTCACTAATCACCCCTTTAATTTCATATCTTCTTTATTAAAGCTAAGTTGACCCACCTACTAAATCTTCCATTGCCAGAGGATAATTCACTTATTAAATTGCAGGCATTTACAATTAGTTGGTATAAATTATATTAATTACTAAATTTATTTTATTTTATTTTAAAATCAATTCACCTTCTCGTCTCTATTTTCAAATTAAAATTTAGACATTTTTTTGATATATTTATGATAATTAATTTATTCAATATCTTAATAAAAATAATATCTATAATCTTTTAAACAAATTTCTTTGTTTTTATAGCTTATATTGGAGGAAACTTGACCCACCTTCTAAATTTTTTAATGCGAGTAGAGATTCATTATAATTGGGACCAAAGGTCAAAATTTTTTGATTATAAGATTTGAATAGTTTTATTTACGGAGTTGAGCTAATACCGTCATAATTAATGCATGAAAATAAATTATTTTTGTTAAAAAAATCATAATTTTTTAATTTTTTTACACGTCTGCGTGAGTAGTTGAATTGCACTGGAATATATCCGACTTCATGGTACAATTAAAATACGAAAGTGAAAAAAAATCAAATGAAATCTTACTATATTAAAATTAATCAACATACTTTGTTTTTAATGATGAATTAATGGTTGTTTGTGAAAAATAAGCTTCAAAGTTGTTTAAAAATGGCTTAAATTTTAAGCCATTTGAGAAAAAGAAAGAGCCTAAAAGTCCTTTTCAAATAATTATCAATTCATCCATAAATTATTCTCAATGGAAGCAATGTCTCAAAAGGAGAATACCTTAATGTAGAGAGTAACATGTCATGAAAAAAATGATCCTGAGTATAGAAATCATTTGACAAATAAAAATAAATAACTTTTTGGATAAGATTTAATTTTATTTTTAAAAGATAAGTAATAAAATAGAAAAAATATTGCTTGATTATTAATTTTTTTTAATTATTATAAAAACCTACCACCAATTAAATTCTTGATATACCCTATTAATTTCGAATACTAAATGTTTTAAAATAGAATTAGAAAATGCAGTAAATACATAACTTTCTTTCAAGAACAAACCCACGTGGCAGTATCTAATTTGCCAAACCTAAGTTTTAAATTTGACAGTCGTGCATGCAATAAATTAATTCACTCGTATCATTCATTGTGTTATGTATTTTGTATTCGTATTGTGTAAGTAATGATTTTGTACACGTACATTGCCTAAGCCCGTCTCTGCTTCGTGGCGGCAGTTAAGATACCTAAGCGAGGTCAAAGTCTCCATGACTATGTGAGTCAATCCATCTTTTTTGCATAATATTAAACCTGAATTTTGTATAATTATTAATTAAATATTTAATTATATTATAAATAAATTTATTTATTTAAATTTTTAAATTTTAATTTAATATATAATATTATTTATTTAATAATTACCTTTTTTTTTATATGGATTGAAAATTTTAATTTAGTATTGAATTTGTGTTAATTTTGTAGATTTTGTAAAAAGGGTAAATTTGTAATTTGGGATTGAACTCAGGGGATATTTACTTTAATTGGAAGCAACAAATTTATTATTTTTTCTTGGCAGAAACTCATAAATTCCCAGTTGTCTTTTTAATTAATTAATAATTAATTTTTTGTTCTGTATGTCGGGGCTCAATATTTTAATGGATGGGGCATTGACCAATGTAGTAACAAAACTTACTGGTTTTGAAATTCTGTACTGAGACGTAAAGTTGGTAACCGACACGTGTACGTGTTCACATTGACATGTGTAGGTGATTATCATGCGGGTAGTCGTCTGCTAGGACAAACGAGGTACTGGAATTTCGAATCCACGAACCAGTTAGAGAAGGTTTCAGATGACGGAGCTGTTACTGAGGATTATATCAATGCCTGCTTGTTTTCCTTACACGTATTGGAACCGTCGCTTTCCGTAGCGTTCTGGATTGCATTGCAGGGTTCTTATCCTTGGCTCTTCTTTAAAATAGTTCGTAACTGTCCTGTCAGATGATCACTGCCTTAAAGGGGTCTTCGTTCCATTGACACAAGCTAAATTCTGGTCCCACGTCTCAATTCAAAGCGCGTAAAGGCACGCGAGGTGGCCTGCATTTTTATTTTATTTTTTAAAAATTATGATTCCCTTCTCATTAATTTTATTATTAATTAAATTATATTTTAATAAAATTTATAAATTAATTTTTTATTTTATAATATAAATTAAATTATTAATTATTAATTATATTATATATAAATATATATTTATGTTTAAAATAAAAAATTAAAAAATAATCTTAATTTTATTTTTAATGTTAATATTACATAAAATACACCTTGTCAAATTAATTTTTCAAAAGTTTTATTAAAAAAATATCACGAATGAATCTTCAACTTATTCCTGCACTTTTTTGTTTGTTGGTTAGTAATTGTAATGGTATATCCACGCGCCTGAAAGAGTTGTGCACGTAATCTCACCCGACAAAGATGCAGCACAGCATCCTGTAAATTGAATCGCCGTTTCTGGTTTGAAAATATCAGCAACCCACCAAAACAGAAAAACAATCGAACGGTGCTAATTCAAAGGGCACACGTACACCCGCATAAACACGGAGAAACTTCACCTTGCATTAAAAAAACAAAGGGAAATAACCAAAACAAGGAACAGAAAGAGATAATAGGCGCAAGTTGTAAACTCCCCCACCTCTCTCTCCCTCTCTCTCCGTTATATTTATCAGAATCGTTTCGTTACGATAACCGAAGAAGAACTTGAAAGTCTGCCTCATGCGTTTCTTCAAAATCTACTACCACTTCTTCTTCTGATCCTTGTGTTTGTTTTGTTTTTAATCCAAAAACGGTAGAAAAAATGTCGTCTGGGTATCCGGGTGGCGGGGGTGTACCAAACATGTATTCATCTCTCGCCGGCAGATCCGTTGCCATGAACGGTAACCCATCGCAGCCTTCGTACAGATCATCGCAACTTCCTGGAATTTTCGTCGACCCAAAGACGTCTCAGATCGGTAGCCAAACCGGACATAACTTGATTGGCAAGCGAACATTTACCGACTACCAAACCCAGCAACAACATCAACAACAGCAGCATTTGCAACAAAATCACTTCAATCCAACCCTGAACAGCCTATTTCTTCGCTCCGTTAAACCCAGGACATATCAGAATTTGTCCCCTATATCTCCTTTATCGCCTATAGATTTCTCCGCTAGCAACAATGTTCTCTCACGAGATTTACAGCAGTCTTTACCTCACCGCTACAATTTTCCGCTTCTTCAACGGCAAATAAGGCCATATCAGCAGCAGTTGCAGCAACAACAGCTGCCGCAACAGCAGCAGCAGCAACCCGTGGGGCTTGTTTCCGGGCGGATCGTGAACCAAAATGGCTCGGCTGTATCGGGGGTATCGTATATGAACAACAATACGGTACATAACAGGGTTCAACCGCAAGATTCGGAGCACAAGATGCAAAGTCGTCTTCAAGAACTGGAAAAACAGTTGTTAGACGACAACGATGAGGAAGAAGGAGATGCTGTTTCGGTAATAACAAATACTAACAGCGAGTGGTCCGAAACTATTCAAAATCTCATAACTTTTAGTCCAAAACAGGCGGTGACTCCGATATCTCCGTCGCCTACTTCATCTTCGTCCTCGTCTTCGTCGGTTGCTTCACCCGTTTCAAGCTGTTCAAAACAGACAGTAATTGATGCTGCAACAGCTATTTCGGAGGGAAAGAACGACGTCGCTGCGGAGATCTTGACGCGGTTGAGCCAGGCGTCAAATTCGAAAGGTAATTCGGAGCAGAGATTGATGGATTACATGTGTTCAGCGCTTAAGTCGCGCGTTAACCCAGTGGAGAACCCGCCGCCTGTGACTGAGTTGTTCGGTAAGGAACAAGTTGGGTCGACTCAGTTGCTTTACGGTCTTTCTCCTTGTTTCGAACTCGGTTTCATGGCTGCTAATCTTGCCATTCTTGAGGCTACACTGGACCAAACAACTAGCAACAAGTTACATGTTGTTGATTTCGATATTGGTCAAGGCAGACAGTACATGAACCTCCTGTACGCGCTATCCGCGCGTCAAAATGAGAAACCCTCCGTTGTAAAGATAACTGCTGTGTCTGATAATAGCGATTGTGAAGGGAAGTTGAAGGTGGTTGGCGATATGCTGACTCAAGTAGCGGAACGAGTTGAAGTTTGTTTACATTTCAACGTAGTGAGTCCAAAACTCGGTGATCTAAGTCGTGGCTCACTAGGTTGCGAGCCAGATGAACCGCTAGCTGTCAATTTTGCTTTCAAATTATTTCGAATGCCCGACGAGAGCGTGTCAACGGAGAATCCAAGGGATGAGCTTCTCCGGCGCGTGAAAGGGTTGGCCCCGCGTGTGGTTACTCTGGTGGAGCAAGAGATAAACACTAATACGGCACCGTTTCCGGCCCGTGTTAACGAGGCCTACGGTTATTACGGAGCATTGTTTGACTGGATAGAGTCGTCCTTGCCAAGGGACAACCTGGACCGGTTCAAGGTCGAAGAAGGACTGGGTCGAAAACTGGCAAACTCGGTTTCTTGTGAAGGGATGGACCGCGTGGAGAGATGCGAGGTGTTTGGGAAGTGGCGGGCCCGGATGAGCATGGCTGGGTTCGAGTTAAAGACCATGAGTCAAAGCGTAGCTGAGTCAATGCGGACACGATTGAGTTCGGAGAACCGAGTTAACCCAGGATTTACCGTCAAAGAAGAAAACGGAGGAGTCTGTTTTGGTTGGAAGGGTCGAACTCTCACCGTCGCATCTGCTTGGCGTTAACTTCAGTCTCTGCTCCTTTTTTTTTTTTTTTAATTTAATATTATTAGTGGCTTTATTTTCAACGTTTTCCTGAGAAAATGGAAAGGAAATGAAGAAAGAAAATCCCACCCAACGAGATAATAAAAGTAGTGTTTGGATTCGAGGAAAATTTATTTCCTTCTGCATTAATTGCTTTGCTGCTATGAACACGTGTGCGTGATGTTCGCGCGTGTGGATGGTCAATGAAGTGTAATGTTGTGCTTATTATAATGCTCACACGTTGCCCACAATAGAGGGCTCCACCAATCGGATTATTTTCTGTGTTGTATTTAGGTAGTTGAATTCTTTTGTAACATTACGTGTCCATCTTTTATTCCTTGTTGAAGAAGATAGGGTTGGGGGAGCGGAGTGCGTGTGGAATTCACGTGTGCATAACTTTGTTCACCAAACAATTTGTTTCTGCAAATAATTAATTAATATTATATATTTTTAATTAATTAAAAAATATTAATAATTAATTTTATATTGAAAAAAAATACAAAATATATACAATATCACATAGCGAAATTCGATAAATTTATGGTGTTTTCACAATAATTAAGTGTTATTGGCACAACACAAACACTGCCATCAATCATTTTTCTTTACTTGATGCTTTACCAACTAATTAATGAAAATAAATAAATAAATATATTAATATTCCCAACTTATTGTAAAATTTATTTCAATATCACTATAGCATCATAACTATTAATAGTATTATAACAAAGGGAGTAAAGACAACATAAATGCACAATTTAAATAAGTGTAAAATAGAAATGGGTTCATCGCCGTAATTACATATGGTAAAGAGTTATAAAAATTACAAACGTAATATTTTAATATGTTTAGTTATAATATATCGACATTTTATTATATTTAATTTTTTTATATTAAAACACGAAACAATTTTTATAAAAATTTTAAATAAAAAATAAAAAATGTAAAATATTAAAATTTTAATCATATTTTAAATTTTTTTATCTTTATTTTAAATTTTTAATAAGACTGTTTCAAAATTTGAAGATACGAGAAATTTAAATATGCTATAATTAAATTCTATTTTAATATATTTAAATTATAAAATTATGTTATGCGTTTAAAATTTTTTATCTCAATCATCATTGATAATATTATTTTGGTGGATTAGATACAGGCAAATTGTGTAGGTAAAAAGACCTATATGAACAATTATATATATAAAAAAAAAAAAGTGAAGAAGAAATAGGTGAATGAAGTGAAATCAAACAAAGAGAAATTCAACAAAAGCAAGAATCAAATATCAATAATGAGTGAAAAGGAGAGAAAAAGAGACTGTTGGATTTGATGGATAGTATATAATCCCTAAAATGTCTCCTAAAAGAGGTTAGATTTGGGGTAGAGTGGTTACCTTTTTCCATTTATTTTTATAGTTTTCTTTTTAATTTAATAATATTTTTCTTTTTATTCTATGCTTTCCATGTCATTTTCTCAATATTTAATTTATTTTTTAAATTAATATGATATTATTATTATTATTATTATATGTATTATTAAAATCAAAATAAAAGGTTGATTTTTATTTTTATTTTTAGGAAATTATTGCTCTTTTAAGAATGGAAACAAAGTCATGGCATTGGCAATCAATTTCATTTTGTGCTCATAAAATGCAATGTCGGCACTGCTTTTATTCTTCTGTTTCAAATGAAATGTCACTTGCCTCGCATGAATTCCATTATTAAGGTAAACTTGTCAACATTTATTCGTTTAATTAACAAATTTTTTAAAAAATAATACATATACAAAATTAAATTTTAATCTCGTTTATATCATTATAATAAATAAATAAAAAGTAAATATATTTTACGTAAAGATGTTTTTGGAATATTTAGGTAAATTCTTAAAATGTAGTATCGTAAAGTTTAATAGTAAACTAATATTAAACTATTTACTTTTAGGATTTTTAGATGAATTTTTAAAATATAATTTTTATAAATTTTAATTTTGACCCATTTTGAAAACACAGTCAAATAACGTGGAGTTGAGTTTGTTCGTTTTCAAATACGAAAATATCAAATAAGATATATAAAATTGAGATACCTGATAATTTACGTGTGATATTTAAAATATTTTTTTAGTGAATCTTTTAGATAAACTTTTAAAAAAATTTTAAAAATTTAGTATATATATGTAATTTGATCGAAATCTTAAATTTATAAATTAAAAATATAAAAGTATCGTCTCTGTAAATTGAATTAGAATGACTTAATTATGACGCATCTCTTAAAAAATAATTATACGATGCTTACAAAGACGAGAATGAAAATTGGTCCATGATTGATTCAATAAAAAATCAATACTACGCTGTTCATCAAATACCTACTTCAAAGTAAGGTGAATAGTGAAATTGTCATGAAAGTGTACGTGACTTTGAGTTTCGAATCATTTAAAAGAAACCATTGTATGTGCAAATTCAATGCACCCCAATTTAAGCAATAATCTAAGACTTCACTTAACTAACTACTCTCTTTGCAAATTATGGCTTTGGACTTAACCAGCTGTCTCCCTCTTTAAGTCTAAGCTTTCTTCTGTGGAGTACTATTATTTTTTTGGCCCTTTGATTATAAATTAACCAACCACAGGCTGCCACAACTAATTAGTTGTTGGTGACTAACTTTTGGGCACTAAGCCCGTATTCTACCTAACTTGCCTCTCTACTTAGACTTCATTGATATTTAGGCAAGTAATTTTTAAGCAACTGCCGTCGGCTACAAGTATTAAATATTAAATTTTAATAAAAAAATAAATTTTATTTTAAAATTAATATATATCATCACTTAGTGTTTGAATAATTTTGAATGGTCTTTTTTTTTTTGTATTATTATAAATATAAAATTAATAAAAAAATTGAATTCGATTCTACTGGCTAATGGGAAGTATTTATTTTATATTTATTAAATATTTAAAAATAATAATTATTTTGATCTACCAAATTAAAATTAAATTAATTTATAGTTGTAACATTTTTGGATAGCAACATAATCAACGCGGTACGCGTAGTTGAACGTCAAAAATATCACAAAACGATGTCGGATAGTTAGTAAGGTGTATAAATTGTTTTATAATATTAATAAAGGTGTTTAAAAGGAGTGGTAAGAAATCCGACGGCTTAAAAAGAAAATGGTGTTCTCGTGATTGTAATCCTCACTGAAGGGCATTAACGTAAAAGAAGGAGAAGTAACCGTTGGAATCCTACCGCCACTATAAGTAGAAGAGCGAAACGCAAGGAAACCAATTTTCGAATTCTGTGAGCAAGACTGTGAGTTTTGCAGGGAGTGATTTGTAGATCAGAAAAGGCGAGAAAATTTGCTCGAAACGCCGAGAAAATTTGCAGAGAGAGTTAAGCAAGAAAGAAAGACCGGTCCGTTAAAACTCTTTTGGGAGTTCTCTTCTTTACAAGCCTTGGTAACTTTCTGATTTTTTTGAATTGAACTTTTCTTCTCTTTTTTAATTGTGCATGAGAGATAGAAAGTAATCCGATGTGAACTAGGTTCAGATAGAGGGTTTTGTTTCCTATATTTTGGAGAAAAATTAGGTATAGTTTGGGAATCAACTATAAATTTGAATATTTTCCAGATCTAGGGTTCAAGAAATTATTGGCTTTACATTTGAGTAAACCCAAGGAAGCAAAAATTAACTCCGCGCTTCGAAGTCCATTTTCCTTTTTGTTCCCCTTTTTCCCTGGCAACCAAACAATGGCCAAGGGCAAAACAAAGATAGTAAAGAAACAATGGCCAAGGGGAAAATTTGCAACCTTTAACATGGAAAAGAGGATCTAAAATTAGGGTTTAATATTGGAAACAAAGTCATGGCGTCGGCAATCGATTTCATTTTGTCCTTCTCATAAAATGCGATGTCGTTTTGGGCCGTGCTTTTATAGCTCTTCGTCTCTGTTCCAAATGAACTGTTACCTGCTTCCCAAGAAGCATTAGTTTTAGGAATATAATCTTAATTAACAATACTTTTTATTACTAAAATCCAAAACTAAAAAAAAAATCGAATTACTTATTTACTAATTCTCAAATAAAAAAAAGAAAAAGAAATTCAAATCTTAATACATGCTTTTTATAAAACAATTCGATTCTTTTCGCCCACTAATTTTTTTTTATAAAAAATTCTATTCAAAATAAAAAAGAGAATTAGAACTTAATTTGTCCACGCATGCAAGAAATTGATTATTTAATTTCACAATATGTAAATAATAAAAATTAGATTTGAATCTTTAATATATTTTAAATTTAGTTATGCGAGTTTTATTTAATTAAACGATATATTATTTTAGTTGATATAAATTATTTCATCATCATCATTAACATTTGGGTACATAAGCCTAGGTTGGATAATGATACTTTTCGTAAGTTAAATTATATTCATGCAAGTAGAAACAACCAATGTTTATCTAAATTGGTTAAAATAATAAAATATAACCTAATAAAAGTTTAAAGAGGACTATGCATTAATAAAGGTCACTAAAGTCTATATGAATGATATTTATGTAATTTTAGAAAAAAATACATGATAATATAAATAAATTGTTTAAATAAAAAAAAGTGAACTATAGACAATCTTTATGCTGTTAAAGTAATGTTTAACTAATTCATCAAGATACTGGGGGAAATAATATTTCTTATTCTTTTATTGAACTTGACATTTTAAATTTCTTGATATTATGATTATACATAAAAAATTATGAATTGACTTAAACATCGAAAGATTTTCATTGGCAAATCACGTAAATTTTGACACCACGGCAAGTTTGAAAATATTTATTTTATGCCCGCGACATGTTTTAGATGAGATTAAAAAAAGATTCAACTAGCGAGAAATGTAAACAATAGGGTGTTGTTCACAAACTTGAAGACGCAAAAGAAAATAAAAAAAAAAAGAAAGAAATGGGCCTTAGAAATGGCCCAATAGGCCAAACTTTTAAAAGTTTACTTTTAGTGTAACTTTATTTTTTGTGCAAGTTGCACGACAATTGCACGATTTGCACCATTCGAACAAAAGTTGAACAACTTGAACAATTAGTTGAGCAACAATGACAGAAGTTGTATGAATAGTAACAGTATAGGTTATATAAAGAATTCATAAAAAATAAATACTATCTCTCTATAGTGTTAAGAGAGGTGTAATTTTAACCACCCATTTTGGGTCTCTAACTATTATAAATGGGAGTCCTTATTTAAGTTTTATGCATCCACCAACATCAAACACCTTCATCAAAACCAAACACAATAGCTCTAAGTATTGTATATTTATTTTTTCTTGTAAAGTTTTAAATTTTTATTCTTGTGAAGTTCTCTTGTGTTTCTTTTTATTTTGTTGCTTTGCCTAGTCTTGTGACACCATTAATGCTTCCTAGTTTCCTACATAACTCCTATAAAAGTATTACAGTTTACTTATTTAGCATTTTGAGTTTGTGTTTAACTAAATTCCACATGAATTTTATCTATAAGAAATATCTCGTAACAGTTGGTATCAAAGCTATATTAAGCTCTCATGCAACTTAATGTTGCATGAGAGAAATAAAAGAGGCTTGTGAGCAAGAGGAACAATATATTCAAGGCAAGCGCGATAAGTCCAAAAGCATTCCCTCTGAATATATTAAGCATCGTGTTTTTAGTTTGGAATAAGTTGCGTTTATCATCGACTCCACCATCAATTACAACTGTCACAAAGGCTTGAAGATGAAATATGTCAAGGTTACTAAAATTGCCAAAGAATCAAATAATTTAGTGACTTTTTAATAAAGAACTTCGCTTTTCCTTCAGAATCTAGTTAGACTACATGATTACATAAAGGATAAACTTTGACTTGTCTCTACAGAGAAGGAGGAAATCCCCTCAGATTGAGCATGGCATAAGCGTGTCTTCACCACTAGTATAACCTTAGGCTAGCATAGAACATTGAATTGAAGTGTGTAAGGTTGTAACCTATAACGACACTCGTAACGTTATTATGGTCAAAAATTTTCTCTTCTAACTTAAACAGTATTTCAATGCTATCAGTGTTAAGGACTATGCTATAAAAATTAGTAAGCACTCTAACATACCTCTAAGATGTTGCACCTCTATTATGGCAGAACAGGTATGACAAGATGGCTGAAGAAGTTTATGCCATCACTAACAAGATTTCAACATTATGCTTAAAAGATAGTTTAACCCTTGTAATGTTGAACTTAAATTTTATGGTCACCTATGTCGGATAGTAGATTAAGGAGTTCATTACCCAAACACAAGAGATAATCGACTTTGCTGACAAATATATTCTCTTTTACTTCATCAATAATATCAAAGACTTAACTAGGCAAGCATTGAAAAGGCAGGTTGTGACCTTGGGACTCTACCGTTGTAAAATTCAAGTCTCTCATTGATTACTATTAACCAAAAGATAAGAAGATCGAGTTATAAGTGTTAAAGCCACAAAGATAGAAGGCAATAGAAATTTCTTAATCACAAATATAGACATGATAAATATGAAATGCCTAAGAATCTATCTTCATCTGTGATGGACCGCGTTGGGTTTCAAAATTTTCCTAAGTGCAAAGTACTCAATGTTATGACAAGTGCCTAAATCTTAAAATGAGCAGGGAAAGAGACATTGTCAAGACAGTAAATTCGCTTACCAACTAGATTATTAGTATCGTCAAAATTGTCCAAAAAATACTTGACAAGGAAAGTTAAACTTCTTCATCGTAACCATAAATTATCAAGTTGTCCTTAACATGAAATTTTTTAACTAAGTCCATGCCTTTCATTACTAGCCAATAACTCTCTTAATATCTTCGATGGGAGAAAACCATACATAGTTTTGATGGAGTGTATAACCAAACTTGAGGTTAAAACATTTTTTGCCATGCAATTTAAGAAGGGTCTAGCATGACAATTTTTCTCTTCAAGACCTTAGTGATAGAGAATACACAACAACCATTAAATACTCAATAACCCTTAAAGACCCAAGATCTACAAAAAATAAGTTGAGAAAGACAAATATTATGACCGACGCACTAAGCCATAAAGTAAAATTTGCTATGCTAAGTTATAGTCAATCATAAAGTAACATCATTAATCACATTAAAGAAGGTTTATATCATGATCCCATGGCTAGAAACCTGATCAAGTTGGTGAGTAAAGGAAAAATTCGATGATTTTGGCTTGATAAAAGAGTGTCATAGATTGTATAATGTGTATTCTATTTCTTGCACAAGAGATCTTAAAGGATATATACGGACTTATTTTGTACAAGTGTTAATGTAATTACTTAAACTTTTGCCTACTTTAGAAAAGTCAAGAAAAAACGTCTTTATAGATTTTATCGTGGCTTTATTAAAAAAAAAAGATGTGAAATGCATTACTGCAAATCATGTGACCAAAATAAAATGCGTTCGACCATACATAGAATACTTGTTGAAGTGAAAGAACCTACTTGATAGCAAAATAAACTAGGAATGTGAATGAACTCTAATGATTCAAGGATGAATGCATAACAACGACGTTGTAAGATTAGCTAGGGAAAGATTTCATGGTTCATTAGCCTAAAGACAAAAAGAAAGTAAAAGACTTCTTCTATAAATTTTACTTTTAAATAAAGTTGAGCAATTTCAGCAACTAATTGAGTAATAGTGGTAGCAAGTTGGATAGAAAATTTTAGAGAACAAATTTTAGCCCTTCATAGTACTAAGTGAGTTGCAATCATAGCCATCCATTTTGGGTTTTTTATTACTATAAATAAGTCTTACTTGAGTTTTAAGCATCCACTAAGATTAAGCACTGGTACTAAAACTAAACACAATAGTTTTAAGTATTGCATATTTGTATATTTCTTGTGTAATTATAAATCCTTCTTCTTGCAAAACTCTCTTGTGTTTCTTTTTATTTTGTTACTTCTTTTAGTCTTTTTATGCCATTAACACTTCATTATTGGCTCTCGCATAAGAATTAAAATTTACTTAGTTAGCATTGCAAGTTTAAATTTAGTTAAGCGTCACATAAATATTAGCTGTAAAAAGTACATTATAACAAAGAGGATGCTAAAGGAATTAAGAGGTGCATTATAATATTTTTTGTTTATAATTTACTTTGTGTCATCTTTGTGACTTAATAATAAGATAAAGCTATTATCATCAATTTTAAGATTATCATAGAAGGCAAAGGAGGATAAAGCTACTAAACATCTCTTACTATTTATATTACTGTGTTTTCACTAAATTTTATCATGTTTTTTAAACTATACAATACTCCAAACTTGAACATTTATCTCATAAATCTTTATATAAAAAAGATATATTTTAAGGTTATGAGCTGCATGTCTTAATCAGCTTAAGTGTCTTACCAATGCATGAAGGATATGATGGACAAAAGGAATAAGTTGAATAGTTGAAAACACATGGTGCATAATTGACATAGTAATAAAGAGGAGTAACATGATGCAAAGACATCATCATTTACTTTGATTATGCTGCAATTTAAAGATGTAATAGTTAATGGAGATGCTAATCTTGCAATAACTTTTTTTTAGAAATTTTGGAAATGCTTCAACATAAGAAAGGAAAATGATTTCAAAAAGTCCTCAAAGGAAAAAAAACATTACTTGCGAGTAATATCTTCTTAATTAAGGAGGCGTAATTATAATAATTATAATTTTAATTTTAGAAAGTATTTAGGGAAAAAGAGGCAATAGTTACGAGTAACACATTTCTTACTTAAGAGATGTTTAAAGAAAAAGTGGTAGTACCCATAAGCAATTTTTTTTTTTTATTGAAGAGATATAATAATTTTAGAAAGCGCTTAAGGGGAAAGAAATAGTATTTATAAGTAGCTCATTTTCTATCATTGAGGTGATGATATTAAAAAATATTTAGGCAAAAGAGGCAATATTTGTAAGTAGTTTTTACTTTGTCGAAGAGGCAGAATGAGCTGAGAAAGCGTTAAAAAAGAAAAAGAAAGTACACGTGAGTAGGTTCTTTCTTGTCGTGGTGGTCAAATTATCTCAATAAGTACTTTAAAGGAAAGAAACAATACATCGCAAGTAATTTCTCTCCTATTAAAAAGACTTCTTAATAAAATAATTTTAGAAAAAGAGGTCATACTCATGAATAACTCCTTCTTTATCAAAGAGGTAATTATATTATTAAGGTATTATCAATTGTTAATTTATTAATTTTGTGGAGAATTACTTAATTAGATTGCTTGATTATTATCATTTTAGTATTTATTATCTTAGAATTCTCGAATAATAAATAAAGTAAAATCCAAGACAATAAAATTAAATATTAAATATTCATGATAACCCAAATGTATTCATAAGGGAGGAAAAATGATAACCCTAAAGCATAATTCAAAAGCATGATATTCGTGATAGCTCAAAGCATTTATGAATGAGTTTTTTTATTTTGAGGAGATCGATTTACGAACACCCGAAGGCATCCATATGGGAGGAAAAAATATCCATGAATGAATTTTTTATTTTGAGGAGACTAAGGTTACGAACACTTAAGGGCATCCATAGCGAAGGAAAAAGTACTAATGGATAAATTTTTATTTTAAGTTTCTGGGTTTACAAACACCCAAAAATACCCATAAGCAAGATAGTTCTATGAAAACTAAATTATCTTTTGGGGACACTTATGAGAATTATAAACGAATTCTTTAAAGATCAGATACTTACTTAAAAAGACTTATGCGAAAAAAAGTTCCTATAAATTATTCAAAAAAAATAAATTTATACAACTGAAAATATAAAGTTGTACTGAAACACTAGAGAAAAAGAAAGGCTTGAGGACCACAAACTCTTTCATTCAAAGCAAAAAGAGACTATTGTTTTATAATATTTTTTGGCAAAGTGGAAAATTTGAAAACTTTTAATAGTTTCCAACACCATACTCCAATCTCATTGATAATAAAAGTTAGAGGACTTTGGGTTAAAATATTCTCTATCAAATAGATCAGTTTTATGTTAAGAGAAACACTTTATGTTAGCACTTCTAGTTCATTTAGACTTATTGAGAGTGTAAAATATCAACGAATTTAAGTAACTGAACTTTAAAATGAAAAAAAAAAGATATAAGGTTTTAAATAAAGGAAAAAAAGGGACTTTAAAGAATTGTTACATTACCAAAATAATACCATATCATTGCTCAAAATACTAGGAGAATTTTTTTCTTATTATTTTATTGAATTCATTATTTCTAAATTTTTTGGTATTATAATTATATGTAAAAAAACTTTAGTCAACATTGTCTGGTTCATATTCATCTTGAATGTATTTGATCTGAAAAGATCAAAAAAATTCAAAGACTCTATATTAACAATTTTTTTTTTTTTGTAGAAAGGTAAATCATATGTTGACAACGGTAAGCAAAAATTAGGTATCAACAACATATATTTTAACGTGCTTATGCTTATATCTTATTTGATATTAAGACCCAGGAACTTTTAAGCAACAAATATTATAAGTGAAGATATTATCTATTAAATAACAATGAAAAGTATGCATTTTACTAAAAATTAATAACTTTATTTTTAAACATCAAGTGAAGTGTCAAAAAAAGCATTAGTTTTAAGAATATAGTTTAATAAATATTACTTTTACTTAATAATTAGTATTTATCATAGACTCAAGTTTGAATAACTGGAAGCAAATCTTTCTTTCGTATTATTACAAACAAAAATAAATTTAATTATCAAATGGTTCTTAAAATAAAAAATTCAAATTTTAGTGCATGCTTTTATAAAACTAAATTTTTTTATGAAGAAGTTTTGTTCAATATAAGAAAAAGAATTAGTATTCTTAAAGAAATAGTAAAATTAAAACTAAATTAAGATGATACAGATCAACTCCTTATTTGCTTGTTCATACTCACAATTGATTATTTCATTTCACAATATATATAATAAAAATTATGTTTTAATCTTTAATATATTTTAAATTTAGTTTTACTAGTGTTATTTAATTCAAACAATAAATTTTTGTAATTGATATAAAAAAATTAGAATTTAAATTCTACCTACAAAAGAGTTGAGAAAGTATTTATCTTAATTTTGTAAAATATCTAAAAATAAATAATTATTTTGTCAACGAGGTACGTGTTCTAATTACCTTTAATATGTAGTTGAACATTAAAATCTATATGTATGCAATAGTATTCAATTATATATTATAAAACGTCGTCGGATGCATGTAATTAGGAAAATTTTTAATTTATTTTATAATATTAATTTGAATACTAAATAAAACTGCATCCTTATAAAAATATTTTAAAAATTATTCTTAACAAAGAGGATGATTAGGAGTGGTAACAGATCCGACGGCTTAAAATGAAAATGGTGTTCTCGTGATTGTCATCCCGAGTGAAGGGCATTAACGTAAAATACGGAAAAGTTACCGTTGCAATCCACCGCCCGCTATAAATAGAAGAGCAAGACGCAAGGAAACCAATTTTCGAATTCTGTGAACAAGATTGTGAAATTTGCAGAGAGTGATTTGCAGATCAAACGCGAGAAAATTTACTGGAATCGGCGAGAAAATTTGCAGAGAGTCAAGCAAGAAAGAAAGACCGGTCCATCAAAACTCTTTTGTGAGTTGTTTTCTTTACAAACCTCGGCAATTTTCTGATCTATTTTTATTGCTTATTTTTTTATTTTTATTTTTGTTCGATAGATAGAGAGTAATACGATGTGAAATAGGTTCAGGGAGAGGGTTTCATTCTATATGAAAATTAGGTATAGTTTAGGAATCGACTATAAATTTGAATATTTTCCTGATCTGGTTTCAAGATTTTACATTTGAGTAAACCCAAGGTAGCAAAAATTAACACGGATCTTCGAAGTCCATTTTCGTTTTTGTTCCTGGGTTTTCTCGGCAAACAGACAATTGCGAGGGGAAAAAAAAGAATGGTTTCTCTATGGGTCGCTTTGGTTCCCCCCCTTTTTTTTTTTCTAGGGATTAGTGATCAGAGTCAAAGGGTTTTTTAAGTCTCCTTTATGCTGTCGTGTAATGTTGTTTGAATTGAAATCCAGTAGTACTAGAAATGACATTATTGTTGTGTTTTGAACTTTGAGGTTGCTGAGTTTGAGGCTTTCTATTTGCTTAGTGTTATTTTGTATTGTAAAAGATAGGGAGGGTAAATGATGTGCCACAGGGGATATGCATATTAGGTTATTTCGATTATTTTGTTTTGGTAGCCATTCATACTTTTGAGTAAATAAACTGAGCCAAAATGATTACATTTATTGATCAACTTTTGCTATTAGAACTCTTAACAGGGTTGTAATATATCACATATTTCATGTGTTTACTATGTTTCTGCAATCTATAAATATATCTGTGGGTGCCTTTGTTATATTTAGCAAATAGAGAGAATTAAGAGAGAGAGAGAGAGAGAGCTCAGAGAGAATTAAGAGTGAAAAGAAGTGTTCATTGAGTGTAAGAGTTAGAAAAAAGAAGCAAGTGTAGTGCAAAAGTGATAGTTGATTGTATGGGGGTTAAAGGTTGCAGAGAATTCTATGATCACAAACTACAAAGTGGTTTGCTTGGAGGGTATTTAGTTCTATATTTTTTTTCCCTTAGGTTGTGTTAAAGGTAAACCGTAAAAATAAGCATATTTGTTATCCTCTCTCATTCTTGAATTCTTGTATATCTGTCATATATGAGTGTCTATATTTGCAGAGCGTTCATCCAATTTTCCATAGGCACATAGTCAATGGCGTCACAACGTGGTGGTCTGATTCATGATCAGAACTTGAATGTTCCCCACAATGGTACTCAACATATGTGCTTCCTGTTTAATGTTTTAAGGTTTCTGTTTAATGTTTAACATAAGTTCGTGTTGATTTTCTAGTCTTTTGTGGTCTCACTTTAATAGTCTACTACCACAGGACTTTCTGTTGGGGGCAAGAGCAATGTCTCAAAAGCACCGAGGAAAGGAGGAGGGCTTGGTGGTAGGAAGCCTCTTGGTGATTTATCAAATTCTGTGATGCCTACTCCATATCAGTCTTTGAAGAAGCAGAATTCCAACATTTTCTCTTTAAATGAGAAAGAGATTGGTGCCTCCAAGTCTAAAATCACATTTGATGGAAGCAAAAACAAAGGCAAAGCACCTGAGAAACTGCAGAGTAGCGGTAGTAGGAAAGCACTTTCTGACATTTCAAATTCGGGGAAGCTACATCTTCAAGAGGCATCAAAGAAGAATCTGAATGCAAAACTGAGTGTTTTGGCTGAGGAGCATCTCAGTGCTATTGCAGAGGAACAGTTTATACACAATCATCAGGAATGCATCAAAGCACGGTCAAAAGCTATGGACATTGATGAATTTTTGAGGACTGTTGGGCTGGACAAGGGTAAACAAAACTTGACTAATGTTTAAACATCTATTTGTGGTGCCATTGATGCATAGACACTTAGTTTTGTTTTATTTGATCTTTTCTTTTAGGTTTTCCAAAGCAGCCAGTGCCTCCACAGTCGAGTAACTTGGTGGTCGGTTTTCGTTTTTTTTTTTCTCTTTCACACGTTTTTGTTTTTGTTTTGGTTGTTTCTTTGTTATTTTGGGTTTCCAAGGCTGCAATCTTTGGCAGACTTATTCAAATGCTAGGCTCATGTTTTTCAGATGGCAAGTCCTCCCAGACACTTGGAATTGCCAGAGCTGCATTTTGAAGGTCGATCTCCTCGGAAATATGATCAGTTCAGTCACCTCGACTCCCCACCTCCTTTCAGAACTCCAAAATCGCCAAATCATTGTATGCAATGGAAGGACCTTGACCATGTCAACTTTATGTTGATTGAATCACCATAACTGCAAAAGTATTGACTTGTATTGAAGTTTGGTTCTAGTTCATAGAACATATTATCAACTTTTAACTTTTGATCAGGATCAGAGATGAGCTTTGTCTATGCGACGGTGGTTCTTTTGCCATGGTATCTTGTCTATATTAGCGGCAGTTCTTGTGTGTTTTAACTGCCTTAAGAAAATGTTCTTTGTCATGACACTTAATTGCTCATAGCTAATCTTCATTTGGCTTTGTGATGATTCTGTTATTGTTTCTGGGTACTATGTGGTCATTGTCACATGCATTTTCCAGGCATTTCGAACCGGCAAAACCAGTTATTTTGCAGCAATTGTATATGGTGTAACTTTCTTCACTTCTGTTTTTGATTGGAACAATAATTTTTCTTCGTGATGACAAGTTTTTTCTCGTAGCCTAACCATGGAAACAGTGTCTTTTGATGACAAATTCTAGGTTTTCATCTAGGAAAATTCAAGTTTATTTGTAGTTACGTGATGATAATTTTGTGATGAGCCCATTTGTTTACTAACACTTTCGAGATGAGTTTTGTCCCGACCTATGAAAATTAGGCCCACATGAGTCGAGTACGTACAAAAAAAAGAGACCCGACCTGACTTATCAAGTTCAGCCACTCGCAAATCTAAGCTAAGGCTGATCTAAGAATTCTTCTTAAAATTTTAAAAAATAATTTAAATAATAAAAAAATATACGAGGAGCCCACAAAAGACCTTCACTGGCCCGTTCCGACCTTTTTGCGACCTCTACTTGTTAGTATAAGCTTTTAGAGGTTAAATCTTGATGAAGCCCATGGGCTCATAACTCAATAAATACATAAACTCAAACTGTTAACGATAATAGGCCTAACAAGGACAATTGATCCAACGGCCGATAAAAGCGAACAACCATTACCTACAATGTCCGTTGGTACATACTACAAAAAGGAAAGCTGCTCTCTCAACGAGCTACCCGCTCTTGCGTACCTTTGCTCCTCTCCCTCCATCTCCCGTCGATCTTCGACAATTCTACGGAGGCGAAACAAACTCCGGCCGCCTCCTTTGGTTGCCAGATTCTCTTCTCAGAGCTCTGCCTCGAGTCCGCCGGAAACCGAGGTCCCAGTAGATAACCAGAAGAACCAAACGAGTCAAGTTAACCAGGACCGAGTCATCATGGCCAGGTCTCAGGACTTCAATGCCTGGTACCTCGATGTTATTGCCAAGGCTGAGCTTGATGATTACGGTCCTGTCCGTGGAACAATGGTTATTAGACCGTATGGTTGCGCTATTTGGAAGGCAATTCAGGTTGTTTTACATCTTTCTTTCAGAGTGAAATATGAGCCTTTTTTGCTTTTACGATATGCACTGATTATTTTGTATTTTGGCTTTATTAATTTTTTAAAGTAATTTGCAGGAATATGTGAGTGTAAAGTACAAGGAGACAGGGCACAGTAACATGTACTTCCCACAGGTATGGTTCTAGACTCCCTGTTTGGTAGCTGAGAAAGAGTAGCAAATAAAATGAAGTGTAATTTAAAAAAATTATGTTGGCTTCTTTTGTTTGAGATTCTTGGATAGGAAGTTTGTAAAATGGAATTTCAAATGGATTACTCTATATGCGAAAAACTACTCTTAGTACGTAGAATGTTAATGCACTTTACTGCTTGATTTTTTGTTAAATTTTAACATGATGGAAGATTTTTTGTTAAATTTTAACACGAGGGAATGAGTTACTTCTTGAGGTAAAATATACGAGACAGAAAGATTTTAGAGGGAATTGGATGGTATGTGGATGTTGGCTTCTTTTGTGCTGTAAATGAAGCGTGAATTTGTAAGTGTTGACTTTGTGTGTTCAGTAAAGACAGCATTACCTTTTTTTGAGGGACTCAAATCAAATGATTTCAACTCCGTTGCAGCTTGATTGTAGTGTTTCAGCTTCTGAATTGATCCTTTAAGATTTGATCCCTAAAAGTGTATTAAAGTACTAAAATCAGAAAAATATTGCCATGTGTTGGTTGTGCATTTTGATAAATATTTAAGTAGAATTTCTTAAGATAATCTATATCAAAGTTTCTTTAGGTTTTTTAATTTAAGAGGAGCGATGTCTCTGTGCTGTTTTATTCACACACAAAAAATATGGTATCTTACCTTTTCTGGAAGAATGATAAATCAAACTAACTTTCAAAAACTGTATCTCTAGAAACTAGAATATTATTTGATTTTTTTCAAGTTTGTTTTTCTTTTTGTGATGAGCATTAAGGCTTCTGATGATTTTAATCTGCATTATGATGCTTCCTATGTTTGTTGAAATGTCTTACTTGTCATGTTCTGTTTGTGGATATTTTAGGCTGATAAGTGAAATTTGCAAATATTTACTCATTGTTGTTGTTTATACCATACTCTTTCATAGAGGAAGAAGCCAGCCGTGTTGAGGGATTCAGTCCAGAATTGGCTCTTGTGACTATTGGTGGAGGAAATGAACTGGAAGAAAAACTTGTGGTACATATATTCCTCAGCTCATGTTGTCATCTGCCTTTCCTGTTTATGATGATGTAACCGTGTTTATCTATGCAGTTCACACTAATATTCTGAATTGATGTTAATTGGTTTAAGTTCATGTAAAACTTTGACCTGAGTTTTGGCTTTGATTTTTGCACTTCCTGAGGTTGTGACAGGTCAGACCTACTAGTGAGACTATTGTAAATCACATGTTTACTCAGTGGATTCATGGTTACCGTGATCTTCCTCTCATGGTTAACCAGGTGCTGTTCTGTCACATGTTTGAGACAATCTCGAGTTCTCAGTACGTTATTTTCTTCTTACACTTTGTTCCAGTGGGCAAATGTTACACGTTGGGAGATGCGCACGAAACTGTTTGTGAGGACTCTTGAATTCCTGTGGCAGGAGGGTCATGCTGTCGTGCCACTCTGGAAGAAGCAGAAGAGGAGGGTTGTGGCTGATTTACATGTTGACCATTCCTAGTGGGTATGACTGGTTGATGTCTGGTTTGATGATTTGTGAAGTGAGTACAGGCGATGCAGATGCTTGATGTCCATACAACGTTTGCTTATGAGCATACTGCAGTACCTGTTATTGCTGGTCAAAAATTGAAAGTGGAGACTTTTGCTGGTGATTCTAGGACCTATACAATAGAGGCTATGATGGGTGATAAGAAGGCATTGCAGGCTGGCACAAGCCACAACCTCTGGCAAAACTTCTCTCGTGCTTTTGGAACACAGGTAAATGTTATGCTACCTTTACTAGTTAGTTCTTTCTTTGGACACCTGTTAAACCTCTACTTAAATTGTTTTTTCTTTACTTAAATTGTTTTTTCTTTTCATTGGTTGGTTATATTTGTTGTTGCATGTACATGATATACATCAATGAGAGAAAGAGAGACGACGAAAAGTGTGCTTATGCAGTGCACTGATGAAAATGGAGAAAGGCAACATGTATGGCAGACATCATGGGCCATCAGTACTCAGTTTGTTGGTGTTATCATCATGACCCATGGAGATGATACTGGGCTGATGCTTCCTCCAAAGGGTGCACCAATACAGGTATGTTTTTAGGCCCTTGACTGATTTTACCGTTTGTAAGTACACAGCAAAAATTTTGTAATGTCTTTGCCATAATTGAATATTTTTCACCGTTAGACTCTGCATAGCTTCTGGAAAATGAGGCTCATCATAACTCATATTGTCCCAGCATATTCACTCCCTTTCAGGAAATGAATTCGTCATGACTCATGTGAACCCAGTTTGCTCTCTCTCTCTCAGTTTGCGCATGTGTTTTAGCTGCATGTAGCACAAAATGTTGTGATATTCTTCCCACCGAAAAAACTAAAATCTTGGAGTGTGTTAGACCTCCAATCATTAAGACATGTGTAATCAGAGGATTAATTCCACCTTCTAGAAGAATAAGAGATTGTAGAGAATATCCATGTGGCTAGTCTGTTAGAAACTTTGTTAAATTTTGGTTATTTCAGGAGCATTAAATTGAGCAGCTAGGATCCAAGAGGGGTATCAGGATTCTTGAGTGGAATATTTGGGAGGTACCTAGCTCCTCAAACT
>CP135578.1:5946516-5969654 GCA_032401905.1 Swietenia macrophylla | reverse complement strand
TAGAAGTGGTCCCCTCGTACGCGTTTTTTCGTAAAATGAAAGTTACATCCTGAGGCCAATAGATTAAAATAAAATAATAACAAAAAGAACTTATCAAAAGGAAGGAATCGGATAAATTAATGCAATGCCGCATTAAAGAGAGAGAGCCAGAGAGCATTCACACAGCCTTTATTAAAAGTTTTTTGTTACGGGTGTTAGACGAGGCAAAGTCATAGTGGAACGGTATAAGTGACAGAATCATTTAATTTAAAAAAATTATTCCATAATTAAAAAACTATTCATTGATAAAAATTAAGAAATTTATAAAATTTTTNTAATTAAAAACTATTCATTGATAAAAATTAAGAAATTTATAAATTTTTTAATGTATTAATTAAATATATAAAATTTATTAATTTTTTGTTAATAAATAATTTTTATTTTATTATTTTATTATAATAAAATTATTTTACTTAAAATTTTTTTAATATTTATTATTGATAACTAGTTATCCCACGTTAGCTGAATTCAGGTAATGTCATTAATCCGGTCATGTTTACTGATGGAGAGCTGTTGTCATTGCCAATGTTTACAGACAATCCATATTTATCAAATAATATTCAATTAATATTTATAATTAACCGTTGTGCGTAAATTATTTTGCTAGAAAAAACAATCGAACTTTGCAAGATAAGTCGTTGTAGCCAATCACAGAAGGACACGTCGATCATAATTCCCGTGCAAGACTAAGAAACCCGAAGTCAATTTGCCCATCCATTGGTCCCTATCTGACTGTTGACCAAATCGAGACTTCGAGAATTATTTTTCTTTTTTACAATACGATGACGTATTCAATTTTGGCAGCGCGGAAGTAAGGGTGTACAACGAAGGTATTGTTGGTAAGCTCAGAAAATAAATAAGGGCAATTTTGGTACAAGGCTAATCACAATTGCATAGTTCCTAGGTCTCATCCAAATAGGGAAAGCAAGAGGAGAAAAGATTTGGCTGTGGAGGCGCTGTGGAAGGATTGAAGAGATAATCAGCGAAGAGAAAGTATACAGATCTGCAATCGAGGTCCGTCAATCGGACGGTCGTTAATCATCGATTGAGCCCTCTCTTTTTCTTTGATAAACTGAAGCGTCTACGAATAACTAGACCAAGGACGAAGAAGATCGTAGTTTTCTTTAGCAAGATTTGAAGATTTGTGTAAATCCGCGGAAGTTTTCCTACGAATCGTCGAAATCGGGGGCGATTTTGTGTAAAGAAGAGGCAGGTATAAAAAAATATCGTAGCTTTTTTGATTTCTACGCTTTGTTTGTGGTTGTTTGTCCTTCGACAGAGGAGAATTTATGGCTTGAAGACCTAAAATCGTCTCTCTGGAATGTTTGATTTGTTACGCATCGGCTAGAGCCTACAAGATTACGGTCTCCTGTTTATCTATTAGCTAGTGTTAGAACCCACAAAGCTACATTCTGGCTTGAGGAAGTTTTTGGTGGCCAAATCTGGTTAACACGATCTGCCTTGCCTATTGAGGCATACGCTGGCAGTCTTGTTATCAGCTTTTGAGCTTGATAGCATGTTATCTACTAGGTGGACTAGATGTTTTGTTATATTGCAAGATCTGAACTTAATATTTTACCGCTGTAATCACCAGAGAGAATCTTCAATAACAAAAATCTGTCAAGATTGGGGGAATTTAATTGTGGTAAGTTGCCAAGGGAAATCTTGTAGTTCCCACCTTGTAGCTTGAGCATATAAAAGCTTAGAACAAAATTTTTACGTATGCTACACGGTGGAACACCTTTAAGAGGGCACCTTCTTGATTGTTTTACAAATCTGCTATTATTGACATATGGTAATTAGATGCCAGGAGTTATAGAAGTTCACATCAATATGTGGGAGTTCAATACAGCTCTTCATTCAATGATGCTATTGTTTGATGCTTCTTGGGCTACGATTGGAGCTTGAGTACCCAAAGAAATTTATTATTTTAAAAACAGAAGTGCCACACACATTCTATTACTTGTGTTGGTATCCGTATGACGGTGGTGTTCTCATAAATGAAATGTTGGTATATACTAATTCAAGGTTTGTGTTACCTTTCTCAGACACGATTGTGTTTTTGCACTGGGAGATTTCCCTTTACCCTGGAAATCAAGATCCAAAGGCATGATCAGCACGGCGGGCCTAGAACTTACCAATTTCATAAATGCTGATTTGACTTGGAAGAAGGCATCTAAAGGGAATAGGAGCGCAACAAGGCGTACCAGGAAACTGGTTACCAATAACTTGATGGTGGGCATGGAGCTAGCTGATAACAATCCCCAAAGGGTGGAGCAAACAAAAGTTTCTGAATCGGAGAAGGTTATTGTCATGTCTTAGTTTGTGCTTTTGGATTTCATTCTTTTTTTACATTCTATCGTAAGATTACAGTTTCCTGTCTCTGGCAGATTGGGCAAGGTTTCAGTGGCAAAATAGAGCATGTGCCCATCAAGAAAAGGAAATTTAACTTTCGATCTCCATCACCACCACCTCGGACTCATGCTTCAGCTCCAGGGACCTGTCCAAATTCAAATGGAAATAGACTTCATTTGGTAGTTGATGCTTCTAGTGTGGCTATTAGCAGTCCCGATGTTGTTGATGTAAAGATTTCGGATTCAGTGAATGAAGAGCATGGTTATAGAGAAGACTTCTCTGGTATTGAGATGCTTGCAGCTGCTGCATGTAGTGACAGTTTTGATGCCGATGTTGACCACCCTGAGGAAAAGCCAGAGGTGGAAGAGCCCTTACAACAAGAAGAAAATGACTCTGCAATGCCCGTGGAAGAAACTGTTTCTTCGCCAAAAGCAGCCAATTGCTCTCCAAGGCAGATGGTAGTTGAAGATAGATTAGAGGATTCTTCTTTTCAAGATTCAAGATCTGCTTTTGCACTGAATTCTTCTTGTCAGAAGGATGACGATACAGCGGAAATGTCCGCCCCTTCAAGGCTACATTGGGATTTAAATGTCATGATGGATGCTTGGGAGCAACCTTGTGATACTTTGAGCGCTGGTTCTCAAGCCAAAGATGTAGAAGGTATTCCAGTGGTTGGGAGTGGAAAGCTGGGTGTTTTAGAAGGTTTGGAGTCAGATGAGGGAGCTAAAGATGCCAAACACAATAATATGGTTGATGGAGTGGTTTCATCTGAAGAACAGGAGAAGACCCATGCTTCTTCAGATTTGAAAGGCTTGTCTTATGGATCAGACGGAGAGGACAATCCATTAGAAGCTAGCTCTCACCTTGACTGCAACTTTGATGAGTGTGGTGCTGATCCAAAAGCTTCCACTCAGGTTGTGAGCTTACATCCCAACATAGATGGTGTTGCCTGCGCAAATGACAGGGCAAGAAATACACCTCCTCCCAATCACCTTCAGGAGCAGACAAAATATCATGCTTCTGGTGTCCTAGAAGATGAAATTATGTGTGCAGAAAATGTTCACGTGGAGAAGTTTGATGTTTCTTCTACTTGTGTGCCAACACTAGATAGAGTTACTTGTGAGGTTGACAGGACTACCCTAAACAGAGATGGCGAAGATTGTGCTAGACCATCTAGCTTACACAGTGACGTAAATGCTCAAGAGATGAGTGTGGAGAACTGTGACCTGCCTGAACCTGTATTTCACAGGGTAGAGCCTGCAAGTAAAGCGGAGGAAGTGGGTGTTAACAATCCTTCATCCAAGTGTGAAAATGCAGCTACATCCAGTGAATCTATGAAAGAAGTCCAACCTATGGTAACTGAGGGTGCAAAAGGTGAGATTGATTCTTTACTGGATGTTCAGTCTGACAAACTAATGCACGCGTCTTCTGGAATTGTCACTGATATAATAGATACAGGATGTGAACTTAGTACTCTTGATGAATGTGGAGCTAATGCTACTACAAATAGCTCATGTAAGACCGATTATGAAGAAGCTTGTGATGACATTTATGAATCTGACACTTCTCAAGATGATAAGGTTCATACTGTTTGCTTGGAAAATTCCGGAGTGTTACAGGATGGTTATGATTCTCAGTTTGAGGATGGTGAGTTGAGGGATTCAAATGTGCATTGCTGGGAGGAGGAAAATGATTGTGATGGTGCAGAAATTGAACAAGTGGACTATGAGTCTGAATGTGATGGAGAAAGATTCTCTATTTTGGATGCTGAAGATACTGACAATAAAACAAAATTTGAGAGTGGGTCTAGTCCAGGGTCCGGCGAAGTGACTGAAAAATCTGAATGTGCTGTAGGAGATGCTCTAGGAGATACTTTAACGAGCTCTGATGTCCGAATTTTGGAAGCAGCTGATGGTAGCAAAATAAAGAAACTTACTTCTGATTTTGAGAATGAGTCAAATGACAAAGATTTTGCTTCAAGAGTTGTTGGGTCAAGGGCATCCCTATCTACCGATGTACTTCCAAGAAGCAGGTAATTCTATGGTTCCAATTAACAATTTTTCTAATGAATCTTCTCCTATCTAATTGGTTGTTGCTAACTAATCTTGATGTTTTAGATCCAGTAATTTTGATGATTTATGTCCTCGGTCAGAAGGGGAGGCAGATCCAAACAGATTTATGGAAAGGGATAGATTTTCTGTGCGTATGCGTCGCGGAAGCCCAAGAGTTGGCCACATTGTTGATGCCCGTCGGTCACCTCCGTGCAGTGGTCCTTATGGTTCTGGGCGCCCTCGACCAAGAAGTATTGTTGATAACCATATTCGAAGGAAATATATTAGTTCCACCTCAAATAATGTTTATCGATCAGGTGGCCACATTTTCAATACCCATCACTCACCTCCTTGGCATGGTCCTTATGGTTCTGGGCGTCCTAGACCAAGAAGTATTATTGAGAGTCGCAAATTTGTAATGACCTCAGAACGTACTAATTTAGAAGCAACAGGTGTTGAAGGATTTGACAGCCGTGTTCGAAGGCATATGAACTCTTCCTCAGATAGTGTTTATCGGCCCCTTAATCGGAGGTCACTCTCCTACAGGGATGATATTTATGCTGGCACAGCACCTGCTAGAGATGACATTAGTCCTGATAGGAGTAGGTTTAGAAGATATCCATTAAGGGATGATAGTAGAGGCACGAGGGAGGACTATTGCAGGCCCATGCCTAAATATTCTACTGATGATCATATGGCACATCGTCTGGGCAGGAGAGAAAGAAGTATTTCTCCTCTTGGTGGGGAAAGACTGCATTGTGTTCAACATTACAAGAAGACTCGGTCGAGATCCAGAAGTCGGTCACCTAAGGGATGGTTTTGGCTGAGGGAAAGAAATGACGGGTCCAGACGACGCAGCAGGTCACCAACTTTTAGGTCTGCCAGAACAAACAAGGTGAAGATGCCATATAAGAAGCGTTCTGAAGTGGAATATGAAGAAGGGTTCATTTCCCCGCAAAGAAACCAGTTCTCTCCTCAATTTGGTTCCCGTTTTGATGACAGGATTTCTGGTTTAGATAATTGGAGAGATAGAAAATCATCACCACCAGTGAGGATGTTCAGGCAAAGCCAAAGGTTTGATCCGGTTCGTTCCATAAGACCAATGATACATGCAAGAAGATTTACAGAAATGGGTGGTTCCGGTAGAGGATGCAAGTACGAATGTGCTGAAGATGATGATAGAAGGAAACAAGGGAACAGATATGATATAATTGATCGAGCAAGGCGTTATAATGATAACCATGGAGGAGTTTAGCGGCGGGGTTGAGGACTAATAATAATAACAATGCAGAGGAATCTCCAGTGGCAAACGAATCATAATTTATCGATTGCTTGCTTGCTTGCTTTTTGACGAGCCGTGAATTGAGGTAAAAAAACTGTAGCCAGCGGTGTGTTTTCTCCCCAATTCATTTGCAATAGAAACAGAATATATGACTCAACTATTTAGGGTTTTCATTTGCTGGTGAGGAGATGCCTCATTTTTAACCTGTTTGATCTCCTTATCAGTTAGCTTTTTTTCCCTCTACCAAGTAGCTAGGCTTTGATTTTCCCATCTGTTTTTTTTTTTTTTTTCTTTTTTTGGTTCTCTCGGTCAAGTTCTATCATACAATCCCAACTTCCGTGTCATGCCTTAATTTGAATTGTTGGGCTAAGGAAGCAGCGGCTTCTTGTTGGTGGAGATGAAAGTAGTATCTTGTATGTTATGCCTGCCATGCCCTGCCCATCCCATGTTAATTGATGGTACATATTATTGAATAGTATCAATATAATTTTAGAATTACAATTGTAGGGGATGCCATTGCAGTCTGTACATGGTTGACTGGCACATACGTTTACGAATTTGTTGGATATTGATTTGACACGCCACCGTAATGAGGTCAAAGATAATTTTACATATAACGTAATTGAAAAGAAAAATTGGATGAATTAGGCAAAACTCCTTGTGGCCTCAATGGAATGCAAGTTAGCAGAGAGTAGAATAACGCAAGTCAGGCTGATAGGCCCTTAGATGGACAAGACACCATAATTGTCTCCACGAGGTTTTTTATTATTATTACTATTTTAAAACGTTTATTAATATCTTATTTTGGGGTTCATTGAACCTTGTATCGGAAGCAAGCCTTGAAAAGTCGTTGCAGAAAGGAAGAAGGCAGATAGATGTTAGTGGGTGTACTGTGTACCACTTGTAAATGCTTCTCCATATGTTATTACCGACTGGCTTGTTGAAATTGTCCTCATAATGTGAACAAAGATTGGAACTTAAACCTCTCATTTAATTTTTAAAAAATTAATTAATTAAAGAGTAACGATGTTTAATACATTTTGGGCATCCAAACAAAATTTTGACTGCTACTTATTATTGGCAATAGATTTGAAAGAGTACCTACAAATATCAAATTTGGGTATTTATAACTTATCCAAGCAAGGAACCTTGACACGTATGTTTGGAATAGATTTTATTTCGAGAGAGCTGAAAAAATACCATCTCGTTGAAAGATTATATACATTTATCCTTTTTCAATGCATTTCTTTAGACAAAAATTTTGTTTTTTTTCTCCTTTTAGATGATAAATATTTTTCAGAACATAGAGTAGGAATTAAATTCATGTTTGAATCGAAATTAAGACACTGATAGCAAGAGCTAGCAGTAATATCCTCAACTCTCACTGCATACCGTGCATGTTTCTGAATGAATACACATGTTATACACTGGTTTTGGAAGCCAAAAGTATCTGTCCATTTGACAGGCAACAATTTTCCACGATGATAATTTTACATTGTTCATTCCGACAACGGGCCAATAGGGTCACTAGGGAAACTTAGCCTTCAACGTTCCCTCCAAATCAAGTGTCATCGACATCTCCAATTGCAAATTAATTTCTTTCACTTTGTTACTTCTGGGTATTTTTTTCTACGTTTGGGCTAAGGTTTACTTCAAGTTTGTTTATATAATCTTATATGACATTCTTCTCGACGCGGTCGTGTGAAAATTAACACAGTAATGGAGTCATTGAATTCACACTGCTCGTTTCTAGTTAAATCGTTTTGAATGTCAGTTAATTGTTGAATGCTAAAATTGAAGCATGATATATTTCCTTCAATCGCTGATGCATAGACAAAGGAGTGAGGTTAACTTTTAACAGATTTTACAATGAGATTTCCAACATTCTGCTGCTGTATAATATTAGAAGCATGCACGCATCACCAGTCGAAGCTAATGGACTCGAATTGGAGGTTATCTGCCAAACCAGATGAACAAATCTTGGCAACCTCATGTCTCATCTTCCTCGGACCACATACTAATACTCCAACGTCTGATCCTTTTATATCAAACAATATTTCTGCAAAACATTACATAACCATTATTTACTACGTTATTTCAACCAAAACAAGAATCCTGAGATATGAGACATTAGTTTAGTGTCAAAAATGAAGCTTACTCTTAAGATTTGGTCTTGCACCAAAATGAACTTTGGTAGCTTGAGCAAGTGACTGATGGGGAAGACTCTCGAGCTCCCTATCCGAACTATCAAACCAGGAAACTGGTGATATATTTGTTGCTGTTGGTACCTCCAGTTTCTGAATTTGCTTCGCTTCAATAGCATTCTGTTGTTTCTTGCTCCAGAGGAAAACTGCACTGGATGCTATGAAGACACAAAGACAAACAAGAAACATATCCCAGAGACATTTGTAGGAAGAATGGTAGACTTCAGTGCCGTTGCGTTCGATAGGATATATGTGGAAACGAGTAACAATGCCCAACAAGAGGAGGAACATGATAAATGATGAAGTTATTATTGCGCCGAGCCATAGCCAACCATTAGGGCTTAGAGCTGTAGAAATGGGGGAGTCTAATGGATTTGGCTTAAACCAAATGGATTGCATGGATTGGAGCTGTTTTTGGGTATCTGTTTTGGGCTGTTCGTTCTCTCTGGTGACATAGACTTCGATCTGCAGCTGTAATTTAGAAAGTTCTGCCAGCGTGGTGCCGGAAGTTGGAAGCAAGATGTCAAACAAGGAGAGATCAGCAAAGTTTTTGAAGGCACAAATGAGATGAACGCTTGGAACTTTGCAGTCTGGTTTGTTGCTTTGATATATGATCTCCCGGATTATCGAAATGAAAGGAGCAATTCCACTGCCTCCACTCACCATGACCAATGACTCGTGCCTGGAAGACACGAATGCATAAATTATCATAAGCAACATAAAAACAGCATTACCCATTTATCTTAATTTCTCAATCTTACCTCAGAAAATGATATGAATTAGGACCGTAGGGTCCTTCAACAGAGACTTGAAGACGATTTACAGAAGATGAAATTTCTTGGGAAATTTCCCGGTAAAGCTTTTGAGTCCAACTCCCTTCACTTTTCACTAAAATACTCAGCTTGTCCTGCTCCAGATTGCAATTTGAAATCACAGTAAAAGGATGCCATTGCAGCTTGGAAATGCTTGGCACATTTACAAATAAGATGCTTGTAGGGTTATAATACAACCCTACAAAGAAGAAAAAACACGTCAAGGAAAAATACACGTGACTTTGAATTTGTAGCTGTCCTAAAGTGAAGTGATTACTTAAATGTAAACTTTGAATCCACACATTTCTTAATCACCTGAACTCTTACAGAAGTTCAATTCAATTGCCCCGCATGGTAAGAGGCGAGCTGAGAGTAATCTACCCCGGTTTCGGGACTGTAGGAATCTTAAGTAACGATCGACGACGAAGAGAAAGATTCCCGGAAGGATCATGCAAAAGTAGGCAGAACCAACGTGCAATACATAGAAGACGATGTAAAGAATGTAGAGATGGTGAGTGTAGAAGAAAACCTCAAACAGTTTTCGCCTGAAGCGAGGAAAGCTTGTGACCCACATCACTGTTGCAATTACTATTGCAATCACTCCAGCTAAATTTGATACGTATATATTGCTCCATTCCAGTAGCTGCTTGTATTGCAAAATTAAAGCAGATTTGACGGGAACAACAGTTAGAACCAAGCACATACATATACATGGATCCATATTAATATTGTACCCATTGTATCTTGGGATCCGATTCAATAAGAGTTTGGACATTTGAATTAGAGTTATAATAGCCTAGTCTAAGCACGTGGGCCTCTTATTTGTCTTATCATGTTGGTGTTTTGTTCTTGTATAGATGCTAGCCATGCATTGACAATTTGGCATGAAACACAAATCAACCACTCATTATTCTTTTCCTCTTTCAAAATTTTCAAAGGAAAGAAAAAAATGAGGAAGCCAAAGGAATCTAAGCCCACCTCACGACTTTAACGAGAAAAGACAAGGTAATTAGAATTCCAATAGCCATCAAGGCTAAGCCCAAGAAGGAAAAGGTGCATACGATCAGCATCTTTTGTTCTTTCTTCAACAATTGCAATGATCAAATATGAATGTTCACACATGAAAATTTCAAACAATATGTATTGACTAACCAAAAAGGCAATGTTTAATCATTGACTGCATTCATGCATGTTACCTCAGCCATCTGATTGGTCATGGCCCAGTAAATAGAAAATCCGAGGGTATGCAAAACAAAGAGGAGATTGGAGAGATGACCGAGCCATATGTGGTACTTGATAGTCGACTCCGACGTGAGCCCAACCAGAGGCAAAATCGACGATCCTCGACTTACAGGAAAGAAGAGAAACGCCCAGCATGTGTTTCCGATGTACCCAAGTCTCAGTGATACACTTCGGAATTTGGCTTGCCATCTGCCACGTCAAGCCAAAATTCGGATTAGATTTTAATATAACGCGAATATCCGCACTCAGAAATTCTTATTAATGAAATAACGAAGGATTAATTGGATTTACTAACACTTTCTCTCCTGCTTTATCCATGTGGAGATGGCCAAAGCTGACATGCAAGTAATTAGCTAGAGACCAGATCAAGAGTGCAATGAACATGACTGCAAAAGTAAGTTCCATTGCAGTTACTATTCCCAGAGGTGCCATAACAAGCACCGGACGCTTCGAGAAAGTGAAACGAGAACTTGTCGTAACACTGCAACCCCTCCATGATTCACGACATTAATTGCAGAAGATGAAGAGTTGAGAATGAAGAAGAAGAAGAAATGAAAGACATATTTTAAAGAAATTTACAACCTCTTGGAGTCAGGAAGTTCATTGGATTTCTTCTGAAGTTGGAGATAGATACATCCCAAAGCAGATATGAAAATAATTGGGAATGAGAAAAGCAGAAGATTTTTCCCTGTAACAACAATAATTGAACATATCCACAAAATAAATTACGAAGAGACGCTACTGGTGAATATATACGATAAAGACCATTACCTTGTTCTCCAAAATATGTTGACTTGAGCTTGCTCATAAGTTCTGGAGTCCATGTATTTCTGTAAACCTTCGTCGGTATCAGAACCCAAACCAGAAGCCAACCAAGAAACACAACAAAGCAGATGATCCTCAACCCTGCTGCGCGGCTGCCCATTTTCTCTTTTCTGCTTTGCAATTTCTGCAGAAGTGATTTCCGTGGATGACCGAAAGTCCTTTGGCTTTCTAATTAGACGCAACGACAAGATTTGTGTAGGATAAACGGGAATTGGCTTTTATTAGTACATCATGGCTTAATCTAAAGGAAGTATTCAGGAAGAAATGGCAGCATGATCCGTGAACAATTATGCCACTTACTGTTCAACTTCAATCTGCACACATTCTATATTGTCTTTTTTGGGTATAAAGGTTTGTACGTTGTAACATACTGATGATTATAGATGATGTATAATTAATATGCAACCGTTCGCACTAGATCATAAGTTGTTACTGTAATTACAAAGTTGCATATATAAGCACATGCCTCGTTTACTCAATCAGTGTCATTTTAAGGATAATATATATTAATCAAAATTATGAAGGAAGGTCGATGAATCATGATCACATCTTATTGATCACTCATCAACAGCCACGTATCATATCCAAAAAGCATCTCTCGCAACACATCATGATGCTAAGTAAAATCAAGAAGAATATTTTTAACATCTGACAAAAGGGTTAAGATTCAAAGTGTCACCTTGCAAAGGTTTGGCTTGGGTTCTTGCAACCTTCAACGTTGGGGCAGAAGAAAGAAATTGTTTTTCAAGTTTAATAGGATTCTTTATTCCGTAAATAAATACAATGCATATGTATTATACAATGAGACTTCAACATTCTGCTATTTGTTTATTTGCAGTAATCTCATATGCATATGCATGCATCACAAGGTGAAGCTAATGGACTCAAATCGGAGGTCTTCTGCCAAACCAGACGAGCAAATCTTCGCAACCTCATGTCTCATATTCCTCGGGCCGCATACTTAGTACTCCAACGTCTGATCCTCTTATATCAGACAATATTTCTGCAAAACATAACATCAACATTATTTACTGCACTCTTCAATTGCAAAAAATAATCCTGAGATGTGGAACAATGATTCAGTGACAACAATGGAGCATATGCATTAACAGCTTACTCATGAGATTTGGTCTTGCACCAAAATGAACTTTGGTAGCTTGAACGAGTGAATGATGGGGAAGACAATCGAGCTCCCTATCCGAACTACGAATCCAGGAAAGTGGAGGTATATTTGTTGTTGTTGGTACCTCCAGGTTCTGAATTTGCTTCCCTTCAATGGCATTCTGTTGTTTCTTGCACCAGAGGAAAACTGCACTGGATGCTATAAAGACACAAAGACAAACAAGAAACATATCCCAGAGACATTTGTGGGAGTAATGGTAGACTTCAGTGCCATTGCGTTCGATAGGGTGTATGTAGAAACGAGTGACAATGCTCAACAGGAGGAACATGATAAATGAAGTTATGATGGCACCGAGCCACAGCCAACTGTTAGAGCCTAAAACTGAGGAAATTGGCGAGTCTAATGGATTTGGCTTGAACCAAATGGATTGCAGCAGTTTCTGGGTATCTGATTTCGGCCGCACGTTCTCTCTGGTGACATAGACTTCGATTTGCAGCTTTAATTTTGAAAGTTCTTCCGGTGTGTCGGAGATCGGGAGCAAGATCTCTAACATGGAGAGATCATCAAAGTTTTTGAAGGCACAAAAGAGATGAACATTTGGAACTTGGCAGTCTGGTTTGTTGTTTTGAAATATGATCTCCCGGATTATCGAAATGAAAGGAGAAATTCCACTTCCTCCGCTCACCATCACTAATGACTCGTGCCTGGAAGCCAATATAATTCTTAAATTATCGCAAGTAACACGAAATAAGCACTGCCCATTTAACTTAATTTGTCAACCTTACCTCAGAAAGTGAGATGAATTTGGACCATATGGTCCTTCAACACAGACTTGAAGACGATCTACCGGAGAAGAAATTTCTCGGTAAAGCTTTGCAGTCCAACTCCCCTGACTTTTCACTAAAATACTGATCTTGTCGTGCCCAGATTGCAATTAGAAATCACAGTAAAAGGATGCCACTGCAACATGGGAATGCTTGGGACATTTACAAATAAGATGCTTGTTGGATTGTAATACTATCCTGGAAAGAAAAATACAAATAACTTAGGGAAAATTACTAAAATTAAATTTCGAATCCACAACATAAGAGTTGAACTCCTTAATTACCTGGAGTCTTGGAGAAGTCCAATTCAACGGAGCCGCATGGTTAGAGACGAGCCGAGAGTAATCTACGCCGGTTTCGGGACTATAGGAATCTTGAGTAACGATCGACGACGAAGAGAAATATTCCCGGAAAGATCATGCAAAAGTAGGCAGAACCAACGCGCAATAAATACATAGAAGACGATGTAAAGAATGTAGAGATGAAACCTCAAACAGTTTTCGCCTGAAGCGAGGAAAGCTTGTAACCCACATCACTGTTGCAACTGCCATTTCAATCACTCCAGCCACATTTGATACGCAAGTTTTGCTCCATTTCAGCGCCTGCTCGATCATACGTATTTCAAAATTAAATCAGATTCAATGTGAGCAACGATTAGAAAATTGCAAGTCCGGAAACTACTATTATACATTCAACAGATAATTTGAATTAAAACATAAAACAATCAATAAAAAAAAATTAAAAATTAAAATAATTAATTTAAAATTTGAAATAAAAACAAAAAATTTAAAACCGTGAATGTAAATGTAACATTGGGATACATGCCTCCTAATACATTAATCAGTCTTGTGACGTTAACCTTGCATATGCAGTGCAAGCACTGTCAAAGAAAGTAAAGTTAGAAACAACACAATTTCGAATGAAGCTATAGGCCTATTTTGTCCTTTATTATTTGCTTTTAGTATATCCTGAAACTATCCCCGCGTACCCAAATTCAGAACCACTCATTACTCTTCTTTCCTTTTCCAAAAGAAAGAAAAAGTGAGGAAGCGAAAGGAATCTAAGCCCCACGGCCTGCAGTTTTCTCACAACTGTCAAGAAGAAAAGCCAACGTAGTTGGAATCCAATAGATAACAAGGGCATAATCCAAAAGAAGAGGAAGACGTATATGATCAGCAGCTTCCATTCTCATTTTAAGAACAGCAACGATCAAAAGGATACCAAAAGAATCAAGATGTGATAAAGGCCAATGACATACAAATCTTTCTTTCATGTTCAAGATTCTAACATCTGTCTGAAAATAATATATTGACTAACAAAGAGTAATATTAAGACTAATAATTGTTCACTGCAATATGTATGTTACCTCAACCATCTGATCAGTCACGGCCCAGTAAATAAAAAATCCCCCGGTATGCAAAGCAAAGAGGAGATTGGAGAGATGCCCTTGCCATATATGATATTTGATACTCGACTCCGATGTTAAACCAACCAGAGGCAAAATGGTCGATGCACAACTTACAGGAAAAAAAAAAAAAGTGCCCAGCATGTGTTTCCAATATACCCACGTCTCAGTGATACACGTCAGAACTCGGCTTGCCATCTGCGTGAAACCCAAAATCAGCTTCAGCTGACTTAAACAGTTGAAGAGAATAAAGAGGGCTCGAATCATCCACTTACATTTTCTCTCCTGCTTTATGCATGTGGAAATTGCCAAAGTTGACATATAAGTAATTAGCAAGAGACCAGATCAAGAGTGCAATGAACATGACTGCAAAAGTAAGTTCCATTGCAGTTACTATTCCCAGAGGAGCCATTACTAGTACCGGACGTTTCGAGAAGGTGAAACGAGGACTCGTCACAACACTGCAACCAGTTCATGGTCAAGACATTAATTGCAGAAAATGAAAAGTGGACGAAGAAGAAGAAAAATAAATGAATGATATTTCAAGAGAGATTTGTAACCTTTTGGAGTCATGACGCTTATTGGATTTCCTCTGGAGATGGAGATAAACACATCGCAAAACAGATATCAACATAATAGGGAATGAGAAAAGCAGAAGATTTGTCCCCGCAGTAACAACATTCAAAGATTATCGAAGTTACTAACGAAAGAAATTAGGAAAAAATCATGAATATTGACACTAACCTTGTTCTCTGAAATATGTGGAGCTGAGCTTGGTGTTAAGTTTTGGAGTTCATGTATTTTTGTAAACTTTCGTCGGTATCAGAACCCAAACCAGAAGCCAGCCAAGAAACACAACAAAGCAGACGGACTTTAAGAATGTGCGGCTGCCCATATTCTCTTGCATAATTTTGCAATTACTGCGATGCAGTAAGTGTTATCTGTAGACGGTAGATATATAAGCATTCAGTTTGTTGTGTTCTAATTATATGCTGTGACAACTTGAGAAGAATTTGTGTAAGATGAAGGCAAATTGGCTATTATCAGTACGTCATCTACATCTATAGGAGCAAGCAAGAAGAGATAACAGCATGATCCGTGCATAATTAAGCCACTGATTGTACTGCAACTCCATTTTGCACACTTCCAACATCGAGTAATTATTCAGTATATACGTTTTCACGTTATAAAATACTGATTGTTGACTAAATGATTTACATTTCATAATTATTATCTAGATATATTTTATATTATAATTACAAAGTTGTAGACTTTTTATGATCATCTGGTTAACAATCAAAGATTTAGGCTAAAACATGTCACAAGGATTAGCTTCGGCTCTTGCACTCTTCAACTTTGGGGAAGATGACAAACAGAAGGTGTTTCAATTTTGAATTGTTTGAAAATGATGAATAATTACAGGATTCATTAACCTGTAAAAAACTACAATGCATATGCAATCAATTTGTAAGTACAAGCTGACTTCCGATATATGGTGTCCGAAAGTACAGTTGACTCGTCGGCTAACAGCTTTGCTAGTACCAGAGTCTGTACTACTCACAGCTTTTCTACGGAATATGCTTTATCCGTTAATACCAACCTGCATTACCCAGATGAATATATTACTGTTTACTCAAAAAAATAATGAATAATGATGGTTGCAGCCACCAATTGCCATTCAGCAGAAGATTTCCAGACCAGAGACAGCAGTTTCTAGCTAGATGTGTTATCATTTTACATCATCTCAGTTCTCAGTTTTGACTCTGCACAACCAAAATCTTCCTGGTTGCAAGCTTTGTATGGTTGTTAATGCAATTCGTTGACCTTATTTGTGGCCAGAAGCCAATGATAATTTTATTGCCGACTTTACATAATCACAAAAGACCAAAGATTGGCGTCTGGTATGATATGATCATGGACTGATATTTTAGGAAATCCTGAGTCCCGATTGTTACTGAAAATCATCAGCAAGATAGAAGCAATTACATAGTTCCAGTTATGCCATATATACCATATAAATCAGAGTTACAAAGTTGTGCAGAGTTGATGCCAGTGTGAAATGTAAATCTCACAAGCATCTAAGAACCATCATTCCAAATCCAATGCCGAGAAAAGTGGCAATGGAAACTCCAAAAATGCCTGCAAGAATCGCAGGAACTACTAGAGAACCCCATCCTTTGGCTGTGGCCATTGCACAAGCTGTTGTAGGGCCTCCAATGTTGGCATTTGATGCAAGAAGTAACAGCTTTAAATCAAATCGAAAAAGTTTTCCCAATCCAAGTACTACAGCGAGATGGACAGTTACTTGAATTAGAGCAAACAAGAAAATACTAGGTGCCGTGTTGATAACATTCCAGATGCTCCCACTGGCACCAACAACAGCAAAAAATACCTGTTTGGGTAAAGCATTTTAGAACACATACAAAATTCAAAATTTAGGAATTGTCAAGAGAGCAAGTAATTCAGAAGATTTAGTGGCAATGTTACAAAAATTTCAAAACATATAAGGTTTATAGCTACTGACATTTCATTTGAAACCCAGGTCAACCTAAAACATTTCATTTTAACACGCAAAAGGGAGTTGTGTCACTAATGTACGAATTACGCAAGCATTGAAGGATAATAAACAAAGAAGAACACACTTCCATATAATGAATATCGAATGATGAGGAGCTTGTCAAATTACCTGCATCAGGACCAGAGCAACAGTATGCCCTGCAGGTGCAAGATAACTAAATTGTTTTGGAAACAGAGTAGCTAAAATGACAACAATAGCTGTCACTCCTGGAAGGTCGCCTCCTTGAATTCCACACAATTTTGTGAGGTAAGTGGCAGTCTTACATGTTACAAAGGATATAGCAAGAGCTGTAGCAGTCTGTAGCACTGGCATCTTGTCTCCAGAATTCGACTCCATATCCATTTCAGTACCTATCAATGAATTTCAGATGTTAATAGAGGTTGCATAGGATAAGAAGGATGTTGTGTGTATCTACCTTAACAACAAATAAGGTGGGGTCATATCAAAGCTAAATGGTACATACCATCAGCTGATGAAGCCTCAGGAGGTATTTTAGATGCCAAAGCAAACAATACCATGAAGTATATGGCACAAATAACATTATCTGCAGCTACTCCTGCAGCCAAAACGGATGGTGAAACTTGAAAAGCCTCTGAAATTGCAACATAATTAATACCTGTGACAAAAAAGGGAAAAAATTAGTAAGCTACAGAAGTAAACATCATGAAAAAAAATATGCATGTGAAAGGCATTCAGGGATCGAAAAAGCACCAAATTGGGGAATTGGATAGTCAATAAAGCAGGTCCATGATACTTCTTAGCTGCAGGTAGTATATCATGGTCAAATAAAGAACCACTGTGGACAACAGCAAGAATATTTTATGACATTCATTTGCTACAGTGGTGCAGCATATTACAAAATAAGAGGCTGGCACAATCCCAGAATGCAGAGCCACAGCATATTAGAGTTACTCTTTATTTGCTTTTACCACATATAATATATATGTTTTCAAGATAACGTGCACCTAACAAGAAAATTTATCCAATTTGAGCATAATTAACCCGATCCAATATTAATTTTGTATCAGACCATTGTGGTAACAATAACAGTTAACTTGGCTTAAGGCACAGGCACACGACATTCAACTAACTTGCAAATTATCATTAAGTTATGGGCAACTTTGGCATGGAAAATTTCATACTATGCCTGACACAAATTTGTTAAAGAAAAGAATCACATAGCTCTTCTAAGTGCCCTGACACTGTGACAATCAACCTTCAAAATCCCTTCCCAAAGAACATCTATCAGGCATAGGAGATTTTGACCTGAACAAAATCACTTAACCGAAGAGTTCATTGCTCATATATACTATGAAAAGAGCAATGCTGACTTGCAGCCTATCAGAGCTAACTCTTAACTGGTGATGTAATTCTATTAGCAAATGGAACAAAAGTCAAAAACAAATTCTGTATTATCAAATTGCTATATCTCCTTTGATAACAAACAGCTCATTCCAAAAGTAAGATGCAACAACATTTCCTGACAACTTACATCCACCAATATAACTACCCATGAGGGCAGCAGCTATTTTCCAACTATCTGCTCCAAGAGATCGCATGGGCACAATCAGAAAAGCCACTACTGTTCCAACCATAGTTGCAACTGTCACACAATATGGTAAACAAAAGTTACTGAGAATCATAAAGTGTGAACCTGCATTAGCCATACAAATGAAAGAATATCCATGCTTTTCGCAACCGACTCACCCGGTTCCTAATAGATTCGATGCAATACAAACTATCTACTAAAGGTGATCTGAAGTTTTGAACATAAAAAAAATAATGACACTGTAACAACCAAAGGGAGAAGAATAAGTCTGACACAGTGTCAACAAGACTCAAATTCTATCTCAGGGCAACCTCGAAAAGATCACTGTGAAATTAGTTCAGATAGATATCAAAGCACATTTCCAACCAGTACAAAAATTATTAGCTACTTGACAGGCATTGCATACAGTTTTATTAGGAAATTCATTGCATCCAATAGCAGTAGACATCGTGATGGAAAATATAGCGCGGCCTAATCTAGCCAAGACCACTATTGAAGATTCCAGCAGATACCAGTAAAACACAAAATACTGAAGCTGAAAATAATGAGGAAAATCCCCTTCTTTATTTATGCCTGTTAGCCCTCAATTATAATTTATAATTGTGACAATGACGCAACCTGTGCATTAAAGATAATCACAAAAATTGGGTGGAACTTACAGGATTCAGAACTAAAATAGTCTTTCACAATCTGCTCCATCATTAAGATCTCTGAAAATGCACATCTTCACTCAAATGCTATGATATGCTCCTAATTCTTTCACTGGCCACCTAGAATGAAATACAAGGCACACATATCAGACTCATTATATCTAAATCAATGGATGGAAACACAACATTCTTTCCAATAGCATCACAAGGATTTGAAGTTCTTCCTTTTGACTCCACTAATTCCCATTTCGAAGTTCTTCCTTTTGACCTCACTCATTCCCATTCCCATTCTAGCAAAAACTAGTTTCCTACTCTTCAAAAGCATTTTAAATGATATCGAACACATGTTTCTCTACAAAATGTTGCTTTAGTCATAACATCCTAATTATCTATCGCCCCCAAGGAAAAAGTGTGTGCCAGTGTCACAATGTTGCTGGTGTCAATACCTTAAATATCCAGGCAAAATCTCAATGATATATATTTCATCTATGTAATATGTTGCTTCATTTTAATTTATTAAAATTAAGATTAATATTTTAGGGCAACCCAATTTATATTGGAGGGCAATGACAATAAGGACAGAGCTTTCTAAGATCAATGTTGAACTCAAGATGCATTGATGATTACAAACACAATTATTCTCTAACATCCTAGAATTCAAACAAAAGAAAAAGTTCAATAGCATCAACAATGTAATATATAATTGCAACAAGTGATTTTTACCTGATCCAAGCAAGAAAGCTTGGAGCAATGTCCCAGTTGACTGCATCACGCGGCGCAAGTCGGCTCTAAACAGCAGCAATGGAACAGTTAATGGAAGCAGAAACTCCAAGAAAACAGAATATGCCGGCGCTTCATATGGAATTATGCCCATATTACTTGCTGCCAGTCCAATCAAAGTGCTCACCAGAGCTGCACTAATCATGCTCCCAATCTTTGTCTTCTCTGACCTTCAATTTCCCAACAAAATTCCACATTATTTTCTCCAAAAAAAGAAAGAAAAAAAGAAAAGAGTGAAGGCTTAATGGATATTGTTAATTCAATATGAACATACCAGAGACCAAAAGCACCGGCGGCGAAGAGAGCAGTCCATGTGCCCCAATGGTCGTTTGGAGAAATGATGGGAAACCGCAGCTGTGACCGAACTGCCACATATCGAATCCTTGGACGGTTTTTGGATATTATAGAAGGTGAAAGAAGTGGATTTTGTATGTAGTGAAATGAAGGTAAACATTTCGGATAGTGGGTCGAGACAGTTGGGAGGTTATGACGGGAAGAGAAAGGTGACAAACGGAGGAACGGAATTGGTGGTGAGGGAAAGAGAGGCCTGGGACCTAGCAAAGGTGATATGTTAGAAGCCATTAATGGTGGATGTTCCGAGAGAGAACATCACAGTGTATTTTATCTGCTTTTGGTTATGAACTCTGGCAAATTTCCACGTGGCAGCATTTCCAGTTTTGTAAAGATTAAGAATGGACAAGAAAAGTAGATACCGATTCATGATCTTTTACTCCTTTAGATTCTGTTCAACCGGCTGATGTTGCATTAAAAATAAATAAAATTAAAAATATACTAAATTAATTTTATATTTTATTTTCAAATACTTATTAATAATTATGCTTAAACAAAAAATTAAAAAAAAAAAGAGAATCATGATCCATAAAATTGTCGTGCTTTCAAAATTAAAGCATGTTCTATCTTTACATCTTATTCAATTTTAATAACAGGGATATGCTCTCTCCATATCTTTTGAAGTGATACTTCGAATCAGACTGCCAAATCATTGCAGCATGTATTATTAATAGTGTTGCTTCAAACTGAACTTGAAGTTGTAGATTGCTTACAAATCAGCCTGATAGAGGTTTTACATGTATTTGAGGACAGTTATTCCAAAGGCAATGCCAGGAAAAGTTGCAATGGTAATTCCAAAAATGCCGGCCAGAATGCCAGAACAATCAAAGAATTCCAGCCTTTCGCCGTGGCCATTCTGCATGCAGTTGTAGGCCCTCCAACACTAGCATTTGATGCCAGAAGCAACAGCTTTTGATCCAAGCGAAATAGCTTTCCAAACCCGAGGACCACAGCAAGATGGATGGAAATCTGGGGAAGAGTAAACAGGAAAATGCTGAGCGCTGTGTTGATGCGTCCATTCGTTACCGCTTGCACCTACCACAGCAAAAAATACCTGTTTCTCAAAAAATAGATTTCAGAAAACACGTTATTATTAGCAAATTTGAAATTACAATTAACAATGCTTCAGAGATGACTCCACAAACAAATTAGCCAAGAATTTAACATCGAATTTAACATCTAAATGATTATGTTGAGCACAGTAAACCTAACTCACCTGCATGAGAATTAGAGCCATAGCCTCACCAGCTGGGGCAAGTTTATTGAACTGGTTTGGAAATGTAAATGCTAAAATAACAACAATAGCTGTTATGACCGGCAGGCTAGCTCCCTTAATGCCAAAACATTTTGCAAGATAGGCGCCAGGCTTGCAGATAGCTAAGGCTACAGAAAGAGCTGTAGCAAACTGTAGCACAGGAGGTTTAACATCACAGTTAGACCCTTCATCCATTGAAACATCTGTCAAAATCCCAATTTGAAATTTGAGGTTACAGATTGTAGTTTAGAAACACAATTCTGCTGTTTGTCATGGTCATATTTAATACATCAAAGCCATGAAAAATTGGCAAGTATAGAAATGGTCTCCCTATCAAAAGTTCATCCATTGAATAGAATAAAGCCAGACCAAAAATCATCACCACAAAGACAGTAAAACTTAATAACAAAACCATAAAAATGCCGAGTTTTGTGCACCATTAGCTGATGTTGCAGATTCAGGAGTTATTCTTGAAGCCAAAGCAAACAATGTTGAAAAATACACTGCACAAATGACATTATCTGCAGCTAATCCAGCAGCTAAAACTGACGAAGAGACACCAAAAGAATCAGAAATAGCAACATAATTGACAGCTACAGAAAAACCAAAGATGAAAAATACATCAGTCATGATACATAACCAGGAAAAAGAAGAGAGAAACTAATCAAAGAAACTAAACAATGAATGTCAACATAAACAGGTTCTAGATATCCACAGAGCTTTAGAAAGAAAAGAAATAACCTCCACCAATGTGTCTGCCCATGAGCGCAGCTGCAATTTTCCAACTAACTTGACCAAGTGACCTCATTGGAAGAATCAGATACGCCAATGCTGTTCCAGCCGTTGTGGCAACTATCATGGAACAAAAGGAAAACCATGTCAAATACACTCCTGTATTCTATGAATCATGTTCAAAACCTGAATCAGAAGTTCACATTAAGTTACTAATAAGGATTGATTTCATATAACGATACCAAAAATCACAATATCATGATACCAAAAATCAGATACACCATCGCTGTTCCAACCGTTGTTGCAACTATCATGCAACAAAAGGAAAACCATGTCAAATACACTCCTGTATTCTATGAATCATGTCAAAAACCCGAATCAGAAGTTCCCGTTAAGTTACCAATATGGATTGATTTCACATAAGGATGTCAAAAATCACAATTTCACAACTTCATCCCGGTTTCCATAGTCAGCTAAAGGCTATCAATTTATTCTACAAATGAACATGGTAAGCCATTAATTTTTTTCCACTGAAAAATATCATCTTGTAGCATACTACCTGATCCTAGCAAGAATGCCAAGAGAGGGGTCCCAGTAGACTTACTCAAGTCAGCTCTAAACGGCAACAAAGGAATAGGTAGAGGAGAAAAAACTTCAAAACAACCGAGTACGCCAGAGAGTCACAGGAAATAATCCCAAAATTGCTCGCCGCAGATCCTACCAAAATGCTCACTAGCGCCCCACTCAGTGTACTCCCAATCTTGGTCCTCTAAGACGTTCAAATTTTGGTGCCATTGTTGCAGAATCTCCGGCGAGCTTCGTTGAAGAGAGATTATTGGAGTTTACTTGGAAGTAGATTTCAAGTTGTCTGTGAGCGATACTGCTAAACAGTAATTCGAAGAGCACAATTTGTGGGAATTTTTCACCTGATTTATTATTATTATTATTATTACGGGCAGAATTGAATGCATTGATATATATATTTTTAACTATTTAATTAATATATTTTAATAATTAAATTAAATTTAATATATATAATTAATACACATAATCAATTATATTATTTTAATAAAATTTTTTC
>CP135578.1:5921406-5946130 GCA_032401905.1 Swietenia macrophylla | reverse complement strand
AACGATAATGCTGGAAAGAGATTGTCTATATGCAGGAAGTGTAAATTGTAATAGTAACAATTTGGTGGTAGAATCAGTTCACAGATTCAGCCACCCAAATTTTTATACCACTGATTTTCATTGTGATTACCTAGTGTTCATACTGTTTCCAAATGTTACAGCATATCAAAGCTGGAGAAAATCGCAGACATCAATACTGATAAGCTTGCATGTGCAGATGTTTTGGCTCACGGCTGTCACCATCTTTTGCTGGATAAATGCTCAAGACTAACGTTATGGGAAATGCTGTCAGCTTGCTTCTGCTTCTTTGCGCTGGAACACTCTTCCTCCAGTGCTTTCAATTTGTTCTTGATTGCTGCTATTTTTGCACTCCGGTTCATCTGTCCTGAAGTGCCACCAACAAGGCTTATTTTACTTGCATCACGTACTGTTTTGGTAGAATTTTGTGCTGCTTCCTCCACGCACTTCTCGCTAGCCAGACGAACAACTAAAGGGCGACCACAAGCTAGTCTCCCATGCATCTTCTCCTTGGCCGATTTAGCTTCCTGCATGCTCACTTTAAACATGGAACTCAGAAATTGCTTCAAAATCAAGAGTCTAGAAGCAGACAACTTACCTCTTTCTTGCTGTACTGGATAAAGGCAAAGCCTCGTGGCTCTCCACGCTTTGGCCCACGGGTATGCCACAGGAAGTCCTCTGATACAATCTTCCCATATGAAGAGAACATCTTAATCAGGGCAGCCCTGCAAAAAGAACATCAAGCAAGAAAAAAGCAACAAAAATGATGAATCGATTTCCAAATCTCAACTACTTCAGCAACAAAGAACTTTGTTTGAAGGTCAGAAGAAAAAGCCTCAATTTGAAAAATTTTCCTTACTCTGTTATTTTTAGATCGAGGTTACCAACGTAAAGTCTGCTCTCACACTTCTCATCAAAGTTGTTAGGATCCTGCATGCGGTCAATACATAATTCAAAAACATATCAGCTGCCTTGATACATCACGCTAGAGAATAAATCTTTCTGGAAACTCCCTTTAATTCGAAGTTAGCCCAACTTTAGGGTCCACAGATGAACGTCTCCTAAAACAACTTATGGACTTAGGTTGCAGAAAATAAGAACAAAACAAATGATAACTGACAATGACAAGTATTGCCAACCTCAGAGCGGATTATGAATACAATTAAAAGTGCTAGATGATTTTAACTTGATGATGGCAAAATGCTAGATTTTCACTTTGGCACATGGCAAGAAACAATCAGAAAATGCTAATTTTGACATGGGTAAATATCTAATGGGAACAAGTAAAATTGGTTCTTCAAAAACCAGGGCCAAATTTCATTTACATCACAACAACAGTAGGATCAATTTCATTTCCACAAATAAACGACGGAACACAAAACAACAAGAATTATTAGGTGAAACATCAACAATCAGCAGATAAAGGGAAAACAAATTAGCCAAGATACAACAATACAATTTCTCAATCCCAAAATAAGAAGTTAATGAAAAATAAACATCAAGCAAGGCAAAAATCCCATCATATCAATGGTTTAAACTTCCAACACGCACAAATTCAAAAGCTACAAATCCACTTATATGCTTTAGAGATTAAATTTACCATGAAAACACAAACAGCAATGTGATCAATATTTGAGTACCCGCCCACACGCGTAATCACGGCATAACAGTCCGCACCGTCCTGCAACTAAACCATCTTCTGCTATAATTAGCGTAACTTCTAATAAATAAATAATATGCAACTTATTGTTAATAAAGTAATATCCATTAACAAGTAGTAATAATAATATCAAGGCAATTGCCACAGGAAGCATCGTACGCCATGAATTCAGAGAAAATCGACCAGAAGTTATGCTAATAGAAATAGTATCCTCAAAACGAACTGTTAAGCATGTGATTTCCAGATAAAACCCTAGTAACTCAAGAGATAGCAGAATTTGGTGGCAGCTGAAAACCGGATAACTTACAAATTGAGGCTTCCTAGTGAGTTGAAGTCACTGGGCGAGCTGTCTGATGTCGAGTATAACTAGTTTCAGAGGATCAAGTAACCAGAAGGCAGCAACCAAGAAAACGCCACCGGAAAGAAAATAACAGGGCGTGTAAGGCTCTCGTCAAAAAGGAGACGCCCTTGTACCCATCGATGTCTTGAATCTGATCGTGGATTGATTTGGGTTTGGTATATTTGGGCTTTGTGGGTTTTGGCCCACTCAATGGTGAGGGCTGCATGACCCGTGAACTTCTGTAGACATGTGTACAAATAATAACTCGATGATGGAAAGTATTGAAAATGACAGTCACCAACCGACTAGAAAGCCTGGATGCACTCTTAAAGTGTATGCAGTCAATGGAATGATCTCCAAAACACGGCAATAATTCCATTTATGTGTCCTGAAACGAGTGGAGCAAGGTTGTATTCCATTAAAGGCCAGGCCAGGCCATCCATTCCAGATCATACCAGAATAAAAAGTAGATGCCTGCCAACTATACTTCTTATAATACCCGCCAACCATCTATTACGAGAAAATGGAAAACAGAACATTTTCAAATTTGCAGGAAAGAGTAAAGGTTGGCAAGGATTTTGCTATGAAAACTCCAAACTTTAATCATGGATTAATAATTACTAATTGTTCTTTTTTAACATGAAAATGTTAACAAGGTGTGGACTTCGAGGAGTGTTTCTCCACGCACAGAACAGAATCCCTCGTCTTCTACAGTGCCCGTTTTGGACAGACATACAGTTACAGTTCTGTTTTTATCTTAAAAGGCTCTGATACACTTGTCTTCGGTTCACGAACCCCAGAAAAGAAAAAGGAAAGAGCAGAACTTCTTCAATGGAAACTGAAAAAGCAGTTCACCTTCTATTTGTGACTCTCTTCTGTTCTCTCCTTCACTTTTCAGCTGCTGCTTTCATTCCTACAAACAATTATCTACTCAACTGCGGATCAACCACAAACGCTTCACTTTATGACCGCATCTTCATACCTGATGGTTCCTCTAAATCTGTTTCTCTCGCAGCAGAGCGGGCCATTTCGCTCACTAACAAAAGCCCCTCTCCAAATTCGTCTGCTCTGTACAACACTGCTAGAGTTTTCACCAGTGACGCCAGCTACAAGTTTAACATCAGAAGAAACGGGACTCACTTGGTACGTTTCCATTTCTCGCCATTTGTAGCTGAGAACATCAAGTTAGCATCAGCCAAATTTAGTGTTTTGGTTAATGGGATGTTGATACTTAGAAATTTTAGTACCGAAGTTATGGTGCTTAAGGAGTTCATTGTGAAAGTAGATGATGATGTATTTAAAATTATTTTTCGGCCTGATGGTGATTCGGGTTTCGGGTTTGTTAATGCAATTGAAGTTTTTTCGGCTCCTAGTGACTTTATTATAGATGATGGAGCTAGGTTGATTAGTTCTAGTGGGACTATTGAGGATTTTAAGAATCTTGATTCGCAAATTTTGGAGACTATTCATAGGATTAATGTTGGAGGCTCAAAGCTGACACCTTTTAATGACACCTTGTGGAGGACTTGGATTCCTGATGATGATTTTCTTGTCTTGAAATCTGCTGCTAAGCGTGCATTCACCACTAATCCACTGAATTACCAAAAAGGCGGTGCGTCTAGAGAGATTGCACCTGATAATGTTTATATGACTGCACAAGAGATGAATAGGGATAATGCAACAGTTGGTGCAAGATTTAACATCTCTTGGAATTTTCCGGTGGGGTTGCATGGTGTTAGACACTTAGTTCGGTTGCATTTTTGTGATATCGTTAGTTCTGCACTAAATCAGCTGTATTTTAATGTGTATATCAATGACAATTCTGCATACAAGGATCTTGATTTGTCCACAATTACGGTCCATGTGCTTGCATCTCCTGTTTACATGGATTTTGTTGCTGATTCAGATGATTCCGGGCTTATGAGAGTAAGTGTTGGACCATCAGATTTGAGTGGTTCTTTGAAATTTAATGCTATTTTGAATGGGGTAGAGATCATGAAAATGGTTAATCTGGCTAGTTCAGAAACTGGTGAGAAGAAGAAAAATATTTGGATTGTGGTGGGTTTAGTTGTTGGAGGTTTACTCTTATTGTGTTTGGCTGTACTAGCAGTTCTGGTCTTATTTAAATGCAAGAAGAAGAAACTGAAACCAAGGACTGCTGAGAGTGTCGGTTGGACACCTTTACGTGTATATGGAGGTGGCTCACACAGTAGAACATCTGATGGAACAGCCGATGCATCTCCAGGTTCAAATGGTTATCGCAGATTGAGGATCCCGTTTGCTGATATTCAACTGGCAACTAACAATTTTGACAAGAATCTGATAATTGGTTCTGGTGGATTTGGCATGGTTTACAAAGGGGTCCTCAGAGACAGTACAAAAGTTGCTGTTAAAAGAGGTGTTCCAGGGTCTAGGCAGGGACTCCCAGAATTCCAGACAGAAATAACCGTCTTGTCCAAGATTCGTCACCGCCATCTTGTTTCTCTTGTTGGATACTGTGAAGAACAATCTGAAATGATTTTGGTTTATGAGTACATGGAAAAAGGGCCATTGAAGAAACATTTATATGGTCCAGAACGTACACCTTTATCTTGGAAACAAAGGCTTGAAATATGCATTGGTGCAGCCAGAGGTCTTCACTACCTTCATACAGGTTCAGCACAAGGAATAATCCACCGTGACATTAAGTCTACCAATATCCTGCTTGATGAAAATTATGTGTCTAAGGTTGCTGATTTTGGTCTTTCAAGATCTGGCCCATGTCTCAATGAAACCCATGTAAGTACCGGTGTCAAAGGTAGTTTTGGGTATCTTGATCCAGAGTATTTCCGAAGGCAGCAGCTCACTGATAAATCAGATGTGTATTCATTTGGGGTTGTACTTTTTGAAGTTCTGTGTGCTAGACCTGCTGTTGATCCACTGCTTCCTAGAGAGCAAGTAAATTTAGCAGAATGGGCAATGCAATGGCAGAAGAAGGGCATGATTGAACAAATTATTGACCCTCAACTTATAGGAAAGATCAATCCTAGCTCTTTGAAGAAATTTGGGGAAACAGCTGAGAAATGTTTGGCCGAATATGGTGTTGATAGGCCAAGTATGGGTGACGTGTTGTGGAATTTGGAACATGCACTTCAGCTTCAGGAGTCTGGATCGGCAAAAGAACTGCACAAGGACAGCAATACTAATGCACTGGGGCTACTAACACCTAGAATTGTTCCCCAAGCAACATGTAGCAATGTAAAAGAGGAGGGAGATGACGTTAATGGCAACTCCTATGTCAGAACGAATCAAGTCTTTTCCCAGTTGATGACCAATGAAGCTAGATAATTCATGAATGCATGCTTTAATATGAACAGTCCATACTGTATTGACACTTCAGGGAAGCTTGTTTGTGTGTTCGGAGTTCTGTAGGAGGTACTAATCTGAAGTTCAAGCTCCTCCCATTCTCCGGGTACAATTTCCGCCCCAGCTCCCCCACCACAAGTTTCTTCCTAATAGCATCTTAGCTGTATTATATTCTTTTGCCGTATTCCACTAAATAGTTGTTGCATCAATAATAGTGAACCCTGTAGTTGTATAATAGCACAAAAAATAATGTGGTACCTATAACTAGTCCCATATTCTGAGAGAGGTCTAAACTTATCTCTTTTCCTATCTGTTTTCCATTTGGGTATTAAAAAATTCAGTGGAAGTATTGTTTATTTTGGATGCAACTTCCATATGTGTCCTGATAATACATGATAGATTGAAGATATGCAGAGAATTTTCATTTTTGTTGTTGCTTGTTCCTTATTTTGTCGCCACTTGTTTTAACACTGATTATTGTAATGTTAATGATGACAGGCAAAATGTGAACTATTGAAGTTTCCTTTGTCTTTCCTTTGTCTTTCCTTCCCCCACCACCACACCCCCCCCCCCCCCCTCGTCATTGGGGCCAACCATCATGGTCTTGGTTTTTTCATACAAAGTTGTTTCAACACTCTTCTCTTATCTGGAGAATTCTCCTGGATGACTCATCCTCTTCTGATTAGGTTGTATTTTGAACTATGTCGCCAAATTATGTCATTTCTCATGGTCAACTGTTACACAAACACACATGAAAAGGAAGAAAATGATAGAGAAAAAGAGAATTGAAGAGCAAAGGGTTTCTAGTGTTCACTTTGGATATTCAGATCCAGCCTTTCGGCATCACTCTATGTTGAGCTTTCCAATCTGTGCCCTATTCACCTGATGTATCATAAGCTTCTCAAATTAGACAATTCATAGATCAAGTTAACAGTTGCTCATGCTTGTGTTTTGGGATTCCATGGGATCCATAAAGCAAGCAAAGTGAAAGCAACTCAACTGTAATTCTAACATGGATCAATGGCATGCAAAGTTAGGGCCTTCAATGGGAGTGTTCAGTTTGCTAGAGAAGTATTATTGATAAAATTGCAAAAAAAAAAAAGAAAAGGAACAGTAGTGGAAGATGGAATGCATGAATTGAAATATTAAGATGAAGCAAAATTGTTTATTGTAATGATTGCTCAGAGTGAGAGATATCAGCAGCTGTACGACAGTGAAGATGGCATGTCCACTCACAGTTTAGACCTGCAAGCCATTGCTTTTAATTGCAGAGTTCTTGCAGCTCTGAGTCTCCCTCACTACCATTTCACATAATGCCATAGGCATCGCCAGCCCATTCATTCTCCTTCATTATAGTTTATATGCTTCAAGGCTTCGATATTATTTTCTTTGCAGAGCAGCAAATCCTGCTTTCTTTAGAATAAGTGAAATTCGTTTTTGAAGTTTCATTTGCAGCAAGTTCTGTTCTATTGAAGAAGATCAACCATGCTCAGAATAACGGTCTCAGTTCCTCCATCAATGTCCAAACACGCTCAGTTTGAACTTTTGATTCACGAGCAGCATTTGCTGATGGACGTCATGAAATGGAATGAATAATCCTACTTTGGCTGAAGTGAGACCGTAATAATTTTGGATTTAACTATAATATATTAAATATAAATATATTTAAATTTTATATTAATTATTTTAATTTTTATATTTTTATTTATTTTAAATATATATTAATTATTTTAAATTTAATTTATTTAATTAAATATGAGACTTAATTAAAAATCAAAAATCATTAATTTTAATTCGTAATAAAAGAAACACAGGCGAGATATTATCGTAAATTAGTACAATATCATCCCGAGCTGTCGGTGTCTCGAATTTAATGATTGCATGCGTGACAACGTGGGGCCACATCATGCAACTACGGGTTAATCATATCCGTTAGTGCTAACTACCTGTCATTTTGGTAATTTCCGACCAAACCTAGGGCCCATTTTGTAACCCCGCCTTTTCATATCATTTGATCTTCAATTTTTTTTTTAATAATATAAATTAAACAATTAGTTTACTCTCTTAGAACTTGAAAACTCTCTGTACCTCTTCTCTAAGATAATAATAATAATAATAATAATAATAATAATAATAATAGTAATAAATCAAGAAACGGATACCCAAAAAATAAAAAATTTGAGCAATTCGAGGCGGAGGATTTTCAAATTGGAGAGGGAGCGAAAGTGAAAAGTGGAATAGACGTTGGATTGAATCATTCGGTTTCGTTTGCTTTACAGAAGAGAAAGGAAGAGACAGCGAAGAGTAGAAGAGCTTGTATTGCTTGTGAAGGAAGTGTAAACTGTTACGGGAAATCTAGGGGGTTTAGGCAACGATGGCGGATGTGATACTTCACGTTTACGATGTGACGAACAGTGGATCGGAGAAGACGAACAACACTATTATGCAAATCAACAAGATCTTCAAAGACGGTATTGGCATCGGCGGCATCTTCCACAGCGCAGTTCAGGTTTCCTTCTCTCTCTGTTCGTTAACTTAGCGTATGTATGCGTTAATCGATTAATGTGATTGTGCAATGTTGAGTGAGTGTGAATGAGATCTGGAGCTTTTTTTTTTTTCTTGAATGGTGAGTGACGACTCTGGTTGAAAATATACTGTTTTGTTGCTTATTAAAGTGTGAATAATTGTAGTAATTTACTGTTTTAATTGTGGCAGGATGAGATCTGGAGTTTTGGTACAATTGTTGGTTTGTTTGGTGTGTACGTGTCGGTGTGCGTGTTAATACATTGATGTTTCACTGTAGAATTAAACGATAAAATGCATGGACCACACTTAAAATAAGGTCAAGTGTTAGTTGTTCAATCACTGGTATACTTGGTCCATATCTTGACGTAAGTAAATCAAAGAACTAAATTCTTGTATTCTTTCTATTTTGCAATTATCGTTGAAACCCAGATCATGAATTGTTTTAGGATCCGTCAACGGGATAGAGTGCGCATGATCAAGTGGGCAACCTTGTATGATTGTGATAACCTCTAGTTGTAAATTATTTTTTCTTGTTGAGAAACCAAAATTATTTTTTCTTGTTGAGAAACCAATTTATGTACAGAAATGGAAGAATGCTAATGTCCATGCAAGCATGCTGTCTAGCAAATGTGTTTTTCCTGTTTTTGACATTGCTGTTTTCTGAGAGTGAAGCATTTTTTTGGTCTTCCATTTATATTCTCAGATCTTTTCTCTGACATCACTCCACCCATCTCATTTAAAATCCATGAAGAGAAGTAGTACAAATATGCAAATATCCAAAAACAACAATTAGGTATTGGCTACGGGGAAGAGATTGTATAAGACATTAATATGGTTGCTTTCTATTTCATTTTAGTTTTTTTAACAGAAAAAAATCTCTAGGTAATTAGCTTTCTTTGGCTGCTTTGAGCACATGTTAGTTCTTCTTAGACTTTTGTGCTGTGCTTTTGCCTGGCAATTCATGTTCAATTGTTGTTTCTAGTCCATAATATTTAACTCTTAAGTTTAGTTGTTTGTTAGGTAATAAATTTGGTTGTCATTTACCTGGCAGGTATTTGGAGATGAAGAATGGTCTTTTGGGTTTTGTGAACAAGGATCTGGAGTTTTTAGTTGTCCATCTGGAAAGAATCCAATGTATACATATCGTGAGTCCATTGTTCTTGGAAAAACAAGCTTTTCAATCTTCAAGGTAAATCAGATATTGCAGGAACTTAGTAGAGAGTGGCCTGGAAATTCATATGACCTGTTATCCAGAAACTGCAACCACTTTTGTGATGAGTTTTGTGAAAGACTTGGTGTGCCAAAGCTTCCAGGTAAACATTATATGAGATTATGTAACCTACTATCCTTCCTTGGTGCTTTAATTTTTAAATTCTTATTTAGTAGTGCTTAGGGTTGAATTGACTGGCATATAGATGCTACATTTGACAGTCCAGGCATAATGAAATGTCTATTAGCAACCTGTCATAACAGTATTCAATTTAGTTTCTTTTGTAACATTTTTTTTATATAATTTCTGAGAGATGGGCGTTACCTCAGATTTAGAATTTTATTTTAAGTAGTAGATTTTATGTTCTGAAAGAAAAAAAAATGTTCTTGGTTATGTTACGCTTGCATTCTTTCATATCATTGGGTGGCCATTGACCAGGTGCCTGGTGGCTTGCCCGGCTTAGCTCAAAGAAAACAGGGCTAGGGCTCCTTTTGGCAAGAATAAGGCCTGGCACGCATGTTTTGTTAACTGATTGGAAAATCAACAGATAGCTATGCCAGGATTGATTTAAATTGGAACGGTGGGCCAAGCCAGGATCTAAAATTGCTCTCTCTGGTGCAAGACCTCAGCAAGGTGGTAGAGTTTAGTGGTGGCTTGCTGTCACGGCTAGGTCTAATAGGCTGTAGATATAAAGTATAACATCTGAGCTTTACTTATTTATCCAGAGAAATAAATTATGAACCGTGTATTTTTTGCTTTACACTGTGGTTTTATCTATGTTTATCCAAGAAGCTTGTACTGTCTGGGACGGACTTTGCAAAAAAGTTTTACTAATGTAATAAATAATGGTTTGCGTTGTGTTGTGATATTTTGTAATAGGTTGGGTTAATCGTTTTGCCAATGCTGGCGATGCTGCAATGGAAGTAGCAGGAACCACTGCTCTACGGGTAAGATGATATTCTGCATTTTTGGTGTTTTTAACCTGCCGGAAATTGTTGATCTAGATAGACTTGATCTTTGGAGAAATGGATATTTTATCTGCAATTCACATTTGCTTGAATTTCCCTGTTTACTGCCCTGTGTAGCTAACTTTTGGTAGTGTTGTGTTGAACTTGTGGCTGTCATGTGCTATTGGCATCAGGCATCGCAATGAATTTTGGATGACCGATCAGTGTGATATTGTGGGAAGTCCTAACATTTTTTGCATTTGACTAACAAGTCTTCATATTGTCTGTATGCTATTGCAGTTGAGGCAAGCCAAGACAGAGATTGTCTCAGCTAGCAAAGTGGCTTATCGTTTCCTCTTGGGTGTTGCTTCCAATGCCAATGGTACCAACGGGGCAAATGGGTCCATTGCAGCCAATGGGGTCAATGGGGCTGTTCCTGATTCCCCGAGCAATTCAAATAGAGGAAGTCCTAGAGTCGCTTGGTTTAAAAACCTCATCACCACTGGTGCTAAACCTTCCAGTAGTTCAGAAGTTGAGGATCACGAGAAGGATGCATCCTCCGCAACAGGAGCAAGGTCAAGAAGCAGTACCACTGCAACAGAATCAACAGCGTGATGTTCAACAAAACATCTTGCAAAGTAGATGTGATGTAGATGAAACCATGGAAACACCGTGTGACGGCAAAGAAATTCATTTGTGTATCAATGTAAAGTGTGTCAATTTGTGTTGCAACAAGTTAAAACTTGCCCAATGACTCCTCAAAGGGACTAAAGAATGCGAAGGAGATCATGTAATCTAAAGATATTTTCTCTCCTTCACAATGTGTGATGCTTATCCCTCTTGCAATATTGATGCTTTCATGCGCTCTGCTTGTGCCCGAGGCAGTGTTACTCTTGCATTTCCTTTAGTACTTCCTATACTTTGAAACTGGAATAGATGAAAGCTTGGCACTGAACTGAGGTTGCCAAAGAGTGATTAGAAATTTTGTACGAAGATTTTAAATTATAACTGAATCTTGACTCTTAACATAGATCATTTGATAAATCAAGAGAATAAAAAGAAACATAATCAAGTACTGCACCACAAAACTGTTCAACAATCCGTAATCTCAGCAAGAGTTGCAAAAAACAAAAGCTTTTAATTTAGTACTCAATACATCAGAGTCAGTAGACGCCTGCAAGTCACGTGAATCTGCTCACAGCTCATGGACTCGACGAAACACTCCCATCAGATACAGGAAATTAAGCATATTCTAGAAACAGAAAACAAATATAGGCATGCTAGTGCAACCTTAGACAGAAGCAGCAACACACAAACATTGAGAGAGAACACGTTCATGATAAATATATACATGACCATTATTTTAGAACTTTGAACCAAGACTCATTCACTCTAAAGCATTTCATTAAGAACGATCGTGTCTACTTGTGCATCCTCTGCAATTTGAAGTGATGAAACAGCTTCTGCTGCAATAAGACCAGCCGATAATTCTGAAGCACCCCAACCTCCATCATCAACATACGGCGCACATAAACTTCTTTCAAAAGGCCCACATGTGAATGACCAGTCACTATTTCCAAATTCATCCCATTTGCATCCGGAACCATAAGCATTTGAGAGCCAACCAATTCCCTTGAGCGTACACTTTGGATGGTCATGATGAGGAAGGGATACTCCACTTTCACTGGTGAAAAAGTCAACATTGCCATCACAGTCCCAAGGGTTGAACCCTGCTTTTTTGTTCAAAACAACCTTACATGAATCATCAGGATCTTCACAAAGGACACGCAAAGCAACAGCTTCAGCAATTGCAGCACCTTCTTCATCTAGCCTCTGCTGTTCTTCTTTCTTTTTCTGTATCTTCTTTTCTAGTTCTGATCTGATGGCTGCAGAAGTAGCCAGGGCTTTCTCCAGTCGCCTCTTTTTCTTCTCTGCCTGCTTGATGCGATCTAATTCATCCTTCACCTGCTTCTTCTTTGCTTTTCGCACAACAGATTGCACTTTATTACACGCTGTGTTATCCATGAAGACTACAAACACTACAAATTCAACCTTCGCAAACTCAGTCTGTTTGCTCAGATTCTTTCCTTAATTAGAATTCCTCTATTTCATGTACATTTCCTATTACTATTTTTCTGTCCTTCACTTTTCTTATAAACCTAATTAATTTCTAGTTCAATCTTGTATTGAAAACTAATATAATGCTATATTGCAACAGCTACACCCACTCAGGTCTGTATGAATACCTCATTTTACGAACAATGCAATCCCAAACTGAAACAACAGGAGACAACAGAAGTGAAAAATGATAAGCACTAGCAGACCCATCCATTGGCAACATTCTTCCTAATTTCCCACAGCCCTTGCATTTACCCATTCTGTGCACACCAGGAGAGTCAGTAGCTTAACGAAATTGCTGTAGTGACAATTCGATAAGGTTCAGACAGTTCACATGGCCTTCCAACCGCACTGGATGTAAAGAATTCACCATGTTAGCCGTTAAAAATGTGAAAGAAATCACATACAGATGGAAGTTGCTTGCCACTGAATGACATCATTGCATATATGCAGTCGCAAATGGATTGTACCAAAACAACCACAGTATCCGTGTAATTCTATTATTTGATTATTACTATTACACATCAAAACTAACTCAACCATGAAAACTTCATGAAAGCAATTTTTAGCATCTATCAAGGCTATAAATACACCTTTCCCCATCATATTCACAATTTGTCTGTGCAGCAAAAGAGACATCACCATCCAAATAGTTTTCAACATTCATAATGTCGTACATAAGAGAACAGATACACACATAAAATATGTTAAATCATAAAAATGACCACTACACACACACACACACAAAATAAATAAATAAATAAATAAAATAAAAAAATAAAAAAATTCCAAGAATATATCTGCAAAGAGAATACAAAAAATTTCAAGATACATAAAAAACATAAACCTGCCAGAAACGATGATTGACATAACCAAATTCGAAGGTGAAATGATGCACCTTCCACAAGTCATAGTCTACATAACCAACTTCGAAGTCAACATCTTCATGCTCAGAAAACAAAACACTGGATCTGAAACCCAAAATGAGAAAATCAGATTCAAGGAGAACTTTTATTTGCATAATCCGGATTAGTGAAGAACCCGCTTCAATCAAATTGAAACTTTCCTGAGAAAGAAGCCTAAATTGGAACACCTAATTGATTACTCAAAATAAGAATCCACCATACTTGTATAAACCAACCCAAGATCCTCACACACCCAACTGCTGAACAACCATAGATACAAATCTAAAGCCGAAATTCCATTTATTAGCCATAACTGTAACTACTAAATCCAATAGAGTTGGTGAATTTTTCATTTGTCAATAACCAGATTAATAACATGTAACATCAAATTCAACTTCTCTATAACCAAAACAAGGGTTTTTACTATACCCTATTAATAAAACATAATTTTCTAAATCACATGCAAATTTGCAAAACAGGATCTGTCGCAGAATTTCAATCAAATAACCAATACAATTCGAATCTACACAAACCCATTAACTTAAGCAAGAGATCTAACCGATCCAGATCAAGAAATTTCAGATTCGATCGATGTAAATCAAAAAATACAAATATAAGCATCAGATCCAACTACCCCTCAAGCCAAAACAAACAAATCCCAGCAGAAAACCAACCAAAAAATTAAAAACAAAACATAAATAAAAGTTCGAAAAATTGAAAACCAAACCTGGCTAAAAATGGTCTCTGTGAGATCGTACGAAGCAGAAAGCGAGAGAAAATTAGAGCAGGAAATTGTGTGATTGGTTCTGAAGAAAGCCTATGAGATAAAAGAGAGAGATAAAACAACTGATCACGTTCCGTTGATCAACGAAAGATTGACACGTGCCAGCCGATGGGCTGTGGTTGATGTAAAGCGTAAATCCAGAATATCTCTGACTTTAGTAAATTGGGAGTGTCACTGCTTTGTCACGCCACTTGGCGGCTTAACTTGGTATAGATCAGGTTTCATGTATGTGGGTTCCACCTGGACAAGGTAATAGCCGCCGTCTGATTTAGATTTTGCCTTTGCGGAACTTCCTGATGATCATCATGCTGACGAAGAGGGTACCCATACGTGATTCTCTTGATGGAAAGACGTCTACAAACACTTTGAGCCAAGCCCAATATACTTTGGGCTTGCATGAATCTGATTGTGGCCCAAACAATTGAACTACGTCTTCCAGTTCCAATCAAATGATCTCGTTTCCTTCACTTAACAAACCCCGAACCCTCGTTCCTAGCAATGCCTTCTCTCCTTCACTCTCCGGCAATCCAATTTAAACCAGCAATACTTTCCAAAACCCTTCAACCCTATTCTTCAAAGACAACTGTTCAATCCGTTCTCCAATGGAACCGAAAGCCCGAGCTTGCCGGCAAGACGCCGCGTGTGGTGGTCATTACCTCTGGTAAAGGCGGGGTCGGCAAGACCACAACAACTGCAAACGTTGGTCTTTCCTTAGCCCGTTTTGGCTTCTCCGTCGTCGCCATTGACGCCGACGCGGGCCTACGGAACCTTGACCTCCTTCCCGGCCTCGAGAATCACGTCAACTACACCGTCGTGGAGGCCTCAACCGCGACTGCCGCCTCGACCAGGCGTTTTGTCCGTGAAAAAGGGTGGTCGAACTTCGAATTGCTCTGCATTTCAAAGCCAAGATCGAAGCTTCCGCTGGGTTCGGTGGCAAGGCTCTAGTTTGTCTCGTTGATGCACCGAAATCAAGACAAGAAGGTAGCCCTGATTTTTTTTTAATTGATTATCCAGCTGGCATTGATGCCGGTTTTATAACAGCGATAACGCCGGCTAATAAAGCTGTTTTAGTGACAACGCCTGATATAACGAGTTTAAGGGATGCTGATAGAGTGACAGGGCTGTTGGAATGTGATGGGATAAGGGATATAAAGACGATTGTGAATAGAGTGAGAACGGATATGATAAAAGGAGAGGATATGATGTCGGTGCTGGATATACAAGAAATGTTTGGGCTGGCTTTGTTGGGTGTAATTCCAGAGGATTCAGAAGTGATAAGGAGTACCAATAGAGGGTACCCTCTGGTTTTGAACAAACCACCTACGCTTGCGGGGTTAGCATTTGAGCAGGCTGTATGGCGTCTCGTTGAGCAGGATAGTATGAAGGCTGTTATGGTCGAGGAAGAGCCCAAAAAACGTGGGTTTTTCTCATTTTTCGGCGGGTAAACTGATTTAGTTGAGTTGCTGATCTTTAACTTCACTGTTTATGGTAGGCTGTCGAATGCTTTGTACAGTGGATAAGTAAAGTCTGGTTTGTTTTTCTTTCTAATTTTAGGGATCGTATTATTTGTGCTGTTGGTTATAGAGGTGTTATCTCTATGTATTAGGTTAGAGGTCGGGTCGGCTTCATTTCCAATTTTATTTATATGACAACGATTTTGTGGTTTCAAGGTTTAATTTTGAATCTTTGAAATCGAAAATGAGAATTGCTATATCTAATTGAATCATTTGAATTGTATTCATTCTTGATATCAGAATTCCAATGACGTTCTCGCTCTTTTAGCATTGGAACTTATCATCCTTCCTTAATTTTTAAGCTTGTTGTAGGTGGATTATGCATAATATGAGATGATAGTCATTGGGTGAAAGTGCTAATTAACTGACCACTCTCCATAGATGATGTTTCTTTCTTTCTTTCTCTCTTTTTTCTTTTTTTTTTTTTAAGAGATATCAACAATTTAAGTTACCCTATGAAAAGCTTTAGGAACCCTCTGGGTACTTTCTGCTCTGCTTGCTTCGATGAAAGAGCTAAATTCATGTCAGGATGCTATTTGTTATGATAGAAGACTACTATTATAAAAATTGATTAGTTTGAATTTGGAGAAATGGTGCCCGTTGTGGGGGAGAGACAGAATGCCAGTTGCATACATGTCGATGCATGAATAATCAATTTAAATTCTGCTTTAAGAATAAATAGTTTGTGCTGGAATTGTGCCTCTTCTTGCCATTGTCTTTAGAAGTTCTGTATCTGGTTTGACAGATTTTAGATGCCAAGCCTGAATCGCCACCTGAATTTTCTTGACTTAAGAAATGAGTAAACGTGCATTCATGATAACTATCGGTCCTGTGTATCAGTACTTCAAATGTGGAATGTCTTAATTAAATTTTAATCTTGTTAGATTCCAGTCTCTGTTGCAATGTCAGGAAGGAACTCCATAGGCTACTGGAAGTCCTGCTATATTGGGCAGTTAATTTTGCTTTTCCTTTAAAAAGAAGAAAGAAGAGGAGGTAAGAGCCTTTAGCATGGAGTGCACGTAGTAGGAATCCTTGTTCCTTTTTCTATTTTAATTTTTCCTGGATGTACAAGACAATGCATTTCCCTCAAATGCTCTCTATTCCGAACAAAAAAAATCTGGTTACAACTTGCAATGGAAGGCTTTTGAAGCCAAGAGGGGTTCACTTTCCGCCAAGAGAGTTTGTCATAAACTTTTCTCTCTTTCGCAATTGGCTGAGCAATTTGGGGCCAACAGTGGTAATATCACCTGCATTCAAAAAAGTAAACTTGCCACATTCAGACGTTTTACAGTAACATTCCCCTTCGTGATCCGACTTATAAACATGTCAGATTAAACATTGATTACCTGCTCCAAGTGTTAATATGACCATTTCATGATGCGGGTCTAGGGATATCTGATGCACTAATTTATCAACCACATCCCCCTGTAAAAGCAACCAAGGAATATAAGAGGTGGACTATACGCTAAATAAAGTTATACAAAAGTGCAAACTTATTTTGTCCACGAGTGGAAAGAAAGAATTGAAACTACTTCGTCTGAAGTCACCATTGCATCCAAGGCAAAGATGAACCACTGCCTTCTTTGTTTTCTTTCAAGCATTGTATATACAGGCAAATATGTGGGGAGTACAAAAGATTCACCAAAACAAAAAGAGCAAGCATGGAAAGTATGCATCATGCACTTGGTAGACAAACTTTTTTCTCAATCTTTTCGACCTTAGTTCCGTAGGAGCAAGTCAGAAAGATTGAGAAATAGAACCATCTGATTTGATTCGTTCTCAATAGCCATGAGACGCAAACCGACCGTCCTTTTAGTTCTCCCCTAAAACAATGTTCGTTTTTTGAACCCATTTTTAAAAAACTCAAAAAAAAAGTTAGAAAATGGAAAACTAAGTCGGAACTTACCCGACAAGGAATTTCGCTACCTTAAGTCCCATAGGTTTGATCCTATAGAATCTGATCCAAATTAAGAGGTTTACCCATTTTTTCTTTGCGGCAAATTCAAAACTGTTCGAATTGTAAAATCGTTAATTACTGACATTGGTAAACGACCTACAAACTCCTATGTTCCTTTCATTACAGTATTTCTGAACAAGTTCCTGCATCATGCACTTGGTAGACAAACTTTTTTATTTTTCAATGTTCTTTTGCTCCTATCAGGCGACTAGGTACACAAACATTTGTAAGAGATTTAGAAGAAAATAATTATGTTATACCAGATAAGGTATATACTCAGATGGCGGGCCAATTATTGAAGCTGCTAAATCCCTTCCACTGACATTCCATTCATTTGTCTCTCTGCCAGCATAGACCTGACATTACAAAATCATCCTGTTAATAGCTCTTACCTAGTGGAAAAGTAGAAAACACAACAAGGATGAACCAAGATAGTTGTACCGCTGTAACCACTACTTGATCTGCACCACTAAGTGCACCTGCAAAATCATCCTTCAATGCAACTAGACGACTGCAGAAGTTACCAAAATTAAGTCCTAGGCAATGTAATATGAATTAGGGCAAAAGACATTGTTGGAAAGAAAGTATGCAGTCAACACCTGTAAGTATGAGGCTGGAATACCACGAGAAGAGGCTTATCTGGAAATCTCTGATGAGCAGTTTGAAGAACTGCTCGAACTTCTGTTGGATGGTGAGCATAATCATCGTATATGTGGCATCCATATATTGTTCCAATCATTTGAAAACGTCTAGAAACACCTATGAATTTGTTTAAGTGCAACTTTATAAGATCAAGTGATTCACGTGATTGTTTATGGTCACCAATCAATGCTAGCACTGTTGCAATAACCTGCATAAGAATTAACAAGATAATTTTATGCGAGGTAATATTTTACAAATGAAGGAAGAAACAACTTTAGAAATGAAAATGCTCTAGTATTTCCAATCTTAAAGAAAAAGAAAAATCACCCACTGCTATTGAATTCAAGACATTATGAACTCCTGGAATCTGTAGACTGATCTCCGCCAATTGACATCCTCGCTTGCACTGCAGGCAATTAGAAAAAGAAAAGGATAGATCCAATCAGGTCAAGGTCACCATTTTCTTCTAAACTTGGCAAAACAACAACCTAAGTAGAAACTAAGATGTGATATGGGTGTAGAAAAGTTCGAAAGTACACATTGGCCATAAAAGTTATACCTAAAGTCTGAAAATATGCTTGATGATTTCAACTAGATTGTTGTATTCTGGAAGCATAAGTGACAAAGGGATATATTAAACTATAAGTTAAATATACATGCAGTCCCATGGACTCTCCTTATTCACAGGAGTTTTATTTTTGGTTATTTAGTGTTAAATGTTGACATTGTTATTCATAATTTGGTATTTGGAGTTTAATTTAGCCAAAATTGAAGTACATTTTTAACATCTCAAAAGCATGCAGACAGATGTTTGAGGCCAGGCTACTTCCAAATTCCAGAAAGGTGTCTCAAAATAAAATGTGGCTCACAAACCAGTTTATGCCTCACAATAAGTTGGGGAATCCAAAACATTTTCAAAAATTTCATTGTCAGTAAAGAAACAATGACACTTACCAAAATATAATCACTACCACCCTGTGAGTTTGGACGAATTGATTCAGCATGCCAATCATTAAAACTTGAAATACCATAAGTTATTATTCTGTAACTGTTGCCACATAGATCTGAACTTTGATCCGACACCACATCACCAGAATACTTCAATCCAGTAACTTGTTTTATTTGATCCAGCAAGGAATATGCACCTTGACTGCACTCCCCTTCGAAAGGAATTTCATAAATTAGAATCCAAGAACTTTATAAGGCTGGAATTCGTTACACTTTCTTGTAACTTAAACAACAGAAAAAACACTTGCAAAGAATCGACCACAGAATCCAACAATTGAGAAGTAAGAGCAAAAACAAAGAGCTGATTTCTGAGCAGTAAATAGAGGAATTCGTACAGTTTAAAAGAGCCACTCAAAGACACTAGGAAGATAAAATGTGTTTTGAAGTATTTACTCCAGTTACCACATCTAGATCCAGAAGCAACCTTGTCTGCCTGTATTTTTAATTTCTGGTTTCGGATTTTCTCTTTCATCAACATCTTCCAAGGCACTCACTGTGAGAATATCTAAGTAATGAGATTCGCCTTCAAATAGGACATGTTTTGCTGACTACACATGGATAGGCTAAGGGCTAGAGATTATGTATGAATCCAATCGAGTTTCCAGCTAGCAATAACTATGTAATGCCTGGACAAGTTTGGTACGTTTCTTGAATATATTTCCTATATAATTTGAGAATTACACCTGACAGAAACTAGAACATGTAACTTGGAAAGAAAGAAGGAAAAACAAATGTATACTGATTAACTGGTGAGACCAAGAAAATATTAAGTAAATTAAGGCCATACTAGTACTCCATCTATATTCTCGAGGGAAAACTCTATACGCCCACTCACTTATTAAACTGCATAGGGTCGGGGCCACTCTGGTCCGACATCTATAAGTCCTATCCATGGGCATAAGTGTAGATTTTATAGGAACAAACTTAGTAGACAGTGGAGATAAAACAGCATTCAACATATCCATGGTTGCAGTTAAGAAACAAGGAGAAACAAGTACTCAAACCATCAACAAGCAACATAGGAACTTGAATCCAGAGGACTTTACCATCCTGTTTCCTATATAATTGTAAATCCCAATGCGGCCATAATTAATACGAGGTTAGATGCCACAACTAGATAAGAATTTACATCCCTGATTAACTGGTGAGACTAAGAAAATATTAAGTAAATTAAGGCCATACTAGAACTCCATATATATTCTCAAGGGAAAACTCTATACACCCACTCACTTATTAAACTGCACAGGGTCGGGGCCACTCTGGTCCGACATCTATAAGTCCTATCCATGGGAATAAGTGTAGATTTTATAGGAACAAACTTAGTAGACAGTGGAGATAAGATAGCATTCAACATATCCACGGTTGCAGTTAAGTAACAAGCAGAAACAAGTACTCAAAACACCAACAAGCAACATAGGAACTTGAATCCAGAGGACTTTACTATCCTATTTCCTATATAATTGTAAATCCCAATGTGGCCATAACTAATACGAGGTTAGATGCTACAACTAGATAAGAATTTACATCCCTGAATAACCAGAAATAAAGAAACCAGTTTGACAAATTGTAGAGAACTAATAATATTTCATAATTTAGCACAATAACCTCATACCAAACTCATCTATTGCAGTAAAATTAGAATTTGTTGTAAAAAAAAAAAAAGTCTTGACCAATCTATACCTGTCCCCACATATAATAAGACGTCCACCCACCCTGATTTGCTTCAGAAATCTACTGAAAATACTTTTAACAGCCTCCTAATTGAAAGGGAAAAAAAAAAAAAACATATCAATGCAAATCAGGAAAAGTTATCATGAGTAATTACAGTATTAACTCTCAACTGTCCCCACAGAAAATCACATCAGTCACCAACCTCATCTTGATAGATATCAACATGCTCCCAATCTAGATTTGTTATTATAGCTATAGAAGGTGATAATCCCAGAAAGCAGCCTTCATATTCATCAGCCTACCTCCAAAAGAAGTACTAGAGCGTTAAAATGTGATTCTTAATAGAGGATAATACAATGAAAATGAATTATCAATTGTTTCCACCACCATTCTCAAGATGTTTCAATAGCCATAAAACCGTAAAAAAGATGTTCAATTATTTAAGTAAAGAATGTAAATAGATTTTCTTCCTTTATTTTGAAGACATATATAGTATAACAAGCATCTTAAATTTCAAATACTCACAAAAGAAAAGAATCATTCATTTTAGTCCTTTTAGAGTAAATTCATCATTCTACGTAATCTAAATGTTCCTTCCATGTGTCATACCACATAAACTCTATCAGGAAAGTTGGAAACAAAGGTAAGCATACCTCCAGCACAAAGTTTTGACCACCTCCATAAATTATATTTCTGTTTGGAAACTGCAAAACAAAAAAAAAAAAAAAAAGAGCAGTTTATGTCGCATCCAAATCTGTTGACACTCTACAATTTTCATTTGACTGTTGCAACTACTTATGCTAGAAAGATGAAGTATCAAAGGCAACAATGGGGCAAATTGCCAAATGAACAAATGGACAGAAGCATGATGAGCAAGAACTGCATCAAATAATTCTTCTTTTACTGGATAAGATTTTACCTGTGGCACATGTGCTCCAACTACAGCCGTGAGATCATCTCCCATTTCCTTCAAAACATATGCAAGCATACTTGCCGTTGTACTCTTCCCTGCATATATTGATCATTAAATTGCAAATAAGGATGAAAATATTATTTGAGACAGCTAAAATACGAATATCATTACAACCATATCAGCAGCATCACCATTATCTCATAGGATGAAATCTAGCATTCATTCTGAGTAAAAGTGCTTAAAATTTACAATTTACAACAATAATAGCTGGTAATAACATTACCATGACTACCACTGACAGCAATAAGATTGTAGTTCTCTGTGAGCTTTGCTAACCAATATTCTCGTTTGTAGCTGTGACAAGTGATAAAAACTGCTAATCAATGAATTATGATAAGCCTTAGCTTAGAAACTATTTGGTTTAGCCAGTGAAAGAAATTTCCTATCATTTAAAAAAGGATAAACAAAAGCAAGTTCAATCTTTCAAAACAAGAGAAGCAGTTTCAAAATTATAACCAAGTAACACCATTTTGATATATATCAAGGTACTCACACGGGTACTCCAACAAATTTAGCATGTAAAATCTCCACATTGTCTTGTGGAATAGCACTCGAAACAACAACAGCATTAGGAAATCTTGACCCATCAATGCTCTCAATATTTGACACGGAGTGGCCAATGTGCAAATTTGCCCCAGCTTCCTGCAGTCCATCCATGTAACTGCTCCGCACTATATCTGAGCCACTAACCTCAAAACCCTAAAATCAAATTTATACCACTTAAAATGACCCTAGCTTTGCAATTTAGTTTATTGAGTTTCTATGGATCACTGAGAAAATATCAGTAAAGCAAGCAATTCAATAATCATAATCAAAATTTTAAATTTTATCTTAACAAAAAGAAATAATTCAACTGGTGCGCTGAGTTGAGTTCTTCAATAAGGACTTTACAGAGTAAAATTTAACTACTTTGGCTCAGCTGAGGAATATCCTTCTCATAGTTTCTACAAGCAAAGACAAGAGTGAGCTAAAAGAAAATCTTGCTTGCGTTTACTTTACATTGTTTCCTTTTCCTCCATTTTATCACCAACCAAACGTCAAATCAAGGCAGTGTTCTGTAAAGAAAAAGAAAGACGAAGAAGCGTACTTGTTTGAGAGCGAGTATGGCGAGAGCAGACAACCCGCAACCACCAATTCCCACGAAATGAATCCATCCCTTTCGATTTTTGAAATCGACAATGCATTCTTGATTTCCTTTGTAAGCACAATTTGATAAAACTGAAATGCTACTTTTCTTCTCTGTAAGCAATGAAACGGAAGGCGAAACATGATTCAAGTTAATCCAGAGAAAACTCTTTCTGCGAAATTGATTTTCAAGTTTGTCGACAAAATTGGCCGGGAAATGAACTGACTTGGACAATGACATCACCATGATTTCCATTGCGAAAGATTTTCCGGGAGCCCAACGGAGGCCTCGAAGTTGGGACATCAATGAATCCTAAACGCTGCCGTTGAGACCCGAACCGCATTGTCACAAAAGCGACGTCGTTAGCCTCCTAATTGATTGCGCTAATCAACTCGACTAAAGTCCACGACGGCAAAAACTGAGGCTTGATTTTAAAGCCCAGGCTCAATCATTTCTTAAGTCAACCACGTCGATCGGTTTGAAAAACTAAAGTCCAATGCATACCCAAGTACGCATGAATTCGGTTAGCTAATTAATTATGCTTATTTATTGTTAATAATAAATAGTGTGTCAATTGTTTTAAGTTTAAATATTTATAATAATTATAACTCATATATAATCATCAAAATTAATTAATAAATAACATCTTAATTAAAATTAAAATATAAATATACATTAATAATTTTAAAATAGACGATACAAATTATAAATTAGAGTAAATTTTATTTAAATTTAATATTAAAAATTTATAATTAATTATATATTACTATTTATTCTTCGTGAAATTGGCTAGAGATTATACTTTTAAGAACTCGTTTAAGTTTTCAAAACTCCTAAAATTTAGAATAGCCTCGTAAATATAATAAGATACATCTTTCATTGATTAATACAAATAGTGCCACACACTAATTGGTGGGCAAACGCGAGTCCCTCCCTCGATCATTGGTTGACTATTTACCGCAATACAAGGGATTAGAAACAGGTATTGGGTTACGTTTTCTTGCACTTTTAGAGGTCAATGTCAATGCAATTATAATTTTAATTGCACATTCGACGATCCTTTTGTCGGAGCCAATCCCACATCGAATAATCCGATCAAACTTTTCGCATTCATCCTTTGACCTTATATTATTATCAAAATTACGTGTGATGTTCGCTCAAAATTTGACAAGTATGCCTTGATTGTAATGCAAACCCCACCAAATAAAGCAAAATTTGAGTGCTTGTCCCAATCCATTTGGGCCAAAAAGCAAATGCATGCACCACTAAAGTTACGGTTTAGGTTAGAAATTTGGGTCGCCGAGGTGGGTTTATTGTGCAATTTACATGTTTCCCCCCGACCCAAGTGGAAAAGTTGAAGAAGTGTTCATGACGATAAAGCAATTAGGCAACAAAATCAATTGGTGTTTTGAGTGGATGACTACTCTATTATTGGATATCCATTGTTGTTTCCACGTTGTATCGTCTATCTAGTTTTGAGTTTTCAGAGCAATTTGCCTGAGAATTATTTGTTCTTTGCCAATGACAAAAGGAGGTTACCTTTTTCCACCATCTAAAATAGGCAAGAGTCTAATTTTATAACATAAAAATTCAGTGAGTTACGTAAGATTACCATTAAGAATATACTACAAATGTTATGTGAAAGGCTACTAGTGGAGGTGGTAATTTTTGACGCAATTCATTAAATTAATACAAAATTTATAAATTTTAATTAATATAAAATAATATAATTATTTAATTAAATTTAAATTTAAAATTTTTTTATATATAAATTTATTTACGATACTATTAATTATTTAAATAATTATAATATATTAATTTATTTATAATTTAATAATTTATTTATATTTTAAATAATTTAATTATATTTATTAAAATTTTAAAAAATATTTAATTATATTTAAATAAATTAATTAATATTTATAAATATAATATTATAAATATTATAAAAATATATTATAATACATAAAAAAAAAAAAA
>CP135578.1:5829142-5921300 GCA_032401905.1 Swietenia macrophylla | reverse complement strand
GATGCCTAACTTGGGATGACCCACTCCCTGTATGATTTTAAATTTGCTTTTAAAATGATGGATAATATAATTTAAGTCTACGCACATCAGATTAATAATTGAAACGTTAATAATTTAATTATAATTTATTAAAATATATATTTTATTAATTTTTTTATATTAATTATTTTAAATTTTATATTTTTAACGATAAAATTCTAATATTAAAGTCCAAGGGCAAAATTCATTAGAGACCAAAGAAGAAAAAGGAGAACAGCAGAAATAGAAAGCAAAGCAATCTTCAAATCTCTTCTTTCTTGATCAAATCTTGATTTGTACAGGGTTTTAGCCAGTGTAATGTATAAGAGTGGGATGGGATACTATCACTGGCCCAGAATACTATAATATTTCTTTGTGACTCTAGTTTTATGCCATAATCATTTCTCATTGATAATAACACTATTGTTTCTCTACACAGTAAAGTTCATCCAAAATTGGTGTAGGATTTGATTCTCCTCTTGACTTCCTTCTCCAGTTCTTCTTGCCCCCCTACTTCCTCAACTTCCTGGAACAAGAAAAAAAAAATCTCAAATTATTATATTTTAAATATTATTTAATAATATAATTAATAATTATAAATGGGTATTAAACATATTAATTAAAAATAGAAATATGAAATGATATACAAAAGAAAGGAAGAAGGTAGGGCCCACCTTGGGTCCTAAAAACAGCCCGTATGGAACACCGTTGAACTTCTCAGAGTGGTGAAGCTAAAGCCAGCGGGGCGACAAGATCAAACAAAATCTTGGTCGTTAGATCCCTGAAAAGAATTAATAAATAAATAAATTGTTAATTAATTAATTTATTCATTTTTACCTGGTGGGCGGCAGCGACACGCCTGAAATATGGCACGTTGGCAATGGGACCCACTGGGAATCTTTTGTGAACGAGACCATCGTGGACGAACATGTAGGCCATCCCAAACACTGTAATGCCAAGACCCTGATTTCGTAATCACGTGCAGTTAATTAGGTAGTTAATGCTAATTAATTAATTAAGCCGTTAACGAGGGATTAAGTTTGAGATATGTAGTTATGAATGCTCGTGTAATCGAGAGAGAAATCGAGAACTTACGGCGCCGAAACAGAGACCGGGAACGAGGCCTTTGTGGAAGAAGCCATAAGAGAGAAGGGCTATGGCTGGAACTGCGTTGGTTATGGCAAACACGTCGTTTAGCTCAAAAGGACCTTCTCTCGGTCGGTGGTGAGACTGCAATCAACAATCAACAACCGTTTGGTTCCCGAGAAACTCGAGGAAAAACAAAAAGTTGAACACTTTTGACCAAAAAAAAACCCAGAAAAATCCAACTTTGACTTGAATTACAGTTTATAATTTCTATTGGAGTTATAGAAATGGAAGCATACCTCGTGCATATGCCATAAAGAAGCATGCCACAGAGCTTTGTGAGCCCACCTCGCCCAAAACTCCATGCCCACCTGAAAAAGAAGAACACCCAATTCGAATTATTTACGCATAACCAATGATTTTGCCAGAAAGTTTCCACGAGCTTACAGCAGCACCAACAGAGAGAGCAAATGTGCCAAACATTTCGGACAGAGGCACCTCTCCGCCCTGTACAAAAAAGACACATTTTTTAACTCATGCATGCATAACAAACGAGCACCAAAGTAATCCGAATTGGGAGAGTAAATAAAGTACCCCCGTTTGCCAAGAAAATCTGTAATAAACAGCCATGACAGCCATGGAAGTAATCCCAAAACTAGACATCACAGCCGCAACAAGATAAGTAAACCTCTCGGATTTCTTCCTGCTCAACTTCTCGGCCACGCGAGCCGCCGAGATCCGCGTATCCGTATTATCCTCAGTGATGATGATCTCTTCCGCCATATTCTCGATCTGGGAAGCTTGTTTTTTATCCTCCACAACAAAACACACGGTGAAAGCGCTAGTTTTTCTTCGGTTTCTCCCATTAAAAAAATCGTGGGAACCAAGAGTAGTGAAAAGCGGTGTGGGTTTTGAAAGAAGGAGGGAGGGTGGAAGAAGCCGGAAGGGTTTGGGTCCTATGACGGCGGATAAGCCGACTGCCATGGAATTGTTTATAACAGAAGCCGCAAGACAAGACGTTTAGCTAAATTTTACAGAAAGCTCAAGTTCAAGCGAGAAATCGAGAGAGAAAGAGAGATTTGAATGCGCTGTTCAGTGCCGCTGATATGAACTGTCAACTGTGGACTTATTCTGGGGGCTAAAGCTTTCCCTGAGTAGAGCTTAAATGGATGCAGACCACAATTTCTGCGTGTGAAGTTTGCCGAATAAAATACTTGCGTTTGTAGAGAAAAATAGAGGTGCTTTATGAGAACGTCAAAGAAACGCCCATGGTTTGCCCCTTAAATTACAAAAACGCCATCGTTGGCATATCTAAGAGGGTGCTAAATTATAATTTATCCTTTTTTTATAAATTTTGACCAAAATACCATAAATAAATAAAAAAATTGTCAGTAAAATTTTTCTTTGCACAGTATACAATAAAAAGTTGATTTTCATGAAAAATCAAAATTTTAATCAAAGCGTGTGAGTTTTACGTATTTAATTTTTATTTTTATTATTATTTTAGTAAATATATATTAAATTTATTTTTATTTTGAATTCTGTCAGAATTACTAAACACATCCTTGAATCTTTCCCACCCCACAGCAAGAGACACAATTTTATACGGGAGCATGCGGTGTTGTGGCCCCAATACAATATGTCATGTTTTTTGCAGCGTGCTTAAGATGGCAGGAACCTAGCATATAGAACCAAAAAGCAAATCCTTGAGGGTCGATGGCATTCCTGTAATTAGAGAAACAAAAAAGGGTAACAATGAGAAAGCGGAAAAGGCCAGGAGTACTATGACAGATGTCATGCTTTCAGAGGAGAATCTGAGGCTGATCGACAGCTGAACTCGACCTTTGGATTTTAGCTTCTTTAATCACGCGCTTAAACTTAGTGCCACGTAGATCCCACTGCAATCGCAAAATCTATCATTGGCGCCTTTTCGGATGTTATTGGACAAATTAGATATTATATCTATACGTGTCAATTACTTATCCCTCCGTTTTGACACGTGGCTCTGCTTAGTGGATCCCCGGTATGGCCCAAAGGGAAACGATAGAATTATATTGATGAAATTTTCATTTTTAATTTTTTTAATAACAGAAATATGGCAATCTTGGGTGATCCATTTTAAAAAAATTATTGATTTAATTTTAATTTTAAAAAATAAAATTAATATATTATAATTTAATTTTTAATTAGTATTTAAATTTGGTCCAGACCATAAAAATTAAATCGATATAATTATTTTAATATTTTTTATATTTTATTTTTATTATTTGAGTTAATAAATAATAATCAAAAATAATTTTTTAATTTAAATTAAAATTAATAATTTTGATTCATTTTAAAATTTAATTAAAATTAAATTGAAAATGTTCCCCCTATAAATTATTAATTAATATACGAAGATAATTGATATTAAATAAAAATAAATTGGGGTTTTGGTTGTTGTCTTGTAGCCAATCCAAGTGAGGTGTTGGGCTAATCTTAGGGTGAGCAATCTCAAGAAAGCCCAAGTTTTTGCATGCAAATTTAGTTGTGGGCTAAATGGACCGAATTAAATAGTGCATCCATAATTAATTTTTTTCGTTGTAAATATTAATATTTTTATTACTTTTATGTATTAAATTAAAAAAATTTAAAAAATTATAACAAAATTTTAAATATTTTAACCAAAAAAATATAATAAAAAATTATATTATATACATAATATACAATACACAATACCCAATAAAAAAATTAAATTTTTTTTAATTTTGGTTAAAATAATTTTGTATATCTTATATTTTATATTAAAAATTAAATAATTAATATAATAATTAAAGTATAGAATACACGAGAGTATAGAAACAGAAAGTTTATAATAATTAATATAAAAATTTAAAAAAACTAAATATATTTTATGTTGGATGTATTATAACGAACCACCCAACCCATTATCTTCTTCTTGTTGAATGTCTGATGATTTGACAAGTGAAAATGAAATGTCTTCGCTTGCTAAGTCGCCAGCCAACCACCTATAAAAACAACAAACAATTGCACCCTGGCTACCTAGTACGTGTGTATTGCACCTTAATTTTGAGGCTGATTGATTGATGGATGGATGGATGTGCATATGTCTTTGGCTTCTCTGCAATTTGATTTAACTCTATAAAGAAGTGCAAGACAGTTGAGGGGACCGATTACTGTATACTAAGGTCAATCACGTTCCTCTTTCTCCCTCCACTTCCACGTAAAATTTACCAATAACGACAACCCTTTCTTTAGCATGATATCCACCAAGGGATTGTCTACTGTATATGCGTGTATACGTATTTACATTTATTTATTTTAATTTTATGTTAATATTTTAAATACCGATTATTATTTATTTTATTACAAATTTTATTAAAAATCATTATAAATTATAAAACTAAATAAACTTTTGAGTGTAAAAATACATACATGTAGCATAGTTATTAACGACAAAGTCCTTGTTAGGTGGTATTACTGAGGAAGGCAATGATTTGATTGGATGCTGACCGCTTGTTTGATGATATTGCATATATCCAGGTATCCATCCAGTAAAACACAGTCAAAATGCATCTTGTGCTTTTAAGATAGCAGTTTTGAATACGAGTCCCTTCAAAACTAAGTATATTCTTCCGAGTAATTTTCTTCTAAGCCTACAAGCGCTTCTCAAAGAATAACTTGCAAAACCTCTTCTGATTCTAAGAAGCACTTTTACTTAATTCGTCCTCTTTGAAATAAACAAGAAACTGCTGCTAGTGGGGCCGAATATTTCACTGTATTCAACTGCATCCGTGTACATGGTGCATTGTCAGAAGTATGAATACATGCTTTGCCAAATGCCATATGCAAACGCTTGGTTTAATTTGTGACTGTAAGATAACTAGATATGTACCAACGTGGGCTCATCGAATTTGAAAGTTTTTAATTATAACCATCACTCCCCTATTCGGATCACACCCTTAACAAATCCACCTTCAACAAGCAGTACTGAAATCCTAGCACAAAGTTATGGCATGTTCATTGATCATTCAAAAGCTACAATGAACATCAATAATTAATAGTAGCTGTAGCCGTAGCTACATAAAAACCTCCATGTACGTATATCTGTCAATCTCCTTTAAATATTTGAGTCTTTCCCTGGGGCTGATCACAATATTTCATAGGAATAGAAGTAAGATTGATTGAACTAGTAGCAGGCCGGTAACGATGAAAAGAGGTGAAAGCGCAGGTGGCGGGCAGAGTTCACTTGGTTACTTGTTTGGCTCAGATCAAGAGCCAAGCAAACCTCCAGCCTCCCCATCTGTGATTAAAGCACCATGGGATGATGATCACACCACGAAGAAACCCCCAAAGAACCCTTCATCAAAGAAACTAAGCGTCTCGAACAATTATCACAGAGCTCAAGGGCAAAACTCAGACACCTTCATTACATTGAGTAATCCCAGAACGCCATAATATCATTACCAAAAGATAGCTGAGTTGTATAAGATTGGAAATCTACACAAACACTTGAACTCTGGCCATGTGACAAACCTCTTACATTCTTGGAAGCTTTCTCTTTTCGTTTTCTTTTGGCAATCTTAGCTTCTGCAATCTCTAAACTTTGAAACGTTTCCCTCTTTTTGATTATAGGACCGTCTAACAACAAAGGTTCGGTCAGCTCCAGGTGGAGACTCGTCTCTTGGGTACTCTTTCGGAGACAAAAAAGTGATATGTGGCTTCAGCTTAATCCCAACTCTTATCATCGACTCCCAGAATATTATATATTGTTATTGACGTGGGTTTCCTCTTAAATCTTGACATAACGGCTTCTTTCCCCACAAACCACAAGTTTAGAGTGTGATCTTAATTAGTATTATGCGTAAATCATATGAAATATATAGGTTGTTTTCAGGGACTTGAGATTTGAAAGATCTCAAAGATATATGTGCAGGATGTATATATTTCATATGAACTTTCCAGTTTGTGTGCTGATGATCAATCATATATGATATCTTAATCTATCTGTTGATGACATATATCTGCTTTCCAGCGGTTTAGCTAGCTTCTATAAACATGGTACTAGCTTCACAAACTCAGTTATCTACTTCTTTCAAGCGGTTTAGCTTTACACTTTTCCACCGAATCTGATCTATATTTCTTTTTATATGGAAAGGATCTGCTAGCTTCTTCTCTTCCTCTTTTATGAGACGACAGTCCTTCCTACAACTAATAGCCTTAATTTTCTAGTTTATTTGAAGATCCCTTAACTTATATTTCAAATCTGATACGTTTCTGTATAGGAAATCCTCAAGCTAGTCAGTAAAGCAACAGCCAAGGAGAGGCATCACCTTCTAAGAATTTCTTACTTCTAAATGAATGCTGGGTTTAGCTTGATGTTTTAGGAAGCAGAAAGTATAGTTCTTCGCACGTTTTTCCTGCCTAATTAGTGGTCTTTATCACAATATTTCGGATCATTCATCTTCTCAGATGACACACGTATCTCTCGGATCAAAAGCTTGGTCAGGGAATGATTCTGAAAACATATTCTGTGACCAAAACTTTGCGGTGTACTACTGTATAGGTTTCGCTTTTGTATTTTTCTCACCAACAACTATAACAAGACATGCCCATTTCGATAGCTTTTCTGTTTAGTCTTACTTTCACTCAGTTCGAATGGGCCTCGTGTTTCGTCCATTTTTCATCTCCTTTGTTATCAGTATCTAACATTGTTTGACATAGATTCTTGTACTAGTTTGTTTATTGACAGCAAACACACACCGTATCTTCCTTCGGAAGACAAATGCTAACCATATTTACGCTTTCAAGAAGAGTCTTACCTTGTAACAAAACCTATTTCGGTTTGGTTGGTATCTTTCCTCTTATGAAAATTAAGAGAAAGATTAAGTTGTGAAACAACATAGCGTTTGGCCACTAATCAACGCTAGCTTGAGTGCTGTTATGAAATTCAAGTAAAGAACACAAATTGACACCGAATAACACCATATTTTATATGGAAAACTTCTGAAAAATTCAGTAAAACCCACAGAAGAGACAAAAGCTAATTGCACTAAGATTAAGAATATTAAACAAGTTCTAATCTTTGTACTTAATGCTCAAATATATAGTAAAATCATAATGAACTTGGGTCTGATCGATCCAATATCATATTGACTTAGACTGAACTTATGTTGTGAACTTATATAAACTCATACGATATTGCAAATAGGTTGAGGGTTTTGCCCCGCACCCTCAACAAAGATATCACCTACTTGCACCCCTAATGAACTCTACGGGAAAGATCCCTAGTTGTTTCTATGTATTCTATATATTATATCAGTTATTAAATATGAATCACAAATTCAACAACAATCTTTGTCACTACTTTTTAATCTAAGATTAATTTAATGAATTTCTCTCTCAAAACATCGTGCAATTTAGAATTTTTAAGTGAGCATTTCAATTGTCGAATATATATAGTCGAATCAGATATGCATTTTCAATCATCAACAGAGCATAAACAATGCTTCTAACAAATTGATCACTTGTTTTGATCTTTATAGCCATTTCTGATTTACTTAAGATCTATTTTAGTTCACACGACTGTGCTAAAGATTCTACTGATGTCAATAAGAGAGATAACGTGGGCAAAGTTCAACTTAGCAAACACAGTGTAAACAATCAAGTGTACCATAAATATATAATCACTGTAGTTTGTCGGTGGGCACTACCTACTCTATTTCTTGCATCTTTAAAGTGAATTCCCTTTCCAAATTAGCTCAGCAGATAAGATAAAGGATTACATACAAGTAAATTCTCTCACCAATTCTCCTATTAGGGAATTCGATGTGGTGGGCTGATGCAACTTAATACAAGGCATGGAATGATATCTTTATCAAAATATCTTCCATTACATTATGTCATCTTGCAGCCTTCATATTCTTTCTTTCTTTCATTCTTTATTATTTATTTTTTTACAAACGACATAATTTAAATTCATAACTTTAACCACACTTGCATGTAAGTATATGTATATATATATATATAAATTATGGTCTAAGATATTACATAGTTGCATCGTGTGTAGGATTTATTTAGTTACTTGATTTGTGTTTGAATGTACGATTCAAAGATAGTACTTAAATAAAGAATTGTCGGATCTAAAATTGTTTTTTGTTAAGAGGTAAGTAATCTAGCCCTAGCAGTTTTTATTCTAAAGATGATTTTAATAAGTTAATGTGAGATGTTTTTACTGACATCGAACTGATTTAGCCGATAGAAAATATCATTACCAACACTTTCTATTAGTCATGTCATCAAAGTTTTGGTCCAATAATTTCATGTTTAATGTAACAGAACCAATCTTCCTGTAAAAGACAAAGAATAACAATGGTTTGTGAGGCGGGAGTCTCCACTGGCTAATGGAATAGTTCCACGTGGAGAAATCGTTGTATGTGGGTTCCAGATAGTCTGTCCGATTTGTTATATACAAGATTGGACGTTACATTTGAATTCTGAAAAAAATTCTGATCCCACGTTGCAAGTTCCTCCGTGTCCAATTCAAAGATTCCGACAGGATTTTAGTTATTACTGTCCATTTAATTCTCTCTGGTATTTTCTCTTACAGTTATTGAAATTCTGTCGAAGTTGTTTGTATTGGGATTTCTAAGCCTGCGACCAGCAGAATGCAGACCATTTAAGGCTTGAGAAACCATCGAATTCTCTGCAGTAAATTGCCGCAAACACAGCACGCTTTTGTCAGATTTCGGCGGAGCTGGCGACGGAAATACCGCCAATAAGAAAGCATTCCAATCAACAAATGCAAATTTAAGCCAATATGCGTCAGACGGAGGAGCACGACTTATTGTACCACCTGGGAAACGGTTAACTGGAAGCTTCAAACTCACTAGCCATTTCACTCTTTATATCCACGAGGATGCTGCCCGTCCTTCTAGCATCGCAGGTATAACTTTCTTTCAGACTCTGACATTTTCACTGTTTACCCTAAGAATCCTGGAAAAATGCCTACTTGTCAAATCTTAATGATAATCACAAATAAGAGTTTTGCCTGTTGCGGACATTTCTATTTTGGCATTTTTAGAGAAATACATGCGTTTACAGTAATGGTCCTGAGAAAACTGAATTCTCAAAATTTAGCTATAAATTTAAGATTAATTGTAAATTATTAATTATTTTTCAACTTAATATTAAACAGGAATTATATTTTAAAGACTGGGTTAGAGTCTCAAAAAATCAGGCCGTCCCAGCATTACACCTGCTAAAAATAATTGCATGATAACCTGGACAGGAAGAATCAGAATTTCCACTTCGCTCCGTATTGCCTTTAACGGGAGAGGAAGAGATGCTCCTGGTGGCAGGTTCAGCAGTCTGATTATCGGCACCAACTTAAAGGGTGTTGTTATTGCTGGCAATTTTACAAATATACATGAAAGTGCTTTTTTTGAAAGCACCTATACTTTCTTAATTTCAAAAAACAAAAATACCCTTTGTCTATTTTAACTAAAATGATTATCTGAAAACGTTTTTTCATTAGATTGGAAGCACTTTCCTTATTTTCCTTGTATCATTTTGATCAATTTAGGTGGGAGTGGCACTGTCGACGGGTCCCCATGGCGAATCTTAGATTGATCAACTCTTCATCACGGAACGTATAACCGATATACTTCAGGTTTGAATTTGACCCAACGACTGATGTGCTTCATGTCCACAAACTACAATCGCATGATTGATATCTCCATTTTTAAACTGATATTTTTGTGTTCTGATGATGATCGTACATGAAATTGCAGTAACGTATTGATCCAGGGACTGACAATTCTGGCTCCAACAGATTCTCCAAATACAGATGGAATAGACCCATGTTTGTTTTTATCATAAGATTTCAAAACAGTGAGAAATTCTCGACCTCTTCGGGTCGACAACTAATTCAAAAGAACGAAAGGTTCTCCTATGTAACAAAAACTGTCTGGAAAGCAGATAAGTTTCATAAGGGTCTAATCCTGTTTCCGATATTTCCAGATTCTTGCACAAATACCAGAAATGAAGACTGCTACATAGTTTCCTGAGACGATTGCATTGCAGTCAAAAGTGGCTGGGATGAATATGGAATCAAAGGTGGAATGCTAACACTACATTTAATTATAAGAAGGCTAACCTGCATTTCCCCAGATAGCGCTACAACTGCTCTTGGCAGTGAAATGTGTCTGGTGAAATCAAAGATGTAAGAATTGAAGACATCACAGTAATTGATACTCAATGGTGTGTAGGAATGAAAACTGCTGTCGGCAGAAAAGTTTATGTGAAAGACATTTATGTTTTCTGGATGAAAGGAGACTATAGCTCACAATTCACATCCTGATCCTGGTTTTGATCCAAAAGCACTTCCCCAAATTACAGGAATAAAACCTACAGAGGTATCATGGCTGAAAATGTTACTTATTCAGCAAGACTTGATGGAATTCACGGCGATCCATTTACTGGAATTTGCATTTCTATCGTGTCTATTACATTGACAGAGAAACCAAAGGAATTACAATGGAATTGCATTAATATTCAAGGAATTACAAGCCACGCGACGCCTCCAGCTTGTGACTTTTTGCCTGAAAAATAACCTACTGATTGCTTTTTCCAGTTTGATCATCTGCAGATTGAAGATATCAAGTTGAAGGCTTGTCGTTCCACCATACAGTATGAGAGAGTTTGATTCATTTTGATCGTGCATGAGAAAGATGAACAAACAATAAGATGAGGCTTGTTCCAATTTCATTTTATTTGGAAAATCTGTGGATCTAATTACCCAACTTGGTAACATTCTGTTGTGGGTATTTATGGTAAGTAGATGCCCTTCGAATCCGTCTTTCCTGCATTTTTGAAGCAACGGAGATTGAAATTATGAATCGGATTTTAATAAAATGCATGCAAATGTCAGAACTTGAGAACTTTCGGATTAACACTGTATCAGCTTTAGAGAGAAACCATTGTTCTTACTTCATTAAGTAGCAAGTCCCCTGGCTCAAGCATGTGGATAACATCACCCATTTTAGGCCTATGTTCTGCTTCAGGATCAACACATCGCAGAGCAATTAAAATAATTCTTTTGAGTTCCTTTGTAGAAGGCATTTCAGGCAATTTAGGATCTAACACATATGCAATCTTCTGTTTCGAAACCATGGATTTCAACCAGTCAACCAAATACTCCTGCAACAATTGCATTTCACTTTAGATACACAGAATTAACAAGATTACAGTTGTGCAATAAAGGGTTAAAATTAGTAATCTGGACCTGGGGTTGGCTGTGATCGACAGGTAATCTCCCGGATACGATCTCCATTATAAGTATTCCAAAGCCATAAACATCATTCTTATCATTCAAGATGCCATTACAAGCAGATTCTTGAGCCAAATAACTACAACAACCATTCAAATTTGAGCATAGTCAATAACACTTACAGATTATATATCAATTATCAGTCGTCTTTCAATGCAGATGTCCACATACGAACTTGTATGTAAACTGATTGTGCATTCAAACGTATGAATCAGAACTAACCCTGAATTTTCCAATGCGTGAGTTGTAGAAAGACTCCACTCGGGACCATGAAGCTTCGCAAGACCAACATCAGATATCTTAGGATTCCACTGATGGTCAAGCAGTATGTTTTGAGATTTTATATTTTGATGAACTATCTTAGGTTCAAGATCCTCGTGAAGGTAGGATAATCTGCACAAACACATCCTCCGCAAGTAATTAGTATCAAACAAAGATTCTCTCCTGATCCAACTCTGTCTAAACCTTGCATATGTTTGTGATTGGTAATTAATGGAATTAATTTATGATATTCACACATACGAGAGTTCAGAATCAAACCCTTTTGCTATTCCTTGAATAATCTTCATCCGAGTGTCCCAGGTTAGAGGTCTGGCTTCTCCTTGATTCCCATGAAGCCATTGATGCAGATTGCCATTATCTATGTATTCGTACACAAGCATCCTAATCAAATAGCGAATTTACGTTAAAAATTTGAACATACGAATATTATAACAATTATAAATGTTACAGTAAAAGGCTTTGCATAATTCAACCGAAACCTGTTGTATCCTTCAATGCAGAATCCAAGCAGCTTCACTAGATTCTTGTGTCTAACCTGCCCTATGGCCTCCACTTTTTCGACGAAGTCCTCAGTTTCGCCAACACTGCTAATCAATCAAAAATTATGAACAAACCACACATGATCACTACTCCATTAATGAAGCTGTTACCAGTAATTACCTGCTGCTTATTAGACTCTTCACTGCTGCTCGCGTATTGTCCAGTAATACAGCGCGGTAAAGTACACCATTATCGCTACTTGCGCCACCAATCATATTCTCTTCAGCAAAACCATTTGTCACCACTTCAATCTCCTTCAGAGTAAACCTGTTTCCTCGCCGACATCTCTCTGAAACCACGGAGGGAGAAAGCCTGGAAGCAGCCGATTCCAGATCAGTGGCAACACCTGCTCGTCCTTGAGTCGTCGTTCCAACACCAGGCTTAGAAATCCATTGATCAGAAAGCATGAGCTGAAGCTCAGGCTTTGAAAGATTCATCTCAATCTCGGAAATATTACAGGACAAGAGCCTCCTGTCCAGGGACGAAGTGCTGTATATGTTGTGATGATTCTTTGGAGAAATGGGATTTTCCGGAAGGCGAAAATGAGCATTGTAGGATTTTCTTCGTCGGTGAAAGATGACATAAAGTAGCAGGAAAATGAGAAGTATAAGCATGAATAGTAGTATCACAGTGAGGATTAAGATCCATAATCGGATGCCAAAGAATGAGGTGTGCTTGGATAGCTTTGCCTTCATAGGTGGTCCGTGGGATGACATGTTTAACTATGCATGGATAGATTACGAAACAGAGAGAGAGAGAGAGAGAGAGAGAGAGAGAGAGAGATGAATTCAGGGATTGGGAGAAAAGTGACATGGTTTTAGTTGCTGAAGAAGGTGACAGAGGAATAGTTCAAATCTGAAGTAGCAACTAACTGGTGGGGCTTAGCGGGATATCTGGCTGCGGATTTGGTGGGGTGGCCGAAATGAAGCTGGATGGTCTATTCAACAATTACCAAGTTACTTCCAACTGTGCCAAATATCCTGTGTTACAATAAAATAAAATAAAAAGTAAATATTGCATAAATAAAATCAAAATCCGGGTAAGATCCGAATTATCTAAAAAAATATTCGATTTAAATAAAATTATCTATAATGCATATCATATATCTTATGTTTATGTTTTTTTTAATGATTCTTTAAAATACAAAGCCTGTAAATTAACAATTCCAGAATTTAAGGCTCTTAATGTACATTTCTGTAATTTTACATGTTTTAAATGTTATCACCTCCAAAAATTCAAAAAATACATTGGGCACTAATAGGAAGTGTTTTTCAAAGTTCCTAAACTTTTCAAATTTGAAAAATGATATCCACATATAGATATCAAAAACACATTCTCAACATCAGAAATAATGAGAACCCAATTCAAATCATGAGAGATCATACTGTGTTTCTCGATCATCTATACATGTAAGGTTTCCGCTTGTTAGCTGTAAAGACCTGCAATATAATCCTTGGGATACAGAAGATAAAACTCAAATATTGTAAAGCTACTCAAGGTTTACTGTAACTTTTCTATAGCTCATTTTACTTTCAAATTGTGGCTACTCCTATTCTTTGCTTCCAGTAAGTAGTCAAGTTGTACACTAAAAATTGTACAACTGACTCCAACAATCAGGCAAGAGCAGGTCTCCATCTCAGCTGTGTGTCCTGGCAATAAGCTGTGTGTACAGGAGGAAAAATATAAATCAACCAAAACTGAAATCTCTATAGTCTTCCATCTAGCATGCAAAGCCGCTCAATGATGGTGTCGGTACTCGCACCATCATCACCTTGTTTCTTAACTGGCTGCAAGTTGATTTCATAAAGCTTCGGCCATAGCTTACCAGTCACTGCCTGCAAAGTTGAGTCAGTAGAAGATAAATTACAATCTTTGCCATCGTCTTCTCCGATGAAGCAACAATAAAATCGAGCTTTTTTTTTTTGCCAAACTGGATATTAGAGAGTAGTTGAATAAAGACACTAAGAATATATCAACAGCACCATCTAGCAAGGCTGAACATAGTAGAAATTATAAAGAAGCTCTATACAAGATTAAAGTGCAATAATATTACCATTAACTGAGGATTCATTAGGTTTCCCTTAAAACCAATCCGTAGACCTAAAATATAAGGATATGATAAATGATGATAGTATTACATTTGAAATGACATATCAAAGCTTGGAGCTTACCAAAAATGCCTTTTTGTTTGCTATCCCATGCTATGCCGTTCAAAACATCAATACCCTACAGGGTAGTGCAATTACAAGTTAATCTTGCAAGTAAAAGAACCAAAAATAACACTTTTTAAGCAGGGAGGGTGGTGATGTTGAAGGCATGACATGATACATAAAACATTCCTGAATGAAATCTTTTTTTAACCATTTTCTTCCTCTCCCACATTTCAAGCAACCATGCCTAGCCAGCATTACATCACAAGCCGGACACAGAAAACATAAAACCATGTCATCACAAGAAAAGAACATGAGCGTGTTATAATTGGTTAAATGCTTACTTATGTCTAGCCGCAACCAGCCCTTCCCTACAAAAAAAAAAAAAAAGGATAAGAGAGAAAATTAGATTCCAGTAACTATCAGACAATTCACGGTGAAGAGAAGGGAAATGTCGTGCAAAACCTTAGATCTGGAAGTACAATCCATCCAAGCACCATCGCATCTTCATGGGAGATTCTAGCAATGCAGTCAGTCTACACCACGGGAATGGTGAATATCAGATAATTAATTGAAAATAACTCCACAAATAGCTTATATCTCTGATGTTTAGAATCTCATGCTCCAAGAAGAGCAGCCCAGTAACAAAAAAATATGCAGCCATATCATGTTGTCACTACCATAAGAAAGCCACATCTCCACATTTGAATTTCAAAGATAAATTTTGCCTTCCTAAAATATATTTAATGCCGATTAGATACTGTTTTCATGAAAAAATGAATATATCATGAGTAAAACCTTAGCCCATACCTTCATGGTGCTTGTGTGTTAAATTTTCAAAAGCATACAATGTTTCAAAATAATACAAAAAACTCACATGCATACAAAAGGTATCATATAGATTAGCATATCCCTACCCCTCATACCCTACTTTGTAATGATTTACCATGTTGACATTTGGAAGCCAGATCCTATTCATATCCCTCATCTGATATTTGTGTTTCATAGCCTAAAAAGTGTTCTATTTTTGTTGGTTTTCTTTTCCCAAGAGAAGGGAGGGGGGCACGGGGGATTGTGTGGAGAAAGGGGTGGTCCTGTGTCCCAGTTACCAATAAATATCTAATGCTCACTCTCCCTCTCTCTTTAATGTCAATGCCTGTCCTAAATGCCGAATGGTATCTGCTAGTTGGAAAATTATGAAACTACTGAAGCTTGTAAATATACATAGTATACGCAAGGAAATACCTGCCAAACATTCACCCATACATCACCGTCTACAAATTCTAGTTCATTGAGGTTCTGTACTTCACAACCTTTATATTTGACATGTTTTTTGATAACTGAAATTAAGGCAATAAACAATAAGGCAAAGAAACAAACAAAATCACAATCAGAAAATAACATATTTTATATACATATACATGTGTGTGTGTGCGCGCGTGTGTCAGTTTACAAACTATTACCATGGGTTAGGTGAAGGCTATTATTATAGTGCTAGAAGTTGAAGCATAACTCTCTAGGATTTCACGCAGCATTATTCATGTCAGTTTAGCATTCAAAGAGCAAAATCAATATTTTGAATCAAAAAGCAAAGAAGAAAGAAGATAGAAGAAAAACAAATGGAATTGGCTCTAAAAGCTGTATATAAGAGAAACCTTTCAATGTTTGAGGGTCAATCTGATACAAAGTGGAAGTTCCATCGCTTCCAAACAAAACTTTTCCATCAGTAGCCAGGCCCCAACCATCTTTCATCTGATGTCTAAATTCCTTAAACTGCAATTTACAACAAAATAAAACTACTACAGGTTCAGTCAGCAACCATATGGTACTCCAAGAAAGGTGCACCTCATTTCAAACAAACATTTCAAGGAGAAGCAAAATGTAAACATTCAATCACAGCACATGTGAACATCGGTTTCACCGACAGCTAAAAGTCGGATGACACACTATGAAAATCCAGCGGAAAAGATTATAGGCAGTACCAATAACTTGTTACCAGAGATGGTGTTTAAAAATTTGCAAATTGAATCATACAGAAAAGTACAAACACAAGTTTAGACATCAAATAGGTGAAACCTTAAATACTAGCAGAACATCTCAGACATGCAGCAACAAACTAGTGGAATTTTTCAAACACATTAGACATATTTACACAATTTACGAGTTCTTCTTGGAAGCACTACCAAAATTTGGTATCCAACTATTCATCCCATACTCAACATTAATGTAGGAAGCCACTCAAGTGTCTCTAATTGCAACAAGCTACCAAGCTATATTTCTATGTTAACATTGTTTACATTGGACTTCGTCAGATTTTAGGATAATTTTGGGAATGCCTAAGAAGTTAGCCACTGCAAAAGTACAATTAATTCAAAACAGATGAAGCCAAGGCAAAACCTAAAAAAAGGACGTGACACAATCTCCAAATTTTACTGAACTGACAAGAGAAGCAAATGCATAGTTTATGGAAATTACAAGGCTATACAAACATTAGACTGACTTTCATTCAGCAGATACTTTCTACTTATTAAACCAAGAAAGTAACAACTAAACAACCCTAACAAAGGAGAAAGGTTAAGCACGAACTTTTCTTAAACTATTTCGGTCATATATGAAACCAGTTTTCTTCAACCAAGTTACCTGGAACAGCCTACAAAAGAAAACAAGAAATTAATAGATTAGCATTGCTGCTCTTTAAATGCTACCAGTGCTACATATATGATGTAACTGACAGGAGAAATTTGCTGAGAAAGGAAAAATTGCTAATTTGTAGAATCAACAAGGCAAACAAATTCTACAACTGAAAAATTCCTCCTTACACACCTTTCCCCAAGAGTTAAACCCTCCCCAAAATATGAACCCTCCATTGCCTGAAAAGCCTCAACCTGCATATAGCAAACACAATAAACTTTATTCAAAGGTCTACCTTGTTGCAATACTACAATCACCAAACACCAGTAAGTATATATTATGCAATCTATTTATTGAATTGAAATGGTTCATCCCAAAGTAAGAACATTGAATAACTCATCTAAAACTATTTACTGAATTCATTTAACATGATGCAAACAAAATGTGGCTGAAAAAAAGTCCATCTAAAAAGGTTGCAAGAATTGATGATTTGGGATCTGTACCTTCCCAGTCTTGACGGCTACTTTCCGAGCTGAAGACTGCAAGCATAAGAGTAACAAAAAAGTCAACAGAAGAATTGAAAAATGTTAAACATCCATGATTAGGAAAGCATAAGCCTAATGCAAGATATGATGATCATACCCACAAAAATAACAAATTTGCTTGAACATTGTATATGTATTGTTTACATATAAAAGAAGAAGCACCTACACTTTCATTTGAGGTATTAAACCAAGATGAAATGTGCATCACTTAAACCGTCAACCAAGATGCTGTCAACTTGATTGTAACTTGTACATATTTAAAGAACTCTGTGTATGGGATTTCAACATGTTAATTAGGAGCAAAATGTTTATTCAAAAGAAAAATTCATTACATGTATGGAGTTCTGTTGCTCCAATATCCGCATTGGCTTGTTTCAATTTGATCTACGATAACCCTCAATAATTAGTTCTTGGATGAGCATTTAATATATACACTAGAAAAGGAAGAAGAAGAACCCTTATACTACTTTTAATACAGAATTTTTCCCAGGTTTCATTTTCACAATTGTTGTTGTGACTTAATATTAAACAGTACTTTAATCTTGCTCTCATCTTTCTGTTTCCATTCTCATTGTTTAGGTCACTCCAGAGCTTGAAAAGGGGATAATCAGCTATATCTAGTTTTCTAGTCACCTTGCCATTTCTCACAAATATGGGAACTCATACAAAGATAACATCAGCAAAAAGAAAAGGCCTAAAGGCATTATCATTTTACACTTAAATGGATTCTGAACAGGTGTCAGATAGTAAAACATCAAATAAAGGAAATGTTCAAAGTCAGGATTGTAGACATATCAAACGAAAACTCCAGGAGAATTGAATAGAAGTACAGATCAAACGTTCACATATTAGACAACCACTACAGATTTACAGCCAAAGACATGATCCCCAAAAGCAACCTATAACTTTTTAAATCCCATACATGACCATCGGCAATTAAAATGAAGAAATAACCGTATACAGGTATCAACTAGAGCAAGCAAGCTTATAAAGAAAAAAAATATTATGATAAATACACAGAGAAAGTAAACTCACAAGCCCATAGAGCCCAGTTGACTCAAATAAGGTGTCATTTCCAGCATAAAGTAGACCCTGAAATCAACAAGCACCATTATTAATTCTCCAATAGTCAGTAAGAAGTATCTAGAATGAGGAACAGAGGCGCCACTCAAATAACAACAATCCCAATTCTAAAGTCTTTGAATTCCATTGATATACTTCTCAGCATTCCAATTGGAAATAGCTTGAATAGTATTACGGTAATATCAATCAAATGAACAACTAAACAAGCAAACGAATCAACTATTTAAACGGTTTCATTTCTCCTTCTCCCACTAAGGTGTATATATTATATTATATTATATTATATTATACATTGACAAGGAATTCCCACGGCTAACTTCACTGCTAACTTTAGCTATCTAGTTTATCAGTGACAATTTATAATTCCAAGCTAAATTGCTCTATGAAAAAATACATTAAATTATCATTACTATTAATTGGATCACCAGTGAACTAGTAATTCACGAGGCAAACAAATCCTATCAACGATATATACCTGAGTGAAGGCTTTGGGATCATGAGGATACTCGTTGACCACTTGAACGGTGTACATACTGTACGAGTGCTTAGCACGCCAAAACTTGATCCACATGCTAGACGAAATGCTCAACAGAACAATGCCACAAACAACGAGAAAAATTAGGACGGCTGCAGAGGTTCTTCTATGACGGGATCGAGACATATGAGAAGACTCCATCCAAGAAGAGGAAGAAGACGCCGACGCCGTGGGCTCTGATTTAGAATTCGATTTCTCACTGTGTTTCTTCTTCAGCGACTTGTCCTCAATGATCATATGGTTTCATCACTGTTACGATCAAAAGTAAGGAAGGCAACGCAGTTAAGTTCTTAGGCCCCCTAGGTCGAGCCCAACTTAGATTGCCGAATAAAATTCAACGTTAATTATAATATTTTTTTCCTTATTTTATTTAATGAATATTTAATTCTTATTTATATAAATTTTTTTCCTTAGATTTTAAAATAATATCTAAAAATTAACAATTAATTGAGGTGACAATATTATATTAATACTACTCTTTTTAAGTAATTATTACTTAAAATAAGTAATAATTCTCAATTTATATAAATAATTATTGCCCTTATTTTAAATCATAAATTTTGGGATAATTCCATATACCTCCGTAAATTTTGACTCTTTTACACATTGATCCAAACTTAATCAAAATACATTATATATCCCTGCCACATATCTTTTTTTAAAGTTTGAAAAAATGATATATTTAAATCAAAAGGTGCAATTTTATTCGGAGATATAATTACAATTACACTCCAAAAATTAGCACGATATACACTTGATTTTATTATCTTAGAATACTATATAGTAATAATAATAATTTTTAACTCAAATTTGTTATAATTATTATATAAATTAAAGGAGAATTAAAGTGTATTTATACTGATTTTTGGGAGTGTCATTGCAATTATTTGTTTAAATTGAAGTGATTTTGCTATTTTATAGAGAAAGTATGTGATATTTTATAAAATTTTAAAAAAATATGTGACACGTTTAAAAAATATATTATATTATTTTCTTAAACTTAGGAATATAATGATTAGACCATTCATTATAATACATTGCTTCGGGTGAATGTGAGTCTCATATTATATTTTCTTAGATTCTCCTAATTCAACGTACACATTTTGAATTGTAAAATTTAATAAAAAATTACAAAGATTTATGTATTCAATAAAAATAATGTTTACTTAATTATTGAGTTCAAATTATTATAATTTGAGTTAGGCAAATTTAAACAAAAGTGATGCAAATCAATGATCTAGGTAAATTTATAAAATCTATTGGATCGATTTTGATTTAAAAAATATTAAACCAATAATAATAGTTTAATTTTTTATTTAAATTTGATCAAAATCAATTAAATTAAACCAAATCAATAAATTTAAGAATTTATATTTTAATTTTTTATTAGGTATTTCATTTTTTTTGGTTAACAATAAATCATATTACAGTATAATAAAATTCTAAAGTATAGAAAAAAAGGGGATTTTATGATTATATTAATTGTTTGAATTTAAAGATAAATACAATTAAATATAAGAATTGAACTTTATAATTAATCAATAAATTATAAAATTTACTTGTGTTGAATTAATTTGTTTCGTGATTGGGTCAAAATCCAAACTAACATTTTTAAATCATTTGAATTTTGAACCGAGGTTAATTTAAATCGGGCTTATCCTCCTTTAATTATAATTAATATGAATTTGTATTAATTTTTTTTAGCCACTTCTTAGTTTACTCAAAAAATTTAAATGAATATCTTGAACACCCAACGAAAACAATGAAAATCGGTCCACCACGATTAAAGATGTGAATGTCCGATATATTAGATAATTTTTATATAATTGTTTGAATTCGAGATTTTAACATGTATTTAATTATTGAATTTGGAACATTATTATTTAAGAGTATATAAAATTATTTCATTTTAAATAGTGAATTATTCATTATAATTTAAAAAGAAATATTAGTAATTTTTGATCGGACAAATATTTATATTTTTCAATTCAATGACGGGGTTATTTATTTATTTTATTTGTTACTTTTTATTGGTTCGCACGTATGTATATCTCTAATGTTTAATAACTAACACGTGCGAAGTCACAAGAAAAGAACATTCGAGACTTAAACAATTGGACGAACATTCTCGAATACCTACCCGATATCTTCAGTATGCATTAAACTAACTACGCTTCCTCCAACAAAATTCTCCCGCTAAAACTTAAAAAATTGTAAAACGACTTCGTTTTATGGAACTATCCAGAACCTCGCTCCATCGTCTTCCTAGCTACCCTAGCAGACCAGAACTTCCGTATAAATGTATCCAAGACTTCTCTTCTGATCAATTTTGTGTAGTTACGATCTCGCTAGCCTCTGTAATCAAATAAGTTCTTGCTTTCTTTGAATCGTTTGCGCTGTTACGCTTGTTGTGAGTGGCAATGGCCGACGCTGAGACCTTCGCTTTTCAGGCAGAGATCAACCAGTTGTTGAGTTTGATCATCAATACTTTCTACAGCAACAAGGAGATTTTCCTTCGTGAACTCATTAGTAACTCGTCTGATGTGCGTATTTGATCTGTCTCTGACTCTCTGTTTACCTACTTGTCATTTTAGAAATGATAACGCTACTTTAAATTTGTTTTATCAGCGTCATATCTGTTATTCTTTCGGTTTTTGATGGGAAGTTAATGGTTTTGTGGATTTGGTAACAAGTTCAGGCTTTGGACAAAATCCGATTTGAGAGTTTGACAGATAAGAGTAAGCTCGATGGACAACCAGAGTTGTTCATCAGGATCGTGCCTGACAAGGCTAACAAGACGCTGACTATTGTTGATAGCGGTGTTGGCATGACCAAAGCAGGTCCGAGAAATTTCTCTTTGTATAACTTTGGTTGTCAATAATGTTTTATGAACGTTACAAAAATCACTTGAATATGTTTCATAAAGTTTCAAATTGATGGTGCCTGATGTGGCTTTATTTCACTGCGAACTTTGTGTTAAATTATTGTAAATTTGTGCTGGGTAGCAATGTATGTTGATTGTTTCTTCGATTATACAGACTTGGTGAATAATCTGGGTACTATTGCGAGATCTGGTACCAAGGAGTTTATGGAGGCTCTGCAGGCAGGAGCCGATGTGTCTATGATTGGTCAATTTGGTGTCGGTTTCTATTCTGCTTACCTTGTTGCGGAGAAGGTTGTTGTGACTTCAAAGCACAACGACGATGAACAATATATCTGGGAATCACAGGCTGGTGGTTCTTTCACTATTACCAGAGATGTGAGTGGAGAGCCTCTCGGCAGAGGTACCAAGATGACTCTGTTCCTCAAGGAGGATCAGGTACCAACTGTGAATCAATTTGCTGTTTATTCAATCCGCATTGTTTTGTTATAAGTATGTTATTGATGTAAATCTGTAATTTATTTGATGTATTGCAGCTCGAGTACTTGGAAGAGAGGAGAATCAAGGACCTTGTAAAGAAACACTCTGAATTTATCAGCTATCCTATTTACTTGTGGACTGAGAAGACAACCGAGAAAGAAATTAGTGACGACGAAGAGGATGAAGATTCCAAGAAGGAAGAGGAAGGCAATGTCGAGGATGTTGACGAGGAGAAGGAGACTAAGAAGAAGAAGAAGATTAAGGAGGTTTCCCATGAGTGGCAGCAAATCAACAAGCAGAAACCCATCTGGCTGCGCAAGCCTGAGGACATTACAAAGGAGGAATATGCCTCCTTCTACAAGAGCTTGACCAATGACTGGGAGGAACACCTTGCTGTCAAGCATTTCTCTGTTGAGGGTCAGCTTGAGTTTAAGGCCATCCTTTTTATTCCGAAGAGGGCTCCATTTGATCTCTTTGACACCCGCAAGAAGATGAACAACATTAAGCTCTATGTCAGGCGGGTGTTCATCATGGACAACTGTGAGGAGCTCATGCCGGAGTACCTCGGCTTTGTCAAGGGTGTTGTTGATTCTGATGACTTGCCACTCAACATCTCTCGTGAAATGTTGCAGCAGAACAAGATTCTCAAGGTGATCAGAAAGAACCTTGTGAAGAAATGCATTGAGATGTTCAATGAGATTGCTGAGAACAAGGAGGATTACAACAAGTTCTACGAGGCTTTCTCAAAGAACTTGAAGTTGGGCATCCATGAGGACAGCCAGAACAGAGCCAAATTGGCTGAGCTGCTCCGTTATCACTCAACCAAGAGTGGTGAGGAGTTGACTAGCTTGAAGGACTATGTAACCAGAATGAAGGAAGGCCAGAAGGATATCTACTATATTACTGGTGAAAGCAAGAAGGCTGTAGAGAACTCTCCATTCCTGGAACGTCTCAAGAAGAAGGGCTATGAAGTCCTCTTCATGGTTGATGCAATTGATGAATATGCAATTGGCCAGTTGAAGGAATACGAAGGCAAGAAGCTAGTCTCAGCCACAAAGGAAGGATTGAAACTTGATGATGAAACTGACGAAGAGAAAAAGAAGAAAGAGGAGATGAAGAAATCTTTTGAAAATCTCTGCAAGACGATTAAGGACATCCTGGGTGACAAGGTAGAGAAGGTTGTGGTTTCAGACAGAATTGTAGACTCTCCTTGCTGTTTGGTGACCGGAGAGTATGGCTGGACCGCTAACATGGAGAGGATCATGAAGGCTCAGGCTCTGAGAGACAACAGCATGAGTTCTTACATGTCAAGCAAGAAGACAATGGAGATCAACCCTGATAATGGAATCATGGAAGAGCTCAGAAAGAGAGCTGAAGCCGACAAGAATGACAAATCTGTGAAGGATCTTGTGATGCTGCTTTTTGAGACAGCGCTCTTGACCTCTGGATTTAGCCTTGATGATCCAAATACATTCGCATCCAGAATTCACAGGATGTTGAAATTGGGCCTGAGCATTGACGAGGAAGAGAATGCCGATGAAGATACTGACATGCCTGCGTTGGAGGAAGACGATGCCGAGGAGAGCAAGATGGAGGAGGTTGACTAAGGTGCTGGAACCAAGTCCCCTTTGTGCCGTTTCAGTGTTTTTGGTTTTTGTCTTTCGTTTCTGATTTGCACGGTCTCGGAAGGTGTTTGTTACTACTTGTTCTGACGAATTTATACCTTGCCAAGGAGTCAATGTGAACTTCCTTGTTCCTCATTTTCCGTTCCAATAGTCAAAATACATTTGAGTGTTATTCCGGGAATCATCAGATTTTCTCGCAGCCAATAGTTAGTATCATGTTTGAAACGTCTGTCGTCCTCGTCAAAGTTTCGTCATAGATTGAGGATCGTCTTGTCCATGACCATGGACCTTGTTACTAATGTGTAGCAGAAAATTTACGCACCGCGGAATGTGAAAGCTCAACGTAACACTTTACACTCCTCCTTTGTACGTGACACTTACCCTACAAAAATTAGTAAACTGCCCCAGAAACGAAGCCGAACAGAGCATTATACGAGGGAACGTCGTTTGGCTAAGATATCCACTTTCTTGCATCAATTCCACGTAAAACTATAAGAGAAACTGGAAGTGAAATGTGATACATGCAAAAGGGAAGGACAACCAATCCAAAAGGAACGTTTGTCCAACGAATGCTCGGCCAACACTGGCCTTCAACCACTAAACAACTTCATATTGCAGACCGTATTTTTAAACTAAACATCAAAAATTCACCTCAAACAAAAATTATGCAAGTTGTGATGAAGGTTCCATTTCCATAGCCAAGCTAAGAGAAAAATTAAAGATCTCATAATCAGCTTAATATTGTACCGTAAAAGTTTCGGGAACGCTACAGAAAATTCAACAAAGGCATTTGATTTTTTTCTTAAATATTCGAAACACTAATTTCAGACAAACATGAGCTGAGAGAACAGGCAATATCTTCAAGGGAAACCTGAACCTGATGGAGCTGCACCATATCCTCCACCTCCACGGCCAAAACCAGGTCTTCCACCAGAACCCTGCAGAATGAGAAAGAGCAATTTAATAAAATATTAAAAGCAGAATAGTCAAAGTAGTTTCATCACGTAAAAATACATTTGGTTGGTTAAATAGCAACCAGCAAAAACAAATAAAATCTTGAGTCTTCGTTAACAGTTAACCAATAAGCCACACTTTAAGATAACATAATTTTGTTTAATCTGTTAGATATAATCTGGTTGTGAAAATCTTCCAAAATCTTTCAGCTTTTTTCCCCACTTTGTCACACATAGCATCAGTCTTTGTTGACACTTAGACACATGCCATTCTTGTTTGTGGCGTGCCACAGTGTCATCCCTCAGTAAGCTTAAAAAAATGTTTTCGTGGTTTCATGTAAGCACTTGAATTTGAAAATTAAGTTAAACAGTGACCATCAGGCATAAATCACGTGCTTCAAATATTTTGACATGAAAAAAAAAGGTAACCCCATCCCACCCAATCTTTTATTTCCAGCATGTGAAATAAAGGAGACAATCTAACTGATAACAAACTTGACAATAAGACGCAAGCTCTGAGTTGTTCGCGCTCACAAACCCAACCAATGATTACATTACCAAATGTAAATCTATAAAAAAATGTAGGTAGTTGTTGATAGTGAAGTTACCCTGAAGGATGGCTGGAAATCTGAAGGGGCCCCTGCCTTATCACCACCAAAGTCACCACCACGAGGACCTCCACGGTACCCTTCACGGTCACCAAACCTTGGTCGGTCTCCCTCAAAACGAGGTGGGCCCCTGAAGGTCGAACAATTAAAACATATTACTCACCATATAAAAAAAGCCAAAAAAGGACCAATGAATAAAGTAAATACCGTGGGCGATCACCAGGAGGGCCACCCATAGGGCGACCAGCTGGCTTTGCAGATTTTTTCAACGTGGCAGGCACAATTTCTGATGGAAGATTGAGATAAGTCCTCAAAAACTCAATCCCATCATTCGTAAGGTACCAGTAGTAGTGCATCCATGCAAATGTCTCACGAACATACTCCCTGGATTTGAAACTCTGCATCAGCTTAATCACCTGCAGATTAGGAACATCGATCTCTGGGTGCTTTGCAAGATTATAATCCTTCTTTGCATAGCAAACTCCCTCTGTGAGTTCAAAGTAAGTTTAATAAAACCAACAAGACACATTCTATGGATGGTAATTTATTAAGCTGTTTGTGCACTGAGAAAATGCAGGAAAATAAGTGTAATTTTAATTTGACATCTCAAGTAAAACAAAGGCAACAAGAAAACCCGTTTATTTTTAAGTGAAAGAATGAAAATTGTAAGAGCATAGCTGCATTTCTCCTTCTCATAAACTATTAAACATAGTTTATTTTCTCAGAAAACACTCATAGTTAGTGAATTAGTTAGGCGTTTACTAGGAAATCTAACCAACAATCACCCCCAAATTATATCAAGTCAAATACAAGTAGATAACATGTAACTACGATATCTTCGACTAAAAATGAAGAGCATAAGATCTAGCAATATCCAGCAAACAACCCTCGTTTAAAATGCTCCGAATACAAAACAGTTTTCAATTGACTAATATAAACAGTTTCGGACATGAAGTGAACATTGTACACCAAATAATAAACCAACATAAACCCATTATTCACCACAAGTAAATTATAACATACAAACCTTGAAAGAGGTATTTGCATATTTCCTTGCGGTTCTTCTCTGGAATAATCTGATTATACAGCAAAAAAGAATCACGATTAAGTTCGAATTCCTACATTCATACAAAACATAGATATTCCCAATAAACGAAGAGAAATGGAGGCACCATGGTTGCGAAGCAAAGATGTAGCTAGCCCTTTTAGTCTGGTTTGGAGCAGCAGCTGCAAGAAGCGTACAGCTCGTTTCAGTAGAAGATTGCCGGGGCTTAGAAACCCTAGAGGAAGGGTCGTCAATTTATACGGCTCTCTTAATACCGGGCAATCGGCCAAACCCGAATGGTATCGGGTTCTCAATCGAGTGGGCTTGCAAATATCTGGACGGACCGCAGAAGCCCACTTAAGATCGGCCTTTGGAAACAGAAAAATTAAATAAATATAGAGTGAAACAAAATATTTTTTTATTTTTTTAAAAACAGTATTAAAAATTAAAATTAATAAAAAAAATATTTATTAAAGTTTCGTTCCAAATCTCGATTATTTATAGAGAGTTTCTATTGCATCAAACACAATAATATGAGGGTATAATTCAATAAATAAAAAAAGGAAATCCCTTTTTTTTAAAGGTCAACTTTTTCTTGTCCCTTTCATGGAATGACTTATTACGCTTGGCAGCAATATGTCCTGAAACACTACACAATTACAGCAGATTGCATTCAGCTACACTCTCCACAGTCTTTTCCCTTCCACTATCAACAGCAAAACTGCAGGGGCCGGGAAATGCCAATCCCAGGTGGAGCATACCTCAAATGTTGCAGATTTTAATGAAATTCTGTTCTGCCTTTGACCCGATTATGTTGTTTGGAACTGAGTTTAAAAAGAATCGTAGCTGATTGCTATCTGCTGTAATTGTGTGGTGTTTCAGGGCATGTTGCTGGTGTCTTTGGTAATAAGCAGTAAGATCAAAGGGGCAGCTGGGGTTTGCTGAGTTTTTTGAGAGTCTGGGGCGAGTTCTTAAATTATTGCCCAATCTAACATTCTATCGAATATTCGACTAATTTTGAGTGCAGCAGTCAACTACTATCTAACATTAGGCTAATTTTGAGCTAAATGATTTTGGTGATAGTAGATTTTGCCTAGCATATGATTAGGAGCAACTGTTGCAATGTATATTAAAGGATATATGAATCTAGTGAACTATTTCATTTGAAGATAATTAGATTGCCAGTATTGAGTTGACAGTAAACAATCCTATCTCGGAACTGTCAAGAGTGGAGGAAACAGGAATATTGGGTAGAAGGCATTCTCCAAAGTTGTAGGTGCTGCAGAATTATACAATCTCAATGAAGTGTGCAAGACAAAAATTCCACGGACAGAAAATTATGGAGGATGGCAGCGAAGGAAGGAAGCCGAACCAAATAGAGGACAGACACTTTACTATGCCAACTAGAAATCACAGGCCCGATGCTGTTTTCATGCCAGGCCGATCACCTGCGGATTGGGCGTGCTGGAATTAATGGGCGGAGCAAAAACCAATACTATGCTAAATGAAGTCCGTAATTTCATGGATTTTCTTCTGTTGAACCGTCACATTGGCAAAACTATCAGGACTCGTAGGTCATAAAGCGAGCAGCAAAATTTGGTGACGCAAAAGATGAGGCCAGCAGGAGGGGACTGTTAAGACTTTCAAGGGAGATCAGTGGTTATCCAAAGAAAAAAAAAAATCAACATAAACTGACAAAGGTACATCCTAATTTTAGATGCCAGTGAAGATGTTCGATTGTTTATACGCAACATGCGACAGAAATCTTACGCTGGGAAACCGACATTCGTACACTTTTTTTCTCAGAAAAAGGATAATAGCTGCATACACAATGTATTGCCTACATCACAGAACTACAAAGCATATGGATCATTACAACAATGTGTCAAAACTTGAACACACAATGATTCAGGACTTTCCAGGATAACATTCATAAAGCAACTCAAACTATACACTCCAGAATTGTGATCTCTTTCCTCCCATTTTTAGATATATATATATACATGAACCCAGAACGGTGAATCTTACTGTCGAAGCAGCGCAGCTGATGATCCAAGTGAGTGGATACACCATTAACAACCAGTATAGTTTTCTTTAATATTAGTTGGCAGTTTAAAGATCCCTGATCAGCCTTGTCTCCTGACATATCATCATACCAGAGTTGGCAATATTTTTGTGCACAGCTGAATGAAAAACCATGGTGGTTGACCAAGGCAATATCAAATTTCATATCTCATAGCCTACCGAAACTATACATCGTTCTTCTATGGGCCATCATTGACAAGGATATTGTGGGCAATGCTACCGTCAGTTGTCTCCGTGTCAATTTCATAGGAAGAGAGCAGCCTTCTCTGCATCAATATAGGTGAAAAAATCGAGTTACTTCAATGAGATGGCAACAAAATAACTAATTTTAGCTCATTTAGTTATCTAAAGAAAATAATTGTGAGAGACACTCCATCTTGTCAACCAACTAACTGAGACAGAATAGTTTTATGCAAATTTGTTCCACGTGGCGATAATTTCACACAAGAGCCTAAGTTGATAAATAAATAAACAAGCGAAACAATTTCTCTGTGTCACATGGAAGAATGCCCGCATGTTTGACATTGCAAATTGCAAAGACAGAGACCTTTCCAAGAGCAACACGTAAGGTTAAAGATCACACCACTATCTTGCCTTCTCTCCCCCCAAAATAAAAACCAAAAAAAAAAAAAACAAAAAGAATAAAAAATAAAAAGGCAATTTTGTATAACAATGGGTGTCTTTAGCAGATAGGGATATCAAGTACACAATGGTGAACAATTAACAAAGTTAAAGAGCATAGTGAAAGGACACTTGCATGATCCTCAAAATCAGGGCTGGTCAGATTAATTGAAAGGTTTCTCATCAACAACAGCACCTGCATAGAAGCCAGAAAGATAAGTAAACAGCCAGAATACAAGCTCGAACAGCAATGGTTGGTTTGGATTAACAGCTGCTATTAAAAGAGTAATAATATGGCCAACAAATCTTCACTTTTAACATACTGTTTCAACATCTATAGGATCCATCTTTTTAAGTTTGTGCAAATGATGCGAAGCATTTGGGTCAAAGACACTGCCAATGAAGGTGTAGACTTGAGCGAAGTCAGGCAGAACTGCACCGAACAAAGAGGCATTAATATAGTGCCAAGGAAAAATGTAAGAATATTGCACAAGTTGTACTTTAGCACTAGAGGCACAAAACAAAAGTCGAATGCCTCACCTCTTAATGGATGGCCATTATTCCCGTGATCAGTCACGTCCCCAGCTACTTGTGCTTTCAGTGTACTCTCAGAGCCACTGCTATGGTTATTTGTTGTCGACGGCTCTGCAAAGCACATATCACATTCAAGGAACTATCTAAAATGCTAATTTCAGATAGAGGCCACAGTTCATTAATTAGGCTGATGTTATAGATATAACAAAACGAAATAAACAAACCTTTTGTCACGTGTGATAAGCTCACTGTTTGCACATTGTTTGTCGAGGAAGCTGCAGCGGCGCTATCCATAGGAATCATAAGCATTGGAGCAGAATCAGTCATTAGAAAATGACCAGGTTCAAGTTGAGCAGATGATGATTGAAAGGCACCCGACACTTGTGAGTGCAGTGGAGCTGTCAAAAGTGTCATATTGAGATTGTATTTCATTAAATTTGCATGGGGACCACTAGACATACACTAGTACAAATTATTCTCACCATTTTTAGAGGCCTTTTGAGGATAAGGATGAGCAGCTTTCCTTTTAGGTCTGGGCGGAGGTAAATGTTCAGCTGTTCCGTTCTTCTGTACCTTTAGAAAGTACTTTTGTGCATGACTGCGAATCTGCAAACAGGTGACTTTAAATTTTTATATAATTCTTGTAGATACAGGTATCCATTAGTATTTGACATAATAAAGAATACTTAAATCATGTAATCTATGTCAATATATGAAAACACAAGAAACTCTGGAATTGACTGCACATAAAATGCCAGCTGGAGAACAAATTAGAAGCTAAAGAAGCGTGAACAACTGACATCCTTCACTTGAATACTCCCCCAACCCTCACCCTTCCCATAAAGAAAAACAAAATGATCCCAGAATTTTTTTTTTTTAAAAAAAAAAAAAGCAAAGAAGAGAGAATATAATGGGGCCAGCCTGAGAAAGAGAGACTGTGCAGATTATACTACTTAACAAAAAAAAGGGGAGGGAGGGTGTGAGGAAATAATGCTCTTTAGTGTACCTGAATAACTGTCTTAGACCCAACAAATGCTTCAATCTTCTTCCAGTCACGGTCAAAGCTGAACAGAATCAAGATACAATAAATAACATCAGGGAAGAAAGACAAGAGAAAGAATAAGAATTGATATAAAATATCCCATGCCTTCCAGAACAGTTAATTAGTTTCAACCTTAAATGATTTTGTCCAAGAAAATATTCTCTCGATCAATAAAGGACCCAGTAATCCTGAAATTTTTAAACAATATTTAGAATTGCTTTTATAAAATGCCCTATTTATGAGGATCATACAACACAGCCACATTATATTCTGTGTTTCCCACAAGAAATAAAAAAATGGTATTCTTCTAGGCACCTAAGAAGAGAACTAACTATTGACAAGTCATATTCTGTTCTTGCCAAATGACTAATAAAGGCATTCCATCTAAAATCATGAGATTTTTATCTTTTCACTAATTAGAAAAGATTCTTACTCCAGTAAAAATCACGCCTAAGTTCATTCCATTCTAAATTCTTGTCCCTAAAACAAAATTTTACAATGCAAATGGTTTAAGCATAGACATTTCTAGTAAATGAGCAATTAAAAGCAGATATTAAATTAAGAAGCTCATCAAATGCACATTACAGTAATCCATTTTTTTTTTCCAAGAAACTCAAATTCAAATAAAAAAATTCCTAATAAAAAATAAAAAATAGAAAACATACTAAAAATATATCAAAAAGATTTTAAAAAAACAATTCCAAGAGCATTCCCATTTTCTCAACAATCAAACTTGTAACAAATCATCATTGAGAGTTTCAAAAAACAAAATTCTGGCACCCATTTAACGGCTGCATATGGTGAAAAAAAAAAATACAATTAGCTAAATATTGAAATAACAAACAGTTCAATTTCTTAAAGTTTCCATTGCTTGAAAAGAAAAATTGGAGCCAAACTCATTTAGTCCAATTCAGCACTCTTATCTATAACTTTTGCAATTTCCTTTCTCTCAATCTAATTTCCCGGAATCCAAACAAAAGCTAAAAGCACACTCAAAAATGTCAAAAGCGCGCCAGCTTACACAAACACACAACAAGTGTTTACTGAAAAAAGTGAATCGAAGACTGTTCAAATCCATCACCACAAAAACAAACATGCAGTAACACATTCAATCGTATACCGAAAAGTGAAGAGTACAAAACGACAGAGAAATGAAGAGCTTAATTACAGCTGGAGAGCTTCGAGGAACTTGTCGTGCTCAGGTTCGGTCCAGCTCTCTCTAGACTTGGTGATGGTGTAGGGTTTTCGGATCTTCTTATTCGGATCCTCCGACGAGGACACCGTAGACGTCACGGCGGCAGCTGTTGTCGACGTGGCGAAGGGTCCGAGTCCAGGTAACGCCATGCCATTCGGATCCAAGTAGAATCCGTCTGCCGGATTCGGGTTTTTGGATACCATCAGAAATCAATATATTGGGTTTTAGCTTTGGAACTACGAACAGATGTGGAAAAACTAAGAGGACGGGAAGCTTTTATACGAGAACGTCCCGGTTCAGTATTGGGTACTGTGAGTTTTAGGTGAGTTTGGTTAAGTGACGAATAATAGTCTGCCACGTCAAAAGATAAGAGCACAGCACATCGTTGCTTAATTAATTAAGCGTGTCAATTAAGCATGCCCTTTGTGCCAGGTAAAAACATAATAAAGAACGTTACGTTAATTATATATTTTTTTATAATTAATATTAAAACTTATTTTTTAATTTGTATTACTCAAGAATATTATCATTTAATTATTTTCCGTTAAAATTAACTGTATTTTTTTCTCTAGAATATTATCGTTTAAAGTTTTTGAGTGCATAAATTACTTACCATGGACCACGACCACACGAATTTTTCTCAAGAAAACAAGCTTTAGTGAAGGGAAGAGCCAGTCGTTAGGTGACAGTGACAGAGAAATGCGAACCTTCTTAGACTGGTGGACACGTGGCAGAGATATGTGAGTTGGAACTAAGATCCTAAGGTTTCATGTGGCCTAGTTTCTCGGTGGCCAGAAACGATGTCACGTGACCGGTTAGGCCCACACATGCACATTGCTACAACAGAAGATATTTTATGCGGGACCCATTCAAGAAGCACCATTTGAAGATTTCTAGCGTGTCTCTATTTGCTTTTGTATGATATTTTTCCTGTCCTTGCCCTTGTCGTGAACGCTAGATAACGTGTGGTGAAAATGTGAATGACAATGGAAAGCATTGTTTCACGACGATTTTTGAAGCCCGATATGATTACCTCTCTTATAGCAATGAATTTGTGGGCCTAACAAAGTTCAATATTTATGTAAGATTTGTGGTCGGATCATGTCAAAATTACTGTTCCAGATAAATTTTATAATTTTATATATTCACTTTTATTTTAATAATTAATATTAATTAATTATTTATTAATTATATCACTCGATTAAATTTTTTTAAAAATAATTATAATTATAAGTTAAAATTTTGTAATTTTCATAAATTAATATAAATAATCAAGTTTAACGATGAAAGGTTAATATAAAGTAAAAGATACGCTCCTAAATTTTATCATCAAGCATACTAAATTGATAATAGAGTGATTTATGAATCATGTTGTTACAAAGACGTGTGTAAAAAAAGGTGTTTAAAAGATACTATTTTACAAGCATATAAAAAAAATCGAAAAATTTTGATAATAAAAAAAAAGTTTATCATTTGTTCTTATTTTTTTATATTTTATTTAAAATATATTTAATATGTGACATAAATAATAAATTAAATTATTTATTATTATTTACGTACGTGTTAAAATTTATTTAAATATTAAATATTAAAAAGATCCGAGCAATACTAACATGTCTATTCCTTTGCTAGTGCACAGAAAGTAGGGCAATCAGAAAGGGACGGACGGGAAGACCAGCAACTTACCAGATAAGCTCAATGCCAAGGAGTGATTGACATGCAGACCGTACACCAATAATAGAGTATTTTGGTAAGAAATCTTGTTCGCTTTACAAATTATATTAGGGTATTGAAAATAATTATATAAATCATGTAAATTAACATTTAAAAATTAAATTTATTTATATAATATCACGTATTTATAGTTATGTTAAATGGTGACAAATAGTTAACGCATCGAAGAAGAAGGTGTAATGAATTGTAGTAATATTAATAAATAGATAAGATAAAAATATATAAAATATAAAAATTAAAATAATTAATATAAAATTTTAAATATTTAATACAAAAAATTTAAAATTTTAAAATTAAATATATTATATTAAAAATAATTTTTTAATTAATATTTTTTTATTTATTAATCACTAATTAAAGTATCTCAATCACAGTCATACTTTGAAGATTCGTTATTGACTAAACAGAAAGATAGTATGACTCCAGGAGTCAGTGTGATTGGCCTGGGAAAGTGCTGCGGCAATAAGAACAAAAAGAGTATATTCTACACCTTCGTCGCTGCAAATTTAGGTTAAAAATTGAGGAACAGTTGGAGGAAGAAGCACCGCATTGCTGTCATGTTTCAAACCCATGTGAGAAAACACTTTATAAAATCAATTACAGTAACGGGACCTTCAATTTCGCTTCTAAATATAATTTTCAATCTGCCCAGACGGCAGCCTGGAGCCTTTTTTTTAATTTTTTTTTTTTGGGGTTCCTTACATTGGCTTGATCGTCCTCACACGTGATTGAGTCAGAACGATCCCAGAAAACAGTCTTAAACAAAGAGAGCTTTCCTTGTGTTATTCGTTTCTTCCCGTAGGCGAAGACTGGATTTGGTCTTCTACTTCTGTCAACATTTTTAGTTAGATTCCAACTTCCAAGAAGCTGGTGCTTGCTTCTGCTAGAAGCACTTTTCGGGAAAGATAAGAGCATTTTTGCCACAAAAAGTACTATACAACCGTGGTCCTCTCTGGTGTTTCCACAAAAATAATTACGTTTTTCGGTCCCACAGTTAGCGTCTCTTGACGATGAACCATTTGTTTAATATTAACTTGACCCGGATGGTCAGCTGGCGGCCCTTTTCTTTATTCAACATAAATTTAGAGTTATAGCTCATTTAAATCCACAAAGTGAGATTTTGCTCTTCTCAAGACTGCCTCTTCCTCTTCCTCTGCTTTTCTACTCCTCCTTTATTCACAATTCTTGGCTCTGATCTGCAACTTTCTTTGACCGCTTAGCTCAGATCAATCTCTCCTGCAAAAATGATAGTGGGATTTTTTTTATATGCTACAAGTTCTCTATATTTTAGGCAAACATACGCATGTAGTTGTATATTTGAGTACATGCATGCGTGGTTTTCAATGAATTCAGATTTTGAGCTGCTTCTTTTTTGGATGTAGATCTTAACAGTATCTGATATTGTTTTGTTACAGAAAGCAGTGTTGAAATTGGGAGTACATGATGACAGAGAGAAGAAGAAAGCCATGAAGATAGTCTCTGGTCTTCCAGGTATTGACTTTTGAATTCTTTTTCCTTTCTAATTAATCACTCTCACTCTGTTTGGATGCTGAGAAAATTAAAGAAAACCCAGATGCTAAAACATGATAAACTGACCAATTTGATTGACCTTTTGCTGTAATTTGTAACAGGGGTTGATTCGATCTCAATGGACATGAAGGATAAGAAACTGACTGTGGTTGGAGACATAGATCCAGTAACAATAGTGAGCAAACTGAGGAAGCTATGCCACACAGAAATAGTCACAGTTGGACCAGCAAAAGAAGAGAAGAAGAAGGAAGAGCCCAAGAAAGAGGACCCAAAAAAGGCAGATGAAAAGAAGAAAGATGAATCCAAAAAAGACGACATAGCCGAGCTCGTCAAGGCTTACCAAGCCTACAATCCGCACATGACCACATACTATTATGTCAGAAGTGCAGAAGAAGATCCAAACGCCTGTGTTATCTGCTAAATTCTGGTTCCTGGAAAAAAAAAAACGAAGGATGAAAATAAATAAAAAGAAAACTATATATCTCGTATGTACAGTAAGAAAACCATGGCTTTATTCATCCTTCTTGTTTGGTGGTGTTTGTTCTACAGCTAATCGTATCCAATTTTGTTAGTCGAACTTCATTAATGAATTATCTAAGTTGTTTGTAGTAGTTTTCTCTCACTGGTGTGTGATTGCTCGTCCTTGCTTTCCTGGCGAGTGTTCTTATGGAATAAGGGTCAAGCAGTGTTGCTCTGGAACCATCTACTTGTCTATTCATTGTGAAAAAAGATTCAATGCTTGGTTAAAGATAATTCAGTCCATTAGGACTTTTTGCCAAGTAGAGATATTTTGATGTAGTGAAAATACATTACTAGCGTTTGAGTTAACGTTTGTTTCTACTGTTAGTTTGTTTATTTCTACTGTTATGCCTAATGATTATTTAATATTTTAATTATTGTATTTTTCTTAAAATAATTACTGTTTAAAGTTAATTTATCAAGATTTTATTTTATTTTTTTATAAATTGATTAATTATATTAATTTTAAACAAAAATATATTTTATAATTAAAATATATAAATATGTAAAAATAAATTTTAAATAAGTTAAATTGTTTAACGTTAAAGAATTTTAATACACATTAAATCTATTTTGAATACACGTAAAATTTAAGTTTTTATAAGTTGGTAAAACAAAAAATATTCGGACACATAAATAAGTAATATGCTCATTATAAATTTATTGTTTTGAGCTATTTTGGACAATAAAAATTTAAAATTTGTGCAAGATTTTGAGCGTGGAAGAAAATAAAAAATCAAAGATTTTAATAAAAAATCAATCATTTTGAACGATTTTGGACAATAAAAAATAAAAAATTGTGCAAGTTTTCGGGGGTGAAAGGAAACGAAAAATGAAAAATTTTGTTAAATTTTAATTGTGGGAAATATTTTCGCCCAAAATTGGTATACTCCATTAATTTAATAAAAAACTAATGCAGTGTAGATATTTCGATAAATTGAATTAAAAATGGGGCTATTTTCACAAATGTAAGTATGTTCGGTGGCATTTTTATAAAAAAAAAGACAACTTATCCTCGAAGTTCTTGAGCGTGAAGGACTCAAAGTCGTCTTCTCTTCATGTGTCATTTCATTCCTACACGCAAGTCGTTCTCGGATGTGCCGTTCCCTTGTCCTTTACACGTAGACTCCTCGATTGATCAAGTTAAACTTTGGCCGGCCAAGTTATTTTTGTTGTATGTTCATACATGTTTCCCCTAAATCTCAATAGACAAAGCCAAAAGGGTACCATTGTACACTTTGGTTTGTTCATTGATAAGACAAAAAAATGAACCCATTGACAAATAGCAATCAATGTATTCAAATAAATAATCAAATGAATGCCCGTGTACTGTTGTTGTTGCCAGAAGCAGTTTCTTTTATGCAAGCTGGTGTGCTTCTGGCCCCAAAGTCTTTTTGCATTGGCATGGAATTTTTATTAGGTGTGGCAAAGTTAGTTTTAATTTTAGTTTTATTTAAAATTAAAATTTATTTTAAATAAATTTAATTTTTAAATTTTAAAATTCAAACTTACCCTTTTTAATAAAATATTTTATTTTTCAATTTTATTTTACTTTCGATTTGATTTTGATTTAACAACAAAATATTTTTTTAATAATTGAGCATTTTTTCCATAATTTTGACAACAATTAATTCAACCAAAATGCCCAGAAAGCACACATAGGTACATCTAGCAAATCATGCATCCTAACATGCAATTGGTATGCAAAAACATACCCACAAGCCCACTGATATATGTTTTCCAGAAAGTATAAAACCATGCATCCTAACATACTTTGGTAAAACATTTATTTGCCAATCATTCCATTCATTGTTCTGAAATTAAGGAAAATCTTGTAAGGTTTTGCTTCTATAAAAATTATAGGTGCGCGTGCGCGCAGATACACATACACTAAAACCAAATTGAAAATAACATATAAGAGTAAAATTCACAAACTTACCTGAAATACTATACTTGTCAATCTTTTCGGCCAAATGAGCATTGTAGGCAATCTTTCCATTTGGCCCATCAAAACCATCGTCTCAATAATCCCATTTGAGAAATGCAAAATTTTCACTTTCTTTTCCTTCCCTTTAATCAAACTTCTCAAATTCTAAATTTTAAGCTCAATTTTCTCTTTTAAAATCAGAAACCTAAGGGACAAACTCAATAACCAAACTAGCTTACAACAATCAACACAATACATCTCGTCAACTTCACAATAAAAACCCAAATTCTATAGCATAAAAACTAATACATTGCAAAAGAAAAAAAAATTGTGTATGACAAAAAAGGTCTTAAATTATATATTTTGATATATGTGTGTGTGTGTAAAAGTCATCAAACAATTTAGTTCTTAAACATTACATAACGCAGTAATAGCAGCAACACAACAATATAGTTCACAAAATTATCATCCAGCAATTGACCATGTAGCAACAGCAGCAACCTGACAGCACCCAATATCCAAAAGCAACAACAACTCTTGCAATATCAATAATAAGAGCAACACAATAACAGCAGCAATATTAACAGTAATGTCATGTATCAATTAGTAAAATTTGTAAATATGTATTTAAGTTGTTTGTCACTTATTTTTCAAGCTTCAAAGTTGTTTTCGTTCACATTTTTTGCACTTGTCACCAAGTTCATTTCTATTACAAATAAATAAAAAATACATGCAATTCAGGTCACAATAAGACTAAACTAACATGATAAAAAATAAAATTATACAATTAGCTTTGCAGAAATCATATTGTTCAGCATCTTCAAGCAATTCTTCAATATTAATTGACATTGGCGTAGCTCATAACCAATATCGAGTACAATCAATGACTACACAAATTTTGGAGTTAAACAACTTGGGAATGGATCAAGCACACGACCGGATGTACCAAAAGCCGACTTTGAGGCGACAACAGACACGAGATTTGCCAACAAATTTCTTGCAATTCGAGAAAGAATCTTGTACTTGAATTTATTACTTTTCCACTAAGCTAAGATGTCAAGATTTTTTCCACCATCTTCGCATGCTTCTGCAAAGTATCTTTCCAACTCTGATTTAGGCTCCACATCTTCTTCATCTCTTAGAAATCTCATTAATTCACTTTGAATTTGTATATCGTCATTATTGCCACTTACATTACCACTCTTTTCCATCATACTTGAGCTTCGAGTTAAATTACTTGGTTCAAAACTTTTACAACCACCTTCATAAAATTCAAACAAACTTTGCAAGACATTCTTTAAATGTGCATATTTCTCTTGCACTTTTGCATTATCACCAATAAAAAGTCTCCTGCAAAAAATTTTTGTCATATACATTTTATATCTAGGATCCAACATAGCTGCAATGACAATTATAAAATTTATCCTATCAACATCACCATAGTATTTATTGAACTTTTCTTTCATTTTCAAATACATATTTCCAATATATAGATTTCTGTCGTTTGCCCATTCATTCATGCAAGTGAGGATGGAAACAATATCATGAATATAATCATTAGAAGTAACATATAATGATCTCGATAATTTTTTAGTAACAACATAAAACATTTTAAAAATCTTGCCAAAACTTTTGCCTTGTGCCAATCTTCCCAAGTTGGAATACCATCATCATTCTCAAGTTCAAATTTATAAGTTGGATCCTTATCCTCCATCCTTTTAAATGCTTTTTGAAACATAATGGCTGTCTTTAACATTAGGTAAGTAGAGTTCTATCTAGTTGAAATATTAAGACATACCTTATTATTATTAGTTATCTTTTCTCTCTCAGCACACAATTTAAATTGTCAGGCTCTTGCGGGAGAACTCCTCACATATCTCACCGCATTATGAATCCGACTAATGGAGTTTTTAATTTTCTCAAGCCCATCCTTAACAATCAACTTCAAAATATGAGCAGCACATCTTATATGGAGATAATCTCTGCCAATAACTAAGTTTGAAAGTCCACCCTTCATTTTATTGTAATTGTAGACATTTTGTCATTAACACCCCATTCTTGAATGCATGATTCAACCATTTTTCCTATGTCTTTCCCTTTATGACCAGGCATTTCAACAAAATTCAAAATTTTTTAGTGCAACTTCCAATCATTTTGAATAGAACTCAAAATATCCGTAGTTAAAGCAATTCTTGTATTCATGAATTTTAAGCATTTTCTCAAAGTAGTCTCTTCACTCATATATGTTTTCATATAATCCTTAGCAATGATAAAGCGAGAAACAAATTTAAATTTAGGTTGCAAAGTATGCACAAACTCCCTAAGCCCTTTATGTTCTACTATGACAAAAGAAAATTCATTTTTTATAATCATTCTAGCAAACATTAGTCTACAATACTCTTGATCAAATTTTCATGCAATAAGAGTACTACCTTCATTAGTACCACTAGGCTTGGCTATAAGCAACCTTTGCTTCTTATCAATATTACGAGGATATTTAAGACATCTTTCAACATGTTTCCTCGTTGCAGAAGTACCCCATTGAATTTTGTATGCTAATATCTTCCCATAATAATTACATTTTGTATTTTCAGCAATACCAGTAACTGAATTATTTAAATGCTCAAAATGATCCCAATATTGGAGATATTTTTACGAGTTTGGGATACCTTAGATGTAGCTTGAATTTCTTCATCACGGATATCCATCTTTGCCCTTGCAAACTTCTAGAACAGCAAAAGATACGCATTTTATATTAATAACTCCAAAATTCCTACATAATAAATACAAATTAAAACATTAAAATAAAGTAATAACAAAGTATAATAAAGAATTTGTATAAGTTTAGACCTGATCACAACTCAAAATCATAATATTTGTTTGATGATTCATATGAAATTAATTAATTTTTCTGCTATAATAAAAGATATATATGCATCTGCCTTTTTATTGTTTTTATATGTTATTTGAGTTATAAAGTTGCATATTCTTTAAGAAAATTTATGATTTAGCATAGAAATGTTAAAGAGATATACAAATCCTGAAATTGAGTCTGCGAGAGGAATTTTAAAATTTCACAAACCTACTGATGTTGTGAACTTATGAAAGTGTCTCCATTTTTGGAGGATAGAATTGGTATGTTCAAAAATCAGCTTTGATTTCACAGAGTATACATTAAAACTTCATAATCTCCGCTGCTTTCATAATCTTCCTCGTCTTCGTACCTGTATAATTTGCTATTCATCACATTGTCTTTAGTCCTTACACAACTTTTGTACAGTCCTATATACTGATATCTAGGGTAAGCCTATGCATTTATACTTTATAAATGCTGGAAAATACATACCATTGAACCATTGCCAAAAAGCATTTTGTCGTAACATAAGGTAGTTGATCCTATGTATTACAAAAATAAAAAAGGAAAAACCCACAAAAACCCATATAATAATATCACAAAAACATAAAGGAATCAAAGCAAATTTACCCAAATTTACCAAAATCCACAAAAATTTACAAATGAAAACAAGTAAAAGTGCACTAAACTTTTGATTGAAAGCGAACGAAATGAAATCGAAAATCTTCCGTTACAAAGAAAGAAAAGCTGGAGTTCAAAAGATGGAGTAGATTCAGTATAAGGCCTTCGGGCTGATTGAATTTACAGACTTGGGGAGGCTTTTGTACCCTAGAAAGTTATTAAAAATAGGTCAAAAAGACAGAAATTCAGGAGATAACTGGAAGTAGAGGAAGCTAACCGAGTCAACTAAGAATCAGTCATTTACCTGAACTTTGAACCCCCAAATATGTAGGTAGTGATGATTTCTCCTCCTCGTTTAGGATTACTTAATTCCCCTTTTTTTTTCTCGGAATATGTGGGATTTAAATTTAACAGTACCGGTTGACTCTTTTATCTTAGTGTTGAGACCATCTGCGAGAAAGTTGCTTCCTTACGCTTCTAGGAAGAAGAATGGTTCTCTTCCAGTGACCAGATTAGATCCAGTATCACTGACCACTTCTTCAGACATAGTTATTCTTGATACTTCCAAGAACGACGTAGAGATGTCTGCATCCAAGAACCTCTAAGTCCCACTTCAGCAGCTTAAAAATCTTCTCTTGACCTAATCGACGACAGAATGGTATGAATGAATCAAAGTTATTGGATTTGGTAGTTCTCTATTGATTTTTCTCTTTATCCGTTGGAAAATGGATCAAAAGACGAAAGGTAAAGTAGTAAATATCTATATTTTTCTTAAATTTGGCTCGGGTTCTTTTAGAGTCAAGTCGGGCAGAATATGATTTGTGTTTGGGTTGGTTTACTGATTCGGTTCCAGTTCTAAAAAGTTTAGAACCGAATCCTAACCTATTTTTTTGATTCTTTACGTTTGGATTCGGAACGGAATCGAAATAAATCGGTTTTGCTTGCATAACTGATTTTTCGATTCAATTTTTAACAATTTTGATTCGATTCAGAACCGTTGATCAGCCCTCATTTTCATGTTGTTGAGGGAGATTGTATTAGGTTTTTACGTTGGATTAAGAGTATAACTTACACTGCCAGAACAGCATTCTGAAACCTTTTTTTTTTTTACGGTTCTTACAACGACCTGATCGTCCTCACGTGATTGTCAGAGTGATCCAAGAAGCCAGTCTTAAACAAAGAGAGACTTCCTCGTGTGATTCATTCCATCTTGTAGACGAAGACTGGATTTGGTCTTCTACGCCTGCATGCATTTCAGTGTTGACAGAAGTCGTTGGAGAGCAGTGAATTTAATGATTCCAACTTTCATGGTAAGCCGGTGATTGCTTTTACTAGAAGCACTTTTCCGTAAAATATAGTGAAAATTTGAAATTATTTACTTAAATAATTAATTTTATATTATTTTTATTAATTAATTATTTTTAATATTTATAAATAATTTTATTCATATAATTATTTACATCTAAAATAATGTTAAATAATAAATAAATATCATTTATATAATAAAAATAATTATAATTCAGTAATAAGTGTATTTTAGTCATATTTTTATTGATTTAAACTCAATTTTTTGTTATTATATTTTTAAAAAATTTATTTCTAATAAATAATAAATTAAGAAATTTAATAAAAATAAAATAAAAATTAATTGTTTAATAATTAAAAAAACTATTAAATTTTTTTTTAAAAAAAATAAAAGTCAAAAAGTAAGCAGGCCTCTTTCGTGTTTCAACATAAATAGTGGCCTTTTTTGGTCGCTCAAACTCTTGACCATAAACCATCGTTTAATGCTAGCTTGATCAGGGCCGTCAACTGTTGGGCCGTTTCAATTCACCTGGTGATATTTTGCTCTTCTCTAGACTGCCCCTTCCCCTTCCTCTGCTGTTCTTCTCCTCGTTCATTCACAATTCTTAGCTCTGATCTTCAACTTCCTTTGACAGCTTTGCTCAGATCAATCACTGCTGCAAAAATGAAGGTGAGATTGAATCAATCATCCACATATAGTTGTATATTTGCCCCTTTTGTGTATATGCATGCGTGGTTTTCCATGAATTCGGATTTTGAGCTGCGTCTGTTTCTTGATGCAGATCTTAACAGTATCTTCTCTTGTTTTGTTACAGAAAGTAGTGTTGAAATTGGGAGTACAACATGACAAAGAGAAGAAGAAAGCGATCAAGACAGTCTCTGGTCTTCCAGGTATTGAATTTTAACCTTTCCTTCCTTTCTAATTAACTACTCTCACTCTGTTTGGATGTTGAGAAAATGAATGAAAACCCAGAAGCTAAAACTTGACAAACTGATCAATTTGATTGACCTTTTGCTGTAATTTATTACAGGGATTGATTCGATCTCAATGGACATGAAAGATATGAAAATGACTGTGGTTGGAGACATTGATCCAGTAACAATAGTGAGCAAACTGAAAAAGGTATGCGGCGCAGAACTACTCTCAATTGGACCGGCAAAAGAACCTGAGAAGAAGAAGGAAGAGCCCAAGAAAGACGAGCCAAAACAGGCAGATGAGAAGAAGAAAGATGAGCCTAAAAAGATGATGTGCGGAACTTGTTGAGGCTTACATAGCTTACAACCCACACATGACCACATATTAGTCTGTTAGAAGTGCAGAATGAGATCCTAATGCTTGTGTTTTCTGCTAAATTCTGGTTCCTGGTAGATGAAGTGAGGAAGAAAGCAAATAAAAAGAATGATATTTTTATGTCGTCCAGTATTTTGTGTCCAAAGCCATGTGATTTTGTGTTATAGTACCTCGCTATTTTTGTTTCGAGCTTACGTTATTTGCTAACACTAGCGAACATTGTTAAGAAACTAATGAGTTGTAAATGAAAGGGTAGTAATCCCAAAGATAAACTAACATAGAAACGTGAAATAACCTTCATTGACAAAAGTTCTCACAGAACTGCGAGGTAAGATCAATACAACATCATTTGAAGGTAATCTTCTTCAGCTATCGTCTTCTGTCCGCATCTCAACCCAATTCTGCTTAGCTTCTTCAAATCCAAGTAATGAAACTTTCTTCTCTGCATTCCAGCTGCTAGAAAGTGGTCCATAAGCAATCCCAACAGCAGACATTCCAAAAGTTTAGAAAATTGTCAGAAATGGAAGCCAAAACGGCACGTCAAAAAGCTGATTCTCCTTCACCACACCAAGAAAATGCAGCAATGCTATTCCAGTAGCTAAAGGAACCCCAACAAAGACCAGAATTCCTACCATTATTCTCTCCAACACCACCTGGGAAAGATGATCTTCATCGTTGTTACTGTTGTTGTTGCCAGAAGCAGTTTCTTTTATGCTAGCTGGTGTGCTTCTGGCCCCAAAGCCTTTTGCATTGGCATGAAGTTTCCATGATATTCCGGGAGAGTATATTAGATTCTGCTGGGTTTTGGGGTTGATAAAAGTGCTTCCTGGATTCCGTAGAGAAGGGTTTTGGAAAAGCAGGGCTGGTTTTTGGGAATAAAGTGGAGTTCTCATAAGTTCTTCTTAAGCTATATTAATTTCTCTGCTGAAACCATAAATGCATGTAATTGATGCTAATTATGTTATCAGAATCAAATGTGTGTTGATGCTTTTATCCTTACGATATTTTTGCTTTTTATCTTATGGTGTTTTCTTGAAGACTTCTGAAATTCTATCTTCTGGAGAATGCAGATGGAGCGAATTTTTTGTCACCCATGCGCTTTTTGTCTTCTTCTTTTGAATTTTCTGCTGGCCAATGTTTACGGAACTCCTGGCCTTCTCAGCTTCTCATATGATTTTCTTGAAGCCTGCTAGAAAAATGGCATCAACAAATATATCTGGTTTAGATGCATGTTATATTACCATGTAAATGAGATTGGCCAACTCATATTCTTAGAAAATATATGTTGTAGTATTTCAAGCTACCCGTTGTGATGATGGTGAGCAGCGAGCGGTTTCTGCCAAATCAGCTGGTGAATTTGGTGTAGATTTTCCAGGGGATGCAGACACAGTTGGTCTGATAAATGGGGATGTAATGTATGATGAAACTGGAGAATGCAGCACACGAGTATGATTACATGAAGATAATGGAGTCTGTTCATGATACGAAGTGGGGATACAGCCATTGGTGTTTTTCTTAGAGGAGAAATGAATGCTGCTCCTGGATATGAAGATCCTTGTGAATCTTGCATATTGATTTTAATCCTGCTAAAAACGTAGTTAAAGACTATGCTGGAAAAAGATGACAGATTGACTGAATCTGGAGAAACGAAAATGGCTATTACTTCTCGTGGACATCTACATATTCATCCAGTCTCATCCAGTATTTCCTCCTACAGAAACAGAATTGCAGCGTCGGGGATCCATTTTTGACAAAATGTAACAGAATTTGCTGCATTTTCCATTGCTCAGACTTGTGCTTCAGCTATTAATTAAAATGCTGACCTGTAGGAGTTCCTCCATGACATCCTCTAGGGCGATGATTCCGGTAACCTCCTCATCAAAACTGGGAAGAGACTCTAATTCTTCCTTGGAAATAATTGAAGGGTATGATTGAGTAATTTTGAAATATATTAGGGGTAAAATTATTAATTTTATTTAATTAAGGGACACAGATGTGATTTTCCCTAAATCCAGATATTTTGGATGAGCATTCGTTTCAGAATTTCCCTCCATAGCCAGGGTAGTTTTGTCCCTTTGCACTTTTTATCCATTATCCTCTACTCTGCATCGCAAGGAGTTCGTCTTTGAAAACCGAACATGTCATCGAACAGTAACACAATGGACGACGTTGATAGACTCTTCCAATGCTTCAAATGCGGTGTCTCTCCTCCGCGTAATCTCCTCTTTCATTCCTCAATTTCACTGATTAACATGCACAAGTAGGAGTTCGACGTGAGTTTAATATCACGAGATTTCTTGGTAGATTTGGCGAATACAAGTGTTCTGGTTTTTCTTTAATTCCGATTAATGTTGTTAATTTCTTGATATTTTAAAAGCTAAAATCTTTATCTGTATATATTGTTCTGATCTATAGCTAATTTTATGATTATCGAGGAATTTAAACTTAAAATTCTTCGGTCTGAGCTTGAAATTCAGGCATTTCTGTTCTAATGCATTGAAATTCAAGATGTGCCTTTTGTGATGGATGTTAATGGCGGATCGAATTGTATGAGTTTCTGCTCAATTTTGACATTTGCTTGATATCGCGGTACTTCTTTTTGTGTTTGTGTGTTCGCAGCATCTGCTATGAGAGAAAGAAAGAGAAGCAAGAATAAATTGAAGCAAAAGGGTGCAAAACATGAGGTCTCTCCTTTTTCTGGCGTTTTGTCTCCGGGATCAGCAGGCAATGGACAGAAAAGTGCAGCTGATGTACCGCTCTGCTCGGACAAAGTATATGCTTTGTGTTGTTTTATGTAACTTGCATGAACTTTTCATTGCATGCAATTAAATCTGGGAATCCTCAAATATAATTTTTGTCTGGCAAGAGAACTTATTTAATTGTAGGGGAATAATGCTCTCACTTGCATAGCTTGTTCTTCAGTACAGAACCTTTTAGTGCTACATTCTTCATTACAAAGTTGTGCTTCTTTGAGTTAACAATGAATGGTGAAAGTAATTACAAATCCATCTTTGATGTTTTACTCTTACTTTTTCTGGAGGTTTGATCTCTCTTTTGTTATGGAGATTTGATTGCATTTTGTATTTCTTCAGCTTGGTTCATCGATGGTTAAAGTAAATGGGTCTAACTGCGGGAAGCAGATCTCTCCCATTGTATTTTATGGGACTCCACATGGTGTGCCTCCAAAAAGACCATTGAGCTTGTTGCGACTGTTGCGTGAAATACGTGTTGATCTCTCTGAACAAGAGACATCAAACTTGAGGTATTTGTGCAACTGGACTTCTACCCTTTTCTTCACCAAATATGTTTCAATTTTTTATCAATAGTTCCATTGTATCTGTCTTCACGTACTGTACTTCCTATGGAATGGAATTTGACCCTGGTTACTTTTTTGCTTAGGAAAGAGGTATGGGCAACATTCCCAAGGCAGGATGAAGCAATTAAATTTGCAAAAGGGCATGCAAATATATATATTTTTAGTTATCAAGATCACTTCAATGGAGTAAGAAGGTTTCTGGTTTCAACATATAAGGAGTTCTGGAAGAGGTTCTCTTATGACATTTACTTGCATAGTTATCATGTTTATCATCTGTTGTTGTATTTTATATTTGAATTTTTATTTCTCTTGATCCTTTTAATTTCAGGTACAAAACAATGGATTCAAAATTTCGCCACCATTATGAAGTGATTCAGGAGGTGATAACTGCTGAATTTTCCTTCTGCAAACGAAAACACTTTTACCCCCTACATATAACAAGAATCATGTGATATTTGCAAATTGGCATTGAATCTCATTTTCAGCTTTTCATGCTGGTGTTTGATGTAAATGCGATTTGATGCATACCCTAAAGATTATATAAAATTTGAGCATATGCAACAATTTTTTGTGTTTTAATATATTAATGAAACTAAAGTACTTTAGAGTATATTCTCTCAGGAACTAGAGTTTAATTTCAGCATTCTGGCCAGTAAATTTTCTGATTTTTTTTTGTAGATTAGGGTAGCTCAAATAGTTCAAAGTCAAGGATACAAGAAACAAACTCCTTCAACCATTTTATGATTCATATTAGAACCATATCAGGGAGCTCTGCACAAGGATCAAATTTTACTAGTAACAATTGCATACATTTTAAATATGCATAGGAAGATAGACTCAATAAATGTTAAATGCAAATGGAAGACACCAAATTTTATAGCTAAAGCAGCAGGAGATTTAGTCACTTCAATTGCTTATGCACTTCGCTGTCGTACAAACAGAACACATATTTATGCTCACTTTCTTACACTCTGATGATGCGTCGCTTCTAGGGTTTACCATGCCATCTGTACTTCGATTTGGAATTCAGTAAGAGAGACAATCCTGAAACAAATGGAGATGAAATGGTTGATCTCTTGATATCTGTCACTTTGGAAGCATTATTTGACAAATATTCCATCTTGGCAAATGATGATTGGATAGTAGAGCTTGATTCGTCAACTGAAGGTATGGTGTTCTAGTTGGTTTATATTATGTAGTCTCTCCTTTTAGAACTATTGAGCATTCTATACTTGACTATACATGACAGGACCAACTTTAAAGAACTATTGGGCATTACATTTAATTTGCAAATGAGCTAACTTGTTAAGATCAATTATTCTTCTACTGATTCTTATATGCAGAAAAGTTCTCACGGCATTTAATTATTCGCTTACCAAAGACTGCTTTCAAGGACAACTCACATGCAGGTGCATTTGTTGCTGAGGTATGTTTTAGTGGATAAGTAATTGTTTGTTTCTAATTTTTTGACTGCAATCCAGAGATGGCTGTTACAACTTCAATGTTTCCAGCTTATTATCCATTTTAGAATATTGACTATTTGGAAATTTTTTGAGTTATTATTTATTAACATTATTATATTGCTTTTATGGTATATACAAAATGTACTGTCTGGTATGCCTCTAGCCTCGTTTGTTTTGCTGTAAGAAGAGAAATGTGCTTGTTTCCTAGAACATTCTTTTTCCTCTTTCGTAGAAATATCAACTATTGTCCCTATGTGTTCACATATTATCAGATATGTGCTCGGATAAGATGTGGAAGAGAGAGAGAGGAAAGATTTGAAAAACTGTTTGTGAAAAAGAATTCCAGCTCTACTGAACCTCTGGGCCAAATTTTTGTGGACACTGCTGTCTATTCTAGAAATCGTTGCTTCCGCTTAGCTCTATCTTCGAAGGCAGGGAAGAAATCTGTCCTTTTACCTACTGGGCGTTTCAAATGTAAGGACATGGTATGATACTCATCTACTTGCGATTTTCCATTTTTATTAGTTGGCAAGAAAATTTTCTTTTTTCTTGTATTATTCCAGGAATTAGTGAGCAGCTCCATTGATGCTCCTTTAGTCTTGTATCCCCAAACAAAAAAGCTTCATGATTTTTCCACTATGAAGCACAATAACATAAAATTAGTGAAATTCACTCACTAAGTTTTGTATAAACACTAGAGAAGTAGAATGGCATGCAGAGTTGCTAACCAGGATGTTTATCACCATCCTTGTCTCAGATGGAAATCTGTTAGTGGCTTTTTTTGAATGATTTATATTTCTTTAGCATTTGGCATGTAATAGTTAAATATATATCACCAAATAACAGAGTGAAGAAGATATGTTCATGGCTTCTTTGATCTGCAATATGGATGCTGACTGTGAGAAACTTTTAGTATGCAAAATGGAGTTGGATTGTGTCAAGACCCTGCACTTTGATACAGAGGTAACTTTGGACTCTGCATTAATCTCACCGTTGAGATGCCTTGTAGTGTGGGTACACTATGGATCAAAATGCAAATCTATTCACCAGTGAAATTCTTTTCCAATGCAGCTTCCTACTAATTTTGGAAAATATTGTCATACTTCTCAAGAATTTGCATCAAGTGCTTGCTCAAGTGATGCATCAACAACTTACTGCATGGGAAAGTCACCTTTCCCAGCTTTGGACAAATTTGTAGAATGTATCGCTTCCAATGGAAATGTATCTGGTACTGTCATGCCAATCTCGTCTCTTTACTTTTAGAGCAACTAATTTGAGCATGTTGGGAACTTAAGAAATCGATACCCTAACTTTCTTTTGGTGGACATCTTTTTTGGGCTGAATTTAGATTTTTTTATGGTAGATGTTTGATTTATAGGTTAGCTTGAATTACCTGGTTAAGTATACTCTTGGGTGAAACCCTGGAGGTTGGGTTTACTGCATCAAATTTTGTATTATGTGATGCCTGTGGCATATTTCTTGGCTAGTTGTATTATGCTTTATTGGAGACATAGCATCCAGGTCGATTTGAGCTTCAATTGATCCTTTTTTTGTTTAATTGATTCATGAGGAAACTGTTATAAACTTGTTTGTGTGTAGAAGAAGTGTCACCATTTTCTGTTCTCCATTCTTGCCTTAACAGTGTTGTCAAAAGATAGGATAGGTATTGTCACTTATATCCTTTGTCACCTTGCTGATAATTTGCTGAAATGTAGGAAAAATACGAAGCTGGTATTGGTTCTCAGAGTATGGATTGATTGTCTACAGCATGTCAAGAAATAGATACTGTGAGCGAATTGGCAGAGAGCACAAAAGCAATCATGGTAAATCTTATTTATTTTTGCAAACTGTTAGTTGTAAACATAACTTTTACCATTTTTCCAATTTAACCTTATTATAGTTAATACATTCATGTTGTGCAAATAATCCTCACATCTGCCAGTATATGTCATGATACTACATTTCATAAGCTCTAGTCTGACCATTTTCAATATCAACAAGATGCTTGAAATATCATTTAGTTAAAAGATTTCACAAACACTTCCACTTATTTTGCTTACAAGGTGAGAAGCTGATAAGAATTGACATTTTTTGGTACAGTAATGTATGTTGTTGATCTGCAGAGAGCTGTTTATTATCAGAAATGTCATGATCCAGATTGCAGTGGTACATCACCGTTTGATCTTTCTTCAATTTATAAAGTTTCATATCCTTCCAATGTATGTATGATCCATTTGAAATTAATTTCATTGATGGCACCAGGATACCGATCTCCACTTCGTCCAATCCCAATGGACACCATCCCAGATCTTCTGTGTTCCTCTGATTTGGAACAGATGGAGCATCATGGAGGGTTTTCACATAATAACACCGAATACCAATTTTTTAACTATTATGAGGAACAGGATTTGCTTTACCATGATGAACATGATACCGAGAGCTGTGGTAAAGATCCGTGGTGGATCGAAGCCATTAAAGTTGCGGACGATATTGAAAATAAGCAGAAAACATGGGAGCTCAGCAATGTGGTTAGTTTACTCAAAACGTATTACCTCTTCTGTTGCCACTTCAATTTCTCAACCCCAATTCATATACAGATATAAGTGTTCTGTGCGAAGAGTATAAGCCACAAGGACAAGTTCTCTAATCTGGTAGCACGGTAGGATGAAAACTGTGACTTTGAATGAGGCTAAAATGTGATAATTCCTAGAGGTTCACATTGATCTTGAACAATGGAACCTGTCCAGTTGTATTCGTGTCTGAAATTTCTTTTGTATCTTACAAACAGATGAACACTGATAACGAAGATGACAGCTGGTGGATGGCCGCGGAACAGATAGCGTCGCAGGCTGAAATAATGCACTGTAGTTAACTTAAGTGTTCAAACGGATGGTTGATTCTGTCGTCGCTTTGGGCTGGTATCAGATTCAGGGGTGGAAAGCTAATGCTTCTGCTAACTATTTCTATTGAAGGAGTAGGGATTAAAGAAAAGCCCCTGATGGCTTCTGGGGAACATTTAGTGGTCAGTAGTAGAATGCCCAATTGCTCAAGCCACAAGCTGGCGTTGGGGTTTCGGCGGATAAAGATTTCCCGGAGTAAGGATTCGTATTTAGTAACATCGCAACATAGCTGCAAGCAAATTTCGGATAGTCAAACGAATTTACAAGACGAAGAAGTCAAGTGAATTTGCACGTTCAAAAGAATTTTTTTTAATATTTTTTACTTTTAAAAAAATAAATATTAAAAAATTATAAAAATAACTTTATTTTAAATTTTATTTATGTAATTAATTTTATTATTTTTAAATAATTTATAAAAAAATAAATTCTTTATATATTTTTTTAATCAATTTTTGGTTGATTTTATAATTTAAGATTTGTTTGGGTTGTGAATATATAAATCTGTTAAACTTTTTGCAGTTTTTCAAGTGTAAAAAACCCTAGATTGGTGGAACATCAGATTTTAGTTTTGCAACGTTGTTCAAAATTAGTGAAGAGTAGTAATTTTGGTTTGCAAAATTAAAAAAGTGATATTTACGATAAATAGAGTACAAAATTAAGTCAAAATGGGGATTTTTTTTTGTTTCCGTATGCTTCTTCCAAAATTTTGATTGATTCTAGGCAACCAGGTCTTGGTCTCCTTCCTCGTAGTCTGCCACAATTTCATCTGCTTTTCTCCTTCTCTCTCTGTTTCTCCAAATCACTTTCGTTCCAATTTCTAAGTATCATCGATGGCTTCCACACCCATTTTAACCAACAAAGAGAATCCAAACAACACTCAAACGAATCTCCACAACACAAGAGCTCCAATCTTCATATCTGCCGACTCACTTCACTCCATCCTCTCTCACCAATCCCTAATTCAACATTTCCACTCCTCTCTCCCCAGTGTTTCACCCACAATCCAAACCCCGATCCGCCAAAGCCACGCCGTTTCACCGTCCTCCTCTCTTCTTCTCATGCCGTCCTGGTCCTGCTCCCCCTCTCTTCCCTATATTGGCGTCAAGCTTGTAACGACCTTTCCGCAGAACTCTTCGATCAACTTACCTGGAATTCACGCAAGTTACGTGCTCTTCAGCTCCACGACAGGGCAAACTTTGGCCTCTATGGATGGCACTGTATTGACTCTTTATCGAACATCTTGTGTATCTGGCTTGGCTTCAAAAATCTTGGCCAGAAATGACAGCCAAGTCCTTGTTATGGTCGGTGCAGGCTTTTTAGCACCCCATTTGATCAAGGCCCATTTGGCGGCAAGATCCAGTTTGAAGAAAGTAATCATCTGGAACAGAACTATCAAGAAAGCAAGCGATTTGGCTGAGCATTTGAGAAAGTGTGTTGATTATAGTGGAGTGTGCTTCGAAAGCAATGAGAATTTAGAAGAAATTATTGAATTGGGCGATATTGTGAGCTGTGCAACCAATTCCGAGACGGCATTGGTGAAGGGTGAGAAACTAAAACCAGGAGCTCATCTGGATTTGGTTGGATCGTATAAGCATACAATGCGAGAATGTGATGATGAAGCCATAAGGAGAGGAAGGGTATTTGTTGACAATGATGCTGCATTGGTGGAAGCAGGGGAATTGGTTGGTGCTTTGGAGAGAGGAGTGATTAAGGAGGAGGATATTGAGGGCAATCTGGTGGAGTTAATTGATGGGAAGAAGGTAGGAAGGAGAGATTCTGAGGAGATTACTGTGTTCAAGTCTGTTGGTTGTGGAGCTGTGGATGTTATTGCTGCTCAATTGGTGTATGAAATTTACATGAATGGTCGGTGTTAGATTAATTTGCGTAATCCATGTTTTTATAATGTCAAAGGTATGCTTAATTCTCACTTAAATGGTTTTATGACTACTTCTGATTTGTGATATTGCATACCGAACCAGATTACATAAAAATTCAGTAACATGCAATCAGAACTTGTATCTGGCATTAGAGGGGAAAGTCTGCAAATACACACCCACAAGTACAACTATTCAATAAAATTTTGTTGTTTGTAATTTTATTTACTGTGACTGACTACGGATTTGTGTGACAATTTTTGAAATAATATATATGCAAAATGGACTTGAATATAATACATTTCATGTATGTTACATTTTTTTTTTAATATTAGATTTCAAACATGAAATAAAAAATTTAAAATAATTAATGTCAATCTTAAAATATGAAACGAAAAAATTTAAAATAATATTATAAAATTTAAAACAAACAATGTAAACGGTTTAAAATATAAAATATAAAAATTTAAAACATAAAAGTTGGGACAATTATGTAAAATTTGACGTAATGTAAAAAATTTTAAATATGAACATAAAAATTAAAACGATTAATATAAAAATTAAAAAAAAATGAATGTATCTTCTATTTAGTGTATTCAAACTTATACTTGATGAATTATCGGTAAATTAAATTGTTATACAAATGTCTTGATATAACATAAGGATTATAGATTTTCCTAACTCAAAGTTAGTGGGACAGTAGGTAAATACATTCATTACAAAGGAAAAACTAGAAGAAATGAATTGATTCTCATTATACTGACAGAAAAAAAATACACTATATGACGGGTGCAATAGTTTTTTTCCTCCCCAGCCCAACAACACCACCCCACCCCACCCTCTTTTCCACATGCCATAATCAATCCATAATGTACAACAAACATCTAGAAACTGAGTTGGATTTTGAAACTTGACAATATCAGCATTCATTTTGATACATTTGTTCCTTTTATTTGCGGCTTCTGATGGAATAGTAGATCATTAAGCTGTCTCTCGGCACTATACCCAGAAGTAGCCTGTAAAGGCAGTTAAATACTGCATGATGAGGGGTAACTGGTTAAAATGTGATAATATGACATGGTCGGCCGATAGGAGGACTCGACTTTCATGGTCATACTTTCAGTTTTATGTAGAATTTCAGTGATGTCATGTAGAATACCTCATACTTTCAGTGGCTTAGAATTAAAGATATGAGGTATGCATGACATCACTTTGTCGTAATATAGGCATCTTAAGAAGCCCTCATATTCTACATGAACATATGATTGAATGCAGATTGCAAGCCAAGCAAAACATATTGAATTAAAACCTAAAACTCGGGGGTTGAAAGACAACTGACATACCTGAGTATTAAATGAGAACCGCAATGTTTGGATTTGTGTTCCTGAACAAACTCTGAAGTCAAATCCATGAGAATCTACACCAACAACTGAGACCTCCTGTGGTATATTTCAGAGAGAATGCAGATATTTGATATCTTATTGATCAATTAATTAAACTCTCAAACTCTTGTTTCCAAAAAAAATTGCAACAAAAAATTTTTGGAAGGTGGAATGGATGTAACACTAAAGAGTTTTGTTTAAACTAATATTGCAAAGGCCCTTTTGAATATTTGGGGCGGCAAAATCCAATCAACATCTTCAAATAACTCATAATTGTGCAAAAATTGCCATGGAATTAGAAAACATGTTACTGCATTCAACAATCGGACAGGCCTCCTTCAACACAGCTCATAGAATTATATATAACTCAGCATGCTAAAAACTAGATGATAAGTACTCCTCAAATATTTGCAAAAATAATAAATCCATTAGCCCAATTAGTTCAGAAACCTAATCAGCAAGTTCTAATGCTTTACCTCTACTTGAATACCCTTAGATCTTGAACAGAGAGATTTTGAGGCCTTAAGTGGAGTTTTCTCCACCAGCTTTCAGGCGAGATATATTTTTCGCTGGTTGAGCTTTTCTGAAGTCTTCTACATCAACAATAGCCTATGAAGATGCAGAATCAAACAATTATCTTCTTGAAAGTCAAAGTAGGCATTTCCAATTGAGAATGCAACAGCTCGTATTGTGGAAAAAGATCACACAAAGCAGTAAGAGCAATGCTCTCTGGATTACTAATTTCATGTACATATAGTTTCTAGACCTTAATAATAACTCCTTATTATTCTCAAAGTACAACAAATTAAAAAAAGATTGTTGGAGTGGGGAGAAACTCTCCATTTCCTGACTTTAGAGAATAGATTACAAAACTTATTTTAGTTATCAAAATGTCAAAAAAAATGTTTTGGCAAGTACACAGAAAAAGGAAGCAACTTTCCTGCAATAGAAGGTCTTTGTTATCCTGAATAACTTTGAAACAGAAAATCTGAACCAGCAACTAACTGATAAACGAATATGTGATCTGATCCAAACAAATATTTGATACTTCTAATGTGTTAAAGCTAACATGCTTTAGCATAAACAGAAGTTGACGAACAATTACTACATATTTCCGCAAGCACATAAGGACAGAAAAATTTTAATACCTGGTGTGCATGAGCCAAAATCAGCTGAATTTTAATAAACTCTAACCTGTAAAATGAAGTCCCATTGATTGGAATATCATCCTTCTTTGACTCTGCAGCATAGAATGAACTGTCACTGGATGACTATTCATGTCTGTGACCATTGAATATAGGGAGATCTTCTTGTTTGTTCTCTACAACATCTCCACTAATGTCAACATCATGGGACTGATTGCTTGATATATGCTTCTGGATGTCAGAGTGTTCTTCAATTCAGGGAGCCTTAAAAGGCCTTGGATAGCTAGCCCAGCTGTAGGTTGCTCCATCCAATCTATACGATCATCTGAAGCAACCTATTCATAATAGAATTCAAACAGAAGAAAAGCTCATCAAATGTACTAGCCGCAGCAAGTCAAGACAATTGTTTTATTTATAAGAAGCTGACGTTACAAAGTGGGACATAAAAATCACAGAGAATAAGCATGTTAAATGCAATCATGGAACCCACATGAATTTGAGGTCACCTTCCTAAAATCATATCTATTGTACTCCATCAAGAAACCAAGGAATTAGGATGGATAATTACCTCAGCAAGCTTTTCAGCAGAATACATTGGATGAGAAGAACGCATGGTCTACAATTTTGCCCAGTCCCCAACTGTCTCATCTTCATCTTTTCTGTCTTCGAGAATGTCAACCCAATCCTACAAGTAAGAATTTTACATATCATGAACAACATTACATTTATTCTCGAAAAGCTAAATCCATGCACCAAAAGTAATATCTAAAGAGAGGAGAAAAAAACAAACCTTATCAATCCTCGTCCTCGTCATCTTCAACATCAATCTCGTCAGTTCCAAAAACTTTATCTAATGGACCGGAAAATTCCATTTCCTCGAGAATTTCCATGGTATCAAAACCTATTATCACTTGCTGCATTGAATGTAAGCCTGAAGTCTTGAAAAACTAACAAACAAGGATATACTGATGCACCTTGCTAATACATCATAGTGAAAAAGCATGTGCTTCTAGAAGTATTTAAACAAATTATTACTAAGTTTCTGAATGTTGCTTAATTAAGGACACACCAACTCAAAACCAGAAAGACGAATTTTCCCGTTATACAAAATTGTTTTTGCCTTAGACAAAAATAATTCTACTGTTTTTTTTTTTAAAATCAAACATTTGCATCATACAAACATCATCTTATGAACTTCATATTAGTGTTTCTACTCTGCATGTGTTCATATAATCTGCAGGCAAGTTCATGGGAAGAACAAAATCCAGACCACAAAGTTATTTTCTGAAGTTAGCTCTGTAAAATATCTTCCTCATTCTTCATTTCAAAGTATGTACCTGTGGTAAATCAATTCAGTTTAACTGACGAGGAAGCAAAGGGCAAATTGATATAACTAACATGGAAAAGACGAAGTTCACGTATCAGACTTTCTTCCAAGTTCATCAGTTACACAAGGCAATTCTGGCCAGGTAATATTCCCATGAATTCCATCATTGACAAAGTCTATAAACACAAGTGTCGCCTTACTGCTCACCTGAAAACAACACACTGCAGGCAGCATTAGCAATGCAAACAAAATAATTTACACAGCAATGCAATTTAAGGCATTTACAAGAACTAAAGGTAGGGATTCAGTTTTAAATAAGCTGAATTCACCTATTAATATAGCCCTTTCATGTTTTTGCCGGATACTAATTCAACTCTGAAACATCTGTTAACTGTTGATAGTAATCAATCTTAAAATGACCTCACCTCAATAAGGATTCTAATTGAAGTTTAAACATGACCTATCAAGGTAGCACAATAAACTTTGGGATAAAACATTAGTAATGAATTGCCGTCGAATAACCTCCTAAGATCAGGTACACATCCTTCTTAATTTTGACATGTTCATGTTCACGGGATCTAATTTTCTGCATGGTCACCATCAGCCTCAATCTAAATATAGAGAGGTTCAATAATGTTTAATCAATAAGACTTGGCTCCAATAGTTTCGACGATTTGGAGATGTGAGGGATCACACATTCATGCGTATTAAAAGTCGTTCATCTCGAGGGAGCTAATATTTTCAGAAAGTGAAATCAATATAATACTCAATAAAGGTCCCAGTAGTTTCAGCAGTGGTAAGTCTAGCATTCGCTCCATTCTTTAATGTTGACTCCACAATGTCCTCAGATGGATGGTACCGCGTCCTTCCATACTTCTTTATAGGATTTAGAGCAGATGCTTGAAACCTGTTCCTGATAAGATTGCTCCTTCGTATCAAGGAGCTCCTTCAACCTTCGAAATCTATTCCTAAAAGTTAACCTTCACATTTATAACTTGCTTTGTTAACATCTACAACTGTTAACAAGAATGCGGCAAGGTCAACCATTATAAGACTCAGAGTTCGAATTTTTTAATAAAATTCAAGTTTGATTTCATGTCGTTTTGATTGATGTCAAAATAAGAAACGATACTTTCTTGGTACATTTTATGAGCAGTTAAATGAAGTAATACAAATAAGGAAACAAAATAAAGTTAAAATAAAGCATTACCAATGTATGTTGGAGCAGCCGGAGTAGAAAAGCCGGAAAGAGGTGACGTTGACATCAGGAACATCCTCCGCGTTGCAGATAGAGCGGTTATCATCTACAATTGAAGATGCAGAAAAAAGTCAAAAATGTAAGGCAGGCACTGTTTGGTTGCCGAGAAAATGCAAGAAAAGTAAATAGAAATGGAAGATCTGAATGTCGCGGGCTGACGGTTAAATGTTATAATTTTTGTGACGCTGAAGCATCATCTCACTCCCAAAGAGCTAGCGTGAAGATGAGGTGCACGGCTGTATTCTAGCGTAACAACAACCATTTGTATGGCTACAATCGGGCATACTTACTGTACACGTGGCGTTGGATTTCCTTTTTCGTTTCAAAACGCACCGTTTGGTACCTTTCACTTCAGCTGTTTGGATACTAGTAAAATAGAAAAGCGCAAACATAAAAAATTGATTAACGAGAGAAAATTGTAACTCGTGGGCGCAAAGCAAAGAAAGAGAGAATATTCCGTCAACTCTACTGGTAATCTTTCTATTTGTCTAACCCTTCCTCCATTCGCAGTTGATCAGATAGAGGTGCTAACTGGGAAATAAGTTACAAATGCTGTCAAATGCTGTTATTTAAGCTAAAAATTTCTCACTCTGAATTTCAATTTGATATCTGTTCTGGGTTCTCTGCTAGTTCTTATCCCCAGTGCACTGTCGTTTTGAATGAGCTTTTCAATGAGGCGTTGGCACGCTATAGAAACAGTGCACTGATGTTGAAGGATTTACTTCTCTTTGTTTGTCAGGATGCTTTGTTTGAGATATTCTTTGCCTCTCGTTACTAAAAGATTAGAACCAATCAAGATTTCCGGGAGTACTAGAAGTGTTGTGGTAAGCTTCGTTGAATTGGTAGAGATACTGTATACTATATAAGTTAGCTATCTTTAAAAACTGTCGCATCCATTGATTGTCAATGTGGGAGAAAGTAAATTGCTAGACATCCGTCAATGGAAAGCTTTGAATTTTCATAAATTTTGACAACATAGTTCATTGATGTCTAATGGCTTGCCATTAAATTGTTAATAATTTTCAGGTATGTGCTGCAAAAGGTCCACGACCAAGATATCCTCGGGTATGGAAAACGAGGAGGAGAATCGGGACTGTCTCCAAGTCAGCCAAGCTTGTTACTTGTGTAAGCTCTTCACATTCTTTATTCATTTTTCTTTTTCCTGTGTCATTTCTTATTCTTATTGCTGTTTGTTTTTAACCATATGCCAGAACTGATAAATTTAAAGATTGCCCATTTTCCTGAATCGGAAACATTTAGTTAATTTCCCTTGTTAAATGAACCGTCTAAGAACAATTAATGGACCTGAATTTGATGTTGTTATCTTGAATAATGCTTTTTTATGCAGATAAAGGGATTGTCAAATGTTAAAGAGGAAATATTCGGGGCTCTTGATTCCTTTATTGCTTGGGAATTAGAGTTTCCTCTGATTACAGTAAAGAAAGCATTGAAGACTCTTGAGAATGAGAAGGAATGGAAGAGGATAATTCAGGTACTACCAATTTGGGAACCTTTTTCTCCTTTCCTTTTCATGGCTATTTGCATATAAGATCAAAAGTAAAACAAGTATTATGTGGTTGTTGTAGGTGACAAAATGGATGTTGAGTAAAGGTCAAGGGAGAACAATGGGAACCTATTTTACTTTACTGAATGCTTTAGCAGAGGATGGGAGACTTGATGAAGCTGAAGAACTTTGGATGAAAATATTTTCAGATAACCTCGAAAGCACACCACGTACTTTCTTTGATAAAATGATATCTATTTACTATAATAGGGGCATGCACGAGAAGATGTTTGAGGTAATGCTATGAAGTCTAATTGTAAAGTCTAAACTCCGTTATTTCATCCCTTGTGTTTTAACTCTTTTGTTTATGGGATAGAGGCTAATTATAGCGGTTGGTTTTAGAAGTATTCTCTACTTTAAATGAAAATATATACGTCTAAAAACTCTAGCTAAGTACTTTAATGTGAGGGAATGTTCAAAATAGGTAAAGTCCTCAATTAGCACACTTTGTTGCCAAATGTAAACTCATCCCATAATTCTATTTGCTTAGTTGCTAATCACACTTGACTGGTAATCCATGTGATCTTCCAACTGAGTGAGCCATATTTATGATTATTTCTTGGTTTTGAACTATATAAAAAGAAAAAAAAAAAAAGAATTCCTTAACATAATCTACCCCACTACAACTCTGATGTGAGCAAGATTTGATCCTAAAACCTCTGGTGTCAGTCCTAGACAACTTACCAGTTAAACCATATAATATCTGGACAGTGGACTATAATTCACTGGACCTCTGTATTTGTAATGCCTACTGTCGAACTTTCCTGGACTTCTGTTTCCTTCTAGTTGACTTGCATTTCAACATCATGAACTATATGTCATTATCTACAATTTATATTTCCATGAAGCAAGTCAGTTAATATTTTGCATAAACATGTTAACAGTTTATATACTGCCCATAAACTACTGTCTGGGTATGTAACTTTCTAGTTATTTACTCTTGTAGATATTTGCCGACATGGAGGAGCTTGATATTAGACCAAATGTTGGAATTGTTACAATGATGGGAGATGTTTTCCAAAAGCTGGGTATGTTGGACAAATACAGAAAATTAAATAAGAAATACCCGCCACCTAGATGGGAGTATCGATACATCAAAGGAAAGCATATTAGGATCCGAGCAAAGCCTAAAGTTGAATGGGATGGTGCTACTGATGGCAAGACTGAGGGTGAGGAAACTAACAAAAATCTCATTGAGTCATCTCAGGAAGCTGAAGCAAATTCAGATGAGTCCTTTGAGGAGGCTGAAGCAATTACAAATGAACTGTTCGAGGAAGCTGAGGCTAATTCTAATGAAATCAATATTGCTTCGGAGAGCTACATGTCATGCTAATCTGTGTCATTGTTTCCTGGCAGTTGGTTAGACTATTGGCTTGCTGGGATCATATTCTGCCATTTGAGGCAGAAGAAAATAGATTCATTTAGACCAGCAAACATGATATTTGAAAATGCAATGCTCCAAAGGTTGTCAATTAAGAAAGCGTCTTTGCGGTGCCAAACTCGTCCTAGATGGCAGCAACTGCAAAAACTGAATCACACCAACCTGATATATGCTTATTGTGGATGTTGCAGATGCCAGCATGAAATGTATCCTTGACTTTTAATGACTTGTGGAATAACTTTGATTTGTACATCTTTTCTGCTATATCCAGGGACTATCTTTGCCTTTAGTATTAATAGTCACTTCACATAATCCTGCCATTATGTCACTTATCGGTACCCTTCAGCTGCAATATTAGAATGCATAACCGGACACCAAGAATTTGCAAATAACAATATTTTCCACAAAGTTTCCCCCTTTATCCGTTTACCAGAACAGTGGTTCGCATGGATATATGACAAAGTTGAAGAGGAATTCTTACAAATCAACGAACAATGACGACGGTTTCTCTAATAAATCATGCTTATTATATCATCCATCAATGGTGACGTGGTAATGTTGACCAAAACTGCTGGTCCTTGTATACCAGAGGATGGTTTAGTATAGCGTTCAAAATGGAAGTTGACCAGAAGCATGTGACTTCACAGGACACTATTGCCACTGAAATTCTAATCATGAGGTATGCAGGAAAAACTGGGGAGAAAAAAAGAAAACTGTGCATTACAAGTATATCATACTGCTCATGTGAATCATAAATTTCACTGAAATGGTTAAAAATGGGTTCTAAACCTAGGTATACAGCGTCAAAATTCTGGAGAAGGGCACAATGACTATCACAATGGTGGCTGCTAAGTTCTTTCACCGATTAAAATAATCAAAAATTAAAAATAAAAGGATTATTCTTCGATTTGATAAATAGGACTATTGGTTTCACTCCTCGTCTGTGCCAGAATGATCCGATTTTGCACCACTTTTACTCAAGGTGCCATTGGCTGCAAGGCCCTTCTTTTTTGTATCCTTCTCATCACCCTCGTCTTCACTGTACTCACTATCATAATCATCCTCCACTTCTTCACCCTCCTCTTCCTCTTCAGCTCCGTCCTCCACAATGGATCCTTCTTCGGACGCGAAACCCCGGGTGCCAGCCCGAGTTCGTTTCAGAATTTTAACCTTCAAGTTTGTCCTTTTGTCACAGCCTAACCAGGAGTCACACAAGCAGTAACAAGTCAAATTGTAACTACCCTCAGCTGGGGCCTGGATCTTGCCCATCACCAGTCTCGAGCCGCTTCGCACCTTCTCGACCGCTTCTCTAACTGCCACACCTATATCCTTCACAGTTGCTCCTGACCCTTCCATACTATCCTCAATCGCCTTGGAAGCTGCAGTTACAGCTGCAGCTTCATCCATGAAACTAACCTTTTGGGAAAACCACACATTATTTGAGACAGAATCTGCCAGCAAAAACCAAAAAGTTTCTTCCTTGTGGAATGGGTAGTAAGGGGCATGGGGGAGGGCGCCAATCAGGCCATTACTGCGGTTGAGAGTAACCCAGGCTTGGACTGTCATGATATCACCCTCTTGTATTCCCTCCTCACCCTCAGTCTCGCATGTAACTTCAACTGTTACAGAAGGCATCATCTCCAGTACCCTCTCAACATCCTGTACTTCTGAAGAAGAAAATCCACCTACTTGAGTAAGCAGCTCAGCACGATCTGACAGGGCCATATCATGGAGTTCCTGCAATGTTCTCACCTTCTGCAAATTGAAGAAACGGGACCTCTTAACAAGATGAATGAAAGAAATGATTCATAATACCTAATACAGACTAACGCACCATCTTTAATTTGTTCAAAACAGTATTCATCTTTCAGTCCAATAAGAAGGCTTAAAAGTACATTTGCAGCCTTAGAAGGAAAGAAAAACCAACTCCTCAAACACATCTGCACTACTCAAAACCAATTATTTGAAATGCACGGTTAAAGGATTGGGAATCTCTAACAATGTGAAAGGGAAAAAAATAAGCCACTACATGGGGAAATGTAGAGTGCAAGTTTTCTATTTTTGTTCAGCTAAATTGTAAGAAACTTTGTTCTGGTTTAATTCAATCGTATCCCAGACATATGAGGTAATAAATAGTTTTATGTCGGGTAAAACACAGCAAAATACTTGGGAAGACCTTTGTGAGCAGAAATAAAAGCTGAAATATGTAGTGCTCATTGACAGCTAGCAAAAAGGCTGGTATTAACAGTTGCATTCCTGCCACTTTCTGATTCAATATAGCATTTTATCCACTAACCTTGCGAGCTATCTTTTTGATAACAGCCTCACTAAAATGTGGCAGCTGCAAGAAGGGGGCAATGCCTTCAGTGGATCCTCCAGTTGCCTTCCTTGCACTGAGAGGTACAGCCTGCATCAAAGTCCATATAAACATAAGTATGTCACAAGAGTTGATATGACCAGTTTATAGAACAGAATATAAGAAGTGGCATGCGTGCAGAAATATTTTTTTCCGAATGTGCAATAATGAATAGATGAAGCTGACTTCCAAATGCTAAATTGTGTTTCAAACAGAAAGACACAGGGACCAAGTATTACAAACTTGAGGAAATGACTGCAGATTAATGTCTGACAGAAACTAGCATACTATCAAAATTAGCAAACATGTTTTTAATTGTTACCAAGAAGTCGGAAACTAATATTTCCACCAGGCATACAATTAAGAAACAATCAGTCAACTAAGCAGATTTAAGATCTAAGAGAGGTTGAAGAAGGCAGATCAAAAATGAGAGAGGGCAATGCTCTCAAACCAACAAAAAGATAGAGTCCATTTTAGAATGTTAACATAGAGGGGGAAAAAATAGAAGATGATTTCATAATGACCATGAGTAGCTAGTCTCCCCAAATAAGAACCTGAATGATACACTGAGAGAGCTCGGCGACCCCAATTGCAGGCCTAAGCCATCCATGACCCTGAGCTGTGCGTGGTATAACTGCCAGCTGATTAGGGAGAGAGTGCATTAATAATGTCTACGAAGAATCTCAAAGCCATGATAAATAAATATATCATCAAATTATGCTAACAGAGTTGCACAGGAGAAGTATCATATATTTTAAAGTGACCATAAGTTTCAGTTACCTCGCATGCAAAATGAAATAATTCACTAAAGATCTGATAAACACAGCCAACAAGAAAAAGATAAAGACTTTATAAACAAGAACTGATGCAACTAGTGTAATCTATGTACATATATTTATATGCATGTCTGGGTTTTGCTATTTCAGGGTTTTTTCCCAAACAAATGCATCAATTCAAAATTAATACCCCTCTCCTTGTCTGTTGTGCTTTCATGCTAGTTCCATAAGAAAACAACAAGAAGATTCTGTTGACATAAATACTTAACAAACTGACAAAGAATAATGTATAAGGGAAACATTCAGTGGAGACTTGACTAATATGCTCAGAAGGAATATGGAAGAGTACCAATAAAACCATTAATGTTCAATTAAAATGCTACCAGAATATCAACTTGACACAACTAAGCCTTAATCCCAACTAATAATGTCAACTTTATGAATTCTTTTCACCATTCTACCCTTCTAAATTAACATCCTCCATAATGTTCTACAAATATGTGAAATGATAACATGCAAGGAGGTCGCACTGGAAAAGGATAAAAATAAATAAATAAATAAATAAAATATCAGAGTGAATATTGTGAGCTCCACTTGTTTGGAGCTACAAAGAACTGTTACTTGAGTAACAAAGATATGTACTCCAAAAATAAAAGAAGATAAAATCAATTTCCTTCTCTTGCATGAAACTGATTTTATCAAGCAGACTCATTATAAGACCTATGTATCAAATGTTGTGTCTTATGGCCATTTTATAAAAATTTTTATATACAATTAGTCACAGAGTTACAGGAGATGCTGAAATGTCAAATGTCACCCTCAAAAATCTATAGAAGCCTACCGTAATCTAGAACTTGCAAATATTACCTTCATCAATTCTTCTAGGAGGCGAGGTGCAAGTTCTAGCACACGTCTGAAATCACCCAGCAAAGCTGGAGATAATGCAGCTGATTCACGAGTCAACTGAGCCTGAATCAACAACTCTGTCTGTATAGAAAAATGAAGCAGAAGCATAAGAAACTTAATAAAAAGGGGAGAAAAACCTACCATGAATGCTCAATATGGCTAAATCTTGGTCCATATATTTACCTTAACAATGGCAGGATGCTGCTTCCAGAACTTTGCCTGCTCTTGCTTAATGTTTTTTAGATCCAGATTCAATTCACTCCTTACTGACATAAACAGCTTCTGCAGAGGTTCATCATCAGTCCTACGGACTGGAATTTCCATATATTCGGCAGCCTTGATGAAAACTTCCATTACTTTGCTGTGTAGTCAAGGAATCAAATGAGAAAAACAAAATAATATTATAGATTGTTTACAAAAACAAACAATGAACAATTGTAAAACATAATCAAGTGATTCCTCAAAGATGGAAATAGATGCTTCCAAACTAACCAGTATGGTGCATGTACTAAGTAGAGCTTCAAAATCTGAGATGTATATAGCTTATATGTAAATTCATCAGAAGTAGCTAAAATCAATCTATGATCATGTATCGATTATTAATTTGCACAAGTTAATAAAAATACAGTTAGATACAGACTTGACTGAGAAACCTTAGTGATCATGCCTTACTTATGCCATGCAAGCATAAAGAAAGAAATCCATGTTTTCACCAGTAAGAAGTTATTATCATGCATGCTATTATTCAATTACATCATATATACACAATGCATATACAGTCTGGCACTAATAAATGGTTCATATGGTAGCCTAGTTTATGGAAGTGATTAATAGTGAAAAATTACGGAGAAGAAGCAGGTACCTTGGGGCCAAAGAAGGTTTCATGAAGTAATAGTATGCGGACAATGTCTGATGCATGACATAATTTCCCGTATATTTTGCTGACCTTGAGAGATAAATAACAGCTATCACCAATGGCAGGAGAATACAAATTCCAACAATCCAAAGTAAAAGTATGCCACCAGATGCCCCATCAATGTCAAGCAGGAACTGAGGGAGAGCTATGCCCATTTGAAATCCCTGTATCAACAAACTTGCGCATTAGTTTCAAAGGGGTTATTGAATTGATAAATTTCCAAAAGAATATTAAATTTAAATTGCAATGGGTTTTTTTAGAAGCAAATGGAACATTGCCTGTCTACCATCTGGATGACCATATTTTTCATAATTCTCACGAGATATTGGATCTGTCAGAGCTTGATAAGCCTTAGATATATATTCCACAAAGTAACTGTGGGCCTCTGAAATATAAGGCACAGGTTAATATTCAAATGTCACATATTTCCTGTTAACTAAAGTTCAGGTAAGCAAAAACATATAAACAAAATAATTAAAAAAACTGTCAACCTGGATCTGGGTTTTTATCAGGATGATACTGTATGGAGAGTCTCCTGTATGCCTTCTTTATATCTGAATCTGAAGCCCCAGCATCCAATCCAAGTATGCTGAATGGCTCAAAAACTTGCATCTTCATTTAAAGGAGGAGAAAATACATAATTTCAGTATCAAAATAACATAAATATAATTAAAGAGCCTAAAAAGACAGAGTGAAATATAAGTACCATAGCTCTTAACAGAAGCATAATGAACAAGCAATCATGGATAAAAAATTTTAAGAAACATATTTACCTCACGACTTGTACTTTTAATGTAAAAGACGAGTATTATCATGATGACCCAGAGCAGTACCAGTGTCATGTTACTACATGTTGAGAAGTTTGAGATCTGCTAAAACAAATCCAACGAGCAGCAGAAATGAATGACATGCGTCAACCAAACCAGGCAAGTCATTACATTTCAAATAATTTGATTAAAAGAGGAACTCACTCGCTTAAATATAGATTTTCTGTACTTCCCAGAACGAGCACACTCTGAGCACTGGCAGTGGATGCTCTTTGCTTTCTTTGAAGCAGCACGACACAACTTTAGTATCGTATAAGGCACTAAAGGGAGGGCCATTATTGTCAAAATGAAAATTGGGAACAACTGACTATTCTCATTAGTAGCAGCCATTGCAACCTATCCAAAACAACTCGAAAATTGTTACTGTTTCTGCAGAAAATATCTGATTATAACTCTTAGTTCGCATATATGTAAAAGTTGACTACACCGTAAGTTCAACAAAGGATGGATGCCAAGAATTTTTCAAAAGGCTTACAAATTTTCTGATCTATTCCAACTTTTCGTCTAAAAGCAAATTCTAAATTCAACATTGTGTCAGAGAACTGAATATTACTAGTTTATATTATTCAAACATTAAAAGAGGCCACTTTGAGAAGTGAAAACTTGACCAATCACTGTAACATATAACTTTCATTTTTCATTTTTTCCCCTATAAACCACCAACCATAGAAATTATTTGTGGTCATTGGTAGACAGTAACCTTTTGTAAATGAACTGTTTACATATCAATCCTATTGTAATTCAATATCATACATATTCCACTCATGTAAAATTTAGTTGCTTTGTGCAATATAGTAAAAATGGAAACGCATTTACAAGTCAAAATCAACCATTAGATTCAATACTCTCAGTTTACTTATATCTCACCGACTTTCAAGTTTAAGGAACAAGACTGAAATTTTATCATGTATAAAACGATAATGGTTACAATATAGATACCAATTACATATACTAAAAATGCATTTTACTCAAGAATCCAAATCGCAAAAATCAACCTACTGCAATTTGATCCTCTCTCTGTGTGTTACATGAAACAAACACCGTGCGCTCACAAATTCAAGTGCTCCAAAGATTTTACCAATACAAATATATATAAATATGCAAATGAGCTCAGTCACTGATTTTCTTTTTGCATATATTGAAGAACAAATGAAATCAAATAATAGAACCTGGCCGCACAAAAAATTGATCAATAACTATGAACTCAATCATGCAAAGACAAGTCTAGAATTAGATGAAATCCACATAATGAAATTCAAATAAATTCCAAACCAATCAACTAAAATTCGCACACGAGTTCAGCTGAAAGTTCATAATTCAGTACCACAATGGTAATAGAAAAATCTTTGAAATTACCTTAAAATAAAATACAACGGAAACAGATCACGATCTGTTCCGCTTGCTCTGGTCCGTCCGACGGCGCGGAAATAGATACAGAGAGAGAGAGGGGAAGGAAGGGGAGGAGCAGTAGTCTTCTCGGGCTTTGACTTTGAGATCCGAAATAAAACGTAAGAGGAGGGTTTCAATGTCGGTTTCCAGTTTTGACCTTTGATATCCTGATATCGTGAGGTTATATTTGTCGTTTAAGCATGTGACTCTCGTTTTATAACGTTGTGAGGAAAGAGGAGAATCCAGGACACGCCCTACCGTTGGTCCGATCCAGTACTTGTACTGGATGTTTGCTGAGCACGTCCGCAGGAAAGAACACCTATGTAAATGTTAGAATGTATAATAAATTTGAGTACGAGCACATGTACGTGTTTATTTCTCTTCTTCTCCTTACCAATTCAATAAACCAGGCAGCAGGCATGGCGTCACCAACGGAATCGAACGATCTCCACCACAACATAGCACGCTTCATCAACAGCACAACCTCTAATCTCCTCTCTCTCTCCACGCCCCTCCCAAAACGTCGCCGCTGCAAGCCCAACCGTCCACTTCTTCCAGACTATGCTTCCCACTTAAATTCGCTGACTCCTCAACTCGTTTAACCATCGAGTGTGAATCGGTATCCTCCAACTCGGATATCAAGGGAGTGTCCTAGTCCGAGTCCAACTCGGGGTTTCCGTCGACAGTCAGGAGTGCTGGGATTAATTCTAACGGGAACGGTAGCGGCCCCGCCTTTGTGGGCCAGGTTTTCAGCATGTGCGATCTTTCTGGGACGGGTCTCGTGGCTGTCTCTACTCACCTTGATATTCCCTTCATTTCTAAAAGGTTGTTTGCTTCACCTCATCTCTTGCCTGCACAGTTACACGCACGTGCTGCTTCTTGCTAATTGTGAAATTAATTTTGAATATTATTGTCATGAGAGCTTAATATGAAGAATTGATACGTGGATAATCCCCCGTTTTTATGTAGGTGTTAGTGAATGCTGAATATCGGGTATGTTGAGTTATTGCTGTTGATTTTTCAATTTCAGACTTGTCCTTCAAAGGAATGACGTAATTGAAATTTCACATTAGGGAGGGAAAAAAATCTTGCCCAGCATATTGACTAATTAGTTACTGCAATTCGCTGACACTGGGGCGAATTGAAGAGGGTTTGAAGGCCATTTTAAGGTGAACTGTATGCACAATCTTAGATATGCTTTCTGGATCCTTGATACTTTTTACGGTTTATGATTATGCTTTTAGATTTCTTATGTGAGGAAAATCAGCTGCAACTTGAGTTTGTTAGACTTCTGAAAAGAATTTTATGTGCCATTGACTGAGTAGGCAGGGCAGCTGCTCAATTTGGTTCGTCCGGAGGGTAAAAAGTTGTGCTAAAGAAACTACATACATTGTTGCAACACATAAGCGGAATGTGAAAAACATGTCATTGAATTTTGCAGTTCCTTGGGCAAACCAGATTGAAAATGGAAAGATTAAAGGCAAAAATAATAATAATAATAAAATATGTATGTACATGCATATGTATATGTATGTGTGTCACATTTAGCATAAGAAATCCTTAATTACTTTGTGAATGAGGATTGAACTTAATGAAGGCATTGACAAGGCTAATGGATGAAAGGATTACAAGTACTTGAAAAAATTGTTTATTAACACTTGGAATTCATCTATTTGTTTTGTGCGTTATATGGCCTTCCTATGCTAATTGGAACAATAATAAATTTGTTATAGCTTCATTAGGTGTTGTGTTTTATATTTCTTTTTGAAAATTTAGTTTTGTGTATTCTTATAATTGCTCAATATGTTTTCTTTTATTCAAAGTAATAGCTGCAGATGCTCATATAAACAAGTCTGTTTTGATTCCCTTTTTATGAATAAAAACTTTCTTCTCCATGTATCAGAAATAGTTGACTGATTCTTTGTTGATCCATACAGGACTCCTTACTGGCTAAAGAAGATGTTTGCAACAATTACTAAGAGTGGAAGGAATGGTCCGGTTTTTCACCTTGTCGTGGATTTATGTGATGCAGGTATGAGTTGTCGATAGCATGATCACTTCTGCAAATCAATATGTTGTGCTCTGTTGACTATTACTGCCTTATGTTGAAACTTTTTAATGATTGGAACCAACTTCTTCTATTGGTTTTATGGAACTTGATAGAAAAATTCCCTTAAAGAGGAAATTTACATATTAAAGTATGTAGTTTCAGGACTGACTAGATTTCTTGATAGATTTATCAGATGTTAGGTCTATCTGATAATCCAAATGTGGTTTTAGCCCTTCTTATTTTGACCTTCTACGTTTGTTTCCCATTCTTCTCCATCATGATTTCAATCGAACTTCTTTCCAGCTAGAAAACAACATGGATCCTGACCTATGTTTTTTTTTAGCTGCATATCGTAAGCAGCTGAATATTCCAAGTGGACACTGATTTTTTCTGTTTTTATGTGGAGAAACATATTTTTCATGTTTATTCATCACATTGCTTTTAATATTCTTTATAATGTACTATGCAGGAAAAGCCTCAGTTATTTAAGTTTGGTTTAAATGAGAAACAGATAAGTTAAAATGATATGCTCCTGTATTATGTTGTCTTTTTCAGTTTTTTTTTTTTATATAATTCCTCTTGTAATATTTCGGCGTTCATCTCTGAAAATGAAAGCATCTTCTTTCTCAGGGCATGCTGCAAACAAACCTCGTGAGACAATTCCACAGAGTAGTGGAAGAAGAAGGGTTCACGGTGTTCCTGTCTTCGGTGCTCAAAATTTGGATATTGCAATAGCTACCATAAATATCATCTCATCAATGTTCTCGTTAACGACTAGTGGCTCTTCAGACGTTCGAACAATTTCATATGTATTGGTTGTACTATCAAACCCGATTTCATATCGTGCCATTTCTATCTCTATTTCAGACGTCCTCCATACTGTGACGGCGGCAGCTCCAAGACTTCTCCTCCGAGAGGATTGCATAGAACTCCTTCCCCCATATGATCTAGAATTCGGAAAGCATAATAACAAGTAAGCAACGCCGCAAACAACATGCTTTTCTCATTGCTTTGCCAAATCTTAAGTTTCTGAGGGAAACAACGCTCTCTGTATAACCGAAGATTATCTGTAAAAATTTTCAGGATTTTGTGCAATAATTGTGTCTTCTGACAACCAACGAACCAAATTACACGTATCCAACTAAAGAAATGAAAAGAACAATCAAAGTTCCGATGCCTCCACGACTAAAAACTTTGGACCAATCTCCCAAAAGGGTAGGAATGTTTTGCGTCATATACCATAGTGGAGGTCCCAAAATATATAAAATTTGAGCTAATTGTGAGCCTCCATTAAAGATAAAGCTAGAAATTCAATGCATATATATATATATATAGATATTTCTGTCTGGTTATTCTTATACATATTCTAAATTCTTCTGATGCAATCATCCCATTGTCCCATATGTCTTGTATTTGAAGCAAAATCAAAAGGCAACTCAATCTTCCCTTTTCATTTGTAAGCGAACCTTCTGTCATCTTCAAATCTTTCTCTTTATCAAGAGGATGGTTGGGACAATGGAATATCATGACGAAAGGGTATTCTTGTTTCTAGAAGCATTTATAATATTCTCGTGTTTTAATTTGTTTATTATCAATTATTAATAGGTTAAAAAGACAAAACATAAACTGTATGTCCTGTCAAATAATTTAGCTCGCGCTGACACCAGACGAGTGTTTGAGATTGACAGAACACCATTGCATTTCTGGTCCATCACCTACCTGATATTTTCCTTTCCAACCCACACAACACTCAACACACCACAGACACAAGCAAACACGACACAAATCCCTCCTCCCCCTATCCACATCCTCCCCACCACAAACCCACCCCCCACCCAACAAAATAGTTAACCAGAAGGGGAAAATTAGTCTACTATTCGCCCTACAGTATCGCCGAATCAACATCATTCAAAACGCCTCAAGAGCATACATTAAAAAAGAAGCCCACAATGGCTCAAGATCCTTCCGCCAAAGATGGGCATATATGATAACTGACAGGAGACCTTTTCCTTTCCCCTCCCCTTTTATGTTCCTTTGTAGGGTCATCAAATGAGTGACGTAGCCACGTTGATCTGATCTACTGTCAGAATCTGCCTACGGTCACGAGGTACAACCCAGTTAAGCCCTTGGTCCGGGTGCGAAACGTGCCAAACAACTTCTTTAAGCTTTTTCTTTCTTCTAATTGCGTGGTTTTAGGGCAAAAACAAAGGATTAAATTATTAAATCGGACCTGTGGGCCCCGTTCGAAATTGTACTCTTTGTCCCCACACGCTCACAGATTATGGACACAGGTGGCTTCGTATCATGTCTGTGCAGACGCAGAGTAGCGAATCCGAATGAGAGCGTGCGTGCCTTACACACCACGCGGCTTTTTATTCGGTTATTATCAAACTCGTCCTTATATTTTGCATAAATTACAAATATATCTGATAATGTATCATTTATTTTAAATTTGTCCCTGCCATGTAGTGGTATTGGCTCCTTCCCATGGGCATATTTCTTTATTCGGGCCACTAGCCCACTCTCACACAAGCTGTTTGAAACCCTTCAAAGTGGAAGGCTGTCCAATTGTCGGACATGCCAAGACAACATGCCTAAAGTCACAGAGAGTGGTTCACACACATACAAAGAGCGAGTGGCATCAATTTCACCCACGCCTTCAGCTGCAATTTCCAATCAAACTTCGAGTACAATCATTCCAAAGTGTAGCGTTTTGGCTCTGCTTCAGAACCATCTCAGACTCCCTCGGTTGCCCCCACCCCTCCTTTGACATTGAGCAAAGGTCAATGAAAAAGGCTAAGTGGGCAATTACTCTCTGCTCTTTTAGCTGCCTCACATTTTTTCTTTTATAAATAATTGACTAATCACCAAGTCATTGCACCACCAATTCCTCTCTCTCTCTTCTTACTCAGTCTATGATCTTTTAGTCTAGTGCTTTGTCGCACCACAAAGTCAGCGCCGTCCTTTGTGCTTTCTGTCTCTCTCTCTCTCTCTTTGCTTTGCCCAATTGCTCAACAGAAACCAGGGCAACGCAAAGCTAGATTGATTTGTTGACATTTTTAGGTAGATTTGTCTGCTAAAATGGGTGAGAGATTATCTGCTAAAGCAGCTGATAACTGGGATCTACACGCCGTGGTGAGGTGCTTCTCATCCGCTGTTGATACCACCGCCACAACCACCGCAAATTATGGGCAAGAGCTCAATACTGCCGATGAAAATAATAGTTGTTCGGAAAATCCTTTGTCTTTCCTGGCTACTTTGAAATTTGAAGAGGAAGATGATCCATTTTCTTTTCCTGATTTTCTACCGACAAGAAACCGTGGTTTGGAAGAATTACAAGATTCTTACAAGCCATTTTTCCATACACCAAGCTCGTCCCGTTCTGTTCCTCGACAATTAACTGAAGATCTTCAACAACAACAACAACAACAACGGCTGCCGTCGCAACAAGTGCAGCAACTAAACGCGAGCACAAGCACAAGCACTACTTGTCCAGTGTCTCCCACCTGGTCTCCTTCTTTTGTTTTCGGACATAACCAAACCCAAAAGCCACGCCAAGGGCAGCAACAATCATACCATGTACTGCAAGATTTCCAGCAACAGCCACAAAATCTACAACAACAACCGCATCAGCCTGTGATAAGTTCTGCACTTCCCCTACGGTCCGTGCCATCACAGACACCTCGATCTAGAAAGAGGTAATAAATTGCCGGTTACTTTTCTCCCTGTTAGTGATTGATGCACTAAAAATTAATCGTAAATTTCTCTGACCTACAGGAAGACCCCGCAGAAGAGAATGGTATGTCATGTCATGGCAGAGAATCTCTCCGCTGACTTGTGGGCTTGGAGGAAATACGGGCAAAAACCCATCAAAGGCTCACCATATCCACGGTCTGTGCTCTTTCTCCCTCGTTGATATTCCTCGATTTCTTTTCTTTGTTCTTCTAATATGAATACAATTTGACGGTGGATGGTGGTTTTACTCCAGGAATTACTACAGGTGCAGCAGCTCAAAGGGTTGCGCAGCGAGAAAACAAGTGGAACGTAGCAACACAGATCCAAATATATTCATCGTCAGCTACACCGGCGACCATACACATCCTCGTCCGACTCACAGAAACTCGTTGGCAGGTAGTACCCGGAACAAACTATCTAGAACTCAAAATCCCGTCGAGAAAGATTCTACACCTCCTACCATCGCCAACGCTTCGTGCTCCTCTACTCTATCGGCCACGTGTCACTCCCCAACGTCCCCACCAACTCCCACAGACGAAGAGAAGAATATTATTGGAAATAATCACAGAGAAGGAGCTCGCAAGGAAAGCGAGGAGAGGGACAACCGCAAGGGTTTCGCGGAAGAAGACGACTATTCTGATGATCTTCTGATTCCAAACTTAGCGGCAGCGATTGATGAAGATTTCTTCAAAGGGTTGAAAGAGTTTGGCACCAACGCTGCTTCCGGCGGCAGCGGCTGATGGTCCCCGGATGAAGTTAGAGATAGGGTTTTATTTATTTTTTTCTTTAATCAGATGTAGAATTTCATACAATTTTTCGTTTTGTTCTGTACATAAATGTGAAACGAAACACAGATTTTCCATCAGCTTTCCTCTCGATCCCTTCGAACTCCAAGATTGATATAAAGAAGAAGATGATGGGAAGAATCTTTTCCATGCGAACCCACAGTTTTTTTTGTTAATTTAATTATTTATTGAACTGCTTTTACTGTGTATTACATTGGTCATTCTGTTCTTCTGATGACGATTTCTACGGCATCCTATTCCTATAGCATCATAACATATGCCGATGCCCTATTATATGAACTTTCTAGTTGCATCCTGAATCAATCTTCGTCTGTCATGATGATCATCATGAATATATCAAGAGGCTTCTCAATTTTCTTCTGATTCGGGTTATTGCTTTACTTGGTGACTAGCAATTATTCTCAATGTAATAAATGAAGTAAGGAACCTTCTTCTTGCATGTTTTAAGAAGATGATAATTAGCAAAAACAAACAAATTAACGGCACTTATTATTAACAATAATTGTAAAGTTAATTGGGGCATGCACTTTCATCTTGATTGGGAAATTACTTTCCTTTTGAGATTATGGCTTATTTTTGTCCCTCAAAAGCTCCTTCATGTTCTCCTATTATGGCTTTTGATTATTTTAGTTACAACAATTGCCCTTCAATAATAGTATCCTATGTAAGTGATGTTAACTCATAACTACTTAAAACAATTATAACATATATTTAATTTGCATTCGTATGACAAAACCCATTTTTATAATTTATAAATTTAATATAATATAATATAAATCGGTTGAACTTGTGGTCCGATTTTAATAACTCGTACAATATATTAAGATATGCAAAAACTCTATTATAATTATTATTTTTTAAAAAAATCTTCTGAAAATTTTTTACCTAAACATATATTGTTTTGATTTTTATTTGCTTTTTTTGCTTGAATTTCATAATATGTTTATCATTATTTTCCAAAAGTGATTCATGATAAATAAATAATAATTAATATAATTTTATTAAATTAATACTTAATCAATTTAAAATTACTTTCTAGCCATGTTTATCATATTAATATTATGTGAATTTTAACATTTTATTCTTAAAAAATAAAATGACCAGTAATTAAGCATATTATTGCATCCTAAATACATAAATTTTAAATTATTACTATTATTCTTATGATAATGCTTTATAAAATAATTAATAGATTGCGAGAAAGGGATCGGGATACTCTTTTATTTGCATCTTTAACTATTTTTTACATATTAAAATATTAAAAAATAGTTAAAATAAAATTTAAACTATTTATTTATTTTATGTTCATACGTTATTGTATTCTTAAAATTCAATAATACAAAAAATTAATAAAAAATATTTATCCAATGAAAAAGCCGGTGAATAATTATTTTAATATAAAAATATAAAATAATATTTGATTATTTAATTAGCACAATTGGGCGGGTTAATCATTTATAACAGTTGTCTGTAACGATGACCGTATATATACGGAATTGGAAATTTTCGTGCCTCACATGAGAGTGAGAACTACAACTCCGAAAGCATCGGCCTTATCACGTGACAAAACACAAAATATCTGCCCTTTGGTCTATTTCTTTAACTGGTCCACTTGGTTCCCCACTTTTCTGGTAAAAAATAGTCGTTGTTTAATCTTTTATTAAAGATGAGAATTGGTCAAACTTGTTAACTTTATTTTTTAATACATTAATATAAAAATATTAATATTTTATTTTCACGAGAGAAATAAAAATATTTATTGGTAATATCTTGTCTCTAGAGTTATTAATGACGTAATATTTGAATTATATTTTAATATATCAAATGTAAGATATATTTAAATTTTTTAATATTTATATTAATTATTTTAAANTTTTATTTTCACGAGACAAATAAAAATATTTATCGGTAATATCTTGTCTCTAGAGTTATTAATTACGTAATATTTGAATTATATTTTAATATATCAAATGTAAGATATATTTAATTTTTTAAATATTTATATTAATTATTTTAAATTATATATTCGTATTTTAAATATATATTATATTTTTAAATTTTATATTAATTATTTTAAACACAATTCAAAATGCAATAACATTATATTTCTAAAATTAAAATTAAAAATAAAGTTACATTTTAAATATGTAGTACCCATTAATTAATAATTGTTACGCATAAAAATATTCTTAATTTAATATTTTATTATTAACATATAATTAAGTGATAATTATTAATAAGTATCACATTAATTGTTATTTTATTACCTAATTTTATATGTAACACTATGCATATGATAATAAGTATACATATGGTCTAATCTAATTTTATAAATTTGGTTGCACTCTTGTTTAATGTTATAAGTTATCGAATTGACACTTTATTGGTAAAATTAATTAAAATATCGTATTATAATTATGAAATATTGGATAAAAATTATTATTTATTTAGATTTAATCATAAATTTTTTGGTAAAATTAGGGTTTTGGTACCTAAAAATTTCATTACAAAATCAATCAAATGAGTTGTTGGGCATGAGGTTTGAATTTTTTTAATGGATGATTATTTCATCAAAGGTCATGGCCCATTGGGCCTATGAATGGCCATTGCCGTCGTTAAATGAATGCCAATGGCTCAATGGGCCATTGTGGGCTAAAATTCGTAGATATCACCTAGAGCCACCCACAGTGAAACGACACCGTAGTGAATAAATCTTCTCTTCTTTTGTCACTCGCATGGCCGTAGTCGATAAACAACTGTCGGGCAGAGAAAGGAAGGGAAGAAGTGTGAGAGATGTTTCTCCGCGTGATCGGACGGCCGTTAATGGCGAAGGTGAAACAAACGACCGGGATCGTGGGACTGGACGTAGTTCCCAACGCGAGGGAAGTTCTGATCAATCTGTATAACAAAACTCTAAAGGAGATCCAGGCTGTTCCTCCGGATGAGGGGTACCGTAAGGCCGTGGAGAGCTTCACACGGCACCGTCTCAAGGTGTGCGTGGAAGAAGAGGACTGGGAGATGATCGAGAAACGGCTCGGCTGTGGCCAGGTCGAGGAGCTCATCGAGGAGGCAGAGGACGAGCTCAAGCTCATCTCCAAAATGATCGGTACGAACATTCCCTTTTATGTTGATTATTATTTCGTTTATTCTAATATAATGTGAACTTTTAGGTCTTACTAAATTAAACCTTGGGTTTTGAAGATGGGTGACGAAAAATTCGGTGTAATTTTGCAGGTTCAGTTAGATTTTGGGTTCTTGTGGTAGAAACTGTCATGCGATTGCCTGAAAAAGGTTTTTAGAAATTAGAGATTGCGATATGAAATTTGAATGATTGGAGTAGGATGATTTTACTCATTTGGTCTTAGTAAACATCATCTACATTAGTTTAAAAGATAATATACACGGGAGCGTTAGAGTGTGTGCTAGTTGGTTCAACTGATAAAACCTTATTCAGGTGGTACAAGAGGTTTGGAGTTCAAATTCTGCTCATACCAGGTTGGTGAGGGCTTGGCTTATTTCTTGTAATATTTTAAAAGGGCATCAGTATAATTCGATGACATAAAGAATTTTGGTGGCATGAGGTTGGGGAGGGTTTTGTTTATTTCTTGTAGTATTTGAAAAAACGGAGCATCACTATAATTGGAGTGAACAAGAATTTGCGTGTGTGTACTAATTACTGTAGGCATCACCTCCTCCTTCCAGTCAGGTGGGTTTGGCGGAAGTTCCAGTTCTTCCCAGTCTAATCTTGTGTCTGTCTCTGTGTGGTCAAGGAAAAAAAGAGGAGCAGAAGTGAGTGGGTAGGTGTCAAAAATTAGTGGGCAATAGTATGAACCAAACATTTTCATTTTTGTGCATTCAAAGTTAAGCAAACATACACTTAGTTTCTTTTCAAAGTGATCCAAGCTTGCGTTTGATGTTACATAAAATTAACTAATGTCGAGTTCACTAGTTCAAAGTATTGCAATTCAGTGGGTCAATAGTTTCAGAGCTAAGAGTGAAGAAATTCTATTCATGTGTTTTGAAACGATTAACATATCCTTTCCTGTTTGGTTGTATTTTCAAAAATGATTTAGTTTAGGCACTTAATTACAAGAGTTGCATTAGTGCTTTGTTATGATCCGTAAAGTTCTTCCAAGCGCTAGAAATCTAACTCATGCAAATGATATATTGTGTTACGCAGCCCCCTAACTTTCTCCACCTCGATCATGATAAGAAGCTTTGGTAATAACTTTCCTCATTTAAACATCAGGCTGATGTCTTCCATTGTCCTCTAGGTCCTATCAAGTAAGACCTCAGAATAGACTCAGTTGAGGATATGTTATGGTAAATGCTTACCCTGAGCAATTGAAATATGAGATCGCTCATCAAACTATCCTCAAATTTATGGTTAAGCATTGCGCAAATGTTGGAATCGTAGTTCCTGTTGTTGTATCGTATGCATGAAGGAGATCAGATTTTGTTAGTAATGGTGTGTCTGAGATTTTGCTGGGTTAAATTGCAGAGTGGGATCCTTGGGGTGTTCCTGATGACTATGAATGTGAAGTTGTCGAGAATGATGCCCCAGTTCCCAAGCATGTCCCTCTACACCGACCTGGTCCTCTTCCTGAGGAATTCTACAATACACTGAAAGCTGTTCTCCAAAAGGATCCTCTTACATCTGGTGAGTCACAGCCAAAGGAGTAATATGCTGCATGCTCTTACCCGGAGGAATGTTTAATTCCATAATTGAAGCTCTCCTTTCCTTCTCATATTTTCTTGTTCTCGACCTTTATATTGTATCTTGCCTTTTTTCTAGATTGAGTAGAATTTTCTTTAGGCTTGAACCATTCAGTTAATAATATCTGAGATGAACAGGTGTTACGGGAACTTTGCTATTTTTCCAATTCTCATTTATTCATTCCTGTAGAAATGATGACTGATGAATAAGTGGTGTCTGGCAATATTGTTTGCCTTTAGAAAGTTAATTTGTTTCTAGATACAAAGTGGTTCCCTGTTTATGCTTGACTAACCAAACCTTCATTTCCCCGGAAATTTCAAATTCTTTTCTCATATTCTATTTTCACGCTAACTTTGTGCTATGTAAACGCGGTGCTCCAAACGGGAGACGGTGCAGTATCAGAAGTAAGGTAAAGAGATCTTGCAACTTCGCAATTCCCCAAAATCACTCGATCGGCAAGCAGCCACCTTTACTCAGGTGGTATGCAGGTGCCTTACCCGAGTTTGCTTGACCCTCAAGAATTGGAGGTGTACTTCTCTTTTAACTAGGGATGGAAGTAAAAACTTACAAGTAAATTTTTGGGAATTTTTCAAAAATAGGCACATTTATAAATTATTTTACGAAACTAACAATCTTAATAATTCGTTTGCTAAACAACTGGAAAAATAACTACATAGATAAAAAAAAATTCTCGTAATCAAGTGGAAATTTTCACTTTCTTTTCCTTCCACAGTCAATTTCATTTTCTGTTGTTCAGGCAAAACTCAAAAATCAAAAGTATCTCATTTTTCTGGTCACCTTTTCTCAGGTTTTTCGGAAAAATACAGCTAAAACATCTTCTTTTTGTTACTTGATTACGCGAGAATTTTATTTACACATATATATATTTTTATTTGTTTAATAAATAAATGATGAATACGATTAATTTCGTGAAATAAATTATAAATGTAATTATTTTAAAAAATTTTCCAAAATTTGTTAGTAACCTCACGCTGGTGTATATGAAACTTCTCGTGTGACTGTCAAGAACAATACAGTAGTACTCAAATGGGCATTAAACTTGACAACGAGCCAAGTTGTCGGCTAACCGAAGAGAAATTTCCTGGGTGTCAAATGAATTTACTATTTGGTATCATCTTGGAAATTTGGTTGGTGCAATTTTCATTGCCATCCATACAATCATGGAATCTTCCTTGCAAAATCATGAAAATTCTTGTTCGTTCATGCAGAGAATTAAAGTTGACTGGCATGGTTGGCATTGCTGTGATTCCCCCTCAACAAAAAGGGTAACAGCTAAAACGTTTAAATATAAATTATTTATTTTTGAAAGTACTTGAAACTCCCCGTATTTTGAGGAAAGACAGGCCAAAGTGCCTTCTTTTTCGGGGGCAAAACGGTAATTGGCACGCTGTTCGTCTTTCTTTGCCTTATAAATAAGTAGGTGAAGGCAATCTTTTTATCACGGGCTCACAGTCGTCCAACGTTTGATATTATCATTCGCGGTCTGTCCAATTGTCCTCCTCTTCTAGATTCGTCTCTTCTTCCTCTGCGCTGCGCTTGACGGTAATCTGCAATGGCCTCCGATCTCGAGAAGAAGGCCAAAGAGGCTTTCATCGACGACGATTTCGAGCTGGCCAGCGAGCTCTACTCACAAGCCATTGAAATTGACCCTAATAGCGCTGAGCTTTTCGCCGACCGCGCTCAAGCCAACATCAAACTCAAATATTTCACTGGTAATTTAATCTAATTATTTTTTTTCTTTATTTTGGTTAGCCAGTTCGGCAACTGAGCAGAAATCTTGGAATTTTTGTGTCGAGGAAAAGATTGTTTCTTGCTTCTTGTTTCTTGTTTCTTGTTTTGATGTTTTTACTTTATGCGCAGGGGCTTTGGCGGATGCAAACAAAGCAATTGAGTTGGAACCATCGATGGCTAAAGCGTATTTGCGAAAAGGGTGAGTGATGTATATTTCACACAAATTAAATATTTGATCTCCTTTTCTTTTATTGTATTTTCTTTTCTCGTTATTAGTCTTAACGGTTCTATTGAAATGTTAAATATAGGCCCTTTTGGAAAGATAACACAATTTGTGGGAAATTTCGGAATTAGCCTGATTAGGCAAAAGTATATTTCAAGAGTAGCCAAGTGATGCTTTATAAGTTGGCTGTCTGTCAAGTTAAGTGACAACAGAAGCACAATCAGTCAATTGTGCCATTGAAAGTTGAAATAATAAGAAGTTAAATTTTAGGATCACTGGAGAAATGCTGAATGGTTTATCTTTTTTATCTGGTCCGGCACAGGTTGTGAATTCCTACTATGTACTCTTGGTTCAGTCAAGGCCAAATGTGGGAAATAATGATATTTGATGGGTGGTGGTGGAATTTTTGTACAGCACCTTAATCTACATCAGTCATAGCCATGTTCATTGTTATTAGTATAATCTTGTTTTCTGTCCACATGAATGCCTTTTTTCGCATTACCCCTGCTGGTTATTTGTTGATGTACTTGGACTGGCATATAGCCTACTTTCTATTGTAATTTCTTTCAATGGAAAAATTTCCCACTGATTTCCTTATCTGCTCTTTCTATCTATAGCATTGCATGCATGAAGCTTGAGGAATATAAAAGTGCTAAGGCAGCTCTAGAAATAGGTGCTTCTCTAGCTCCAGGAGATTCAAGATTCACCAACATAATCAGAGAATGTGTGAAACACATAGCAGGTGTGCATTTAACTTCCAATTGAATGTTTCTTTTTTGCTTGATGTTTCCCTTTCTCTGTTTTCATTGAAGCTGATTGATCTCTGTTGGAAGTATGAGTTTCCGAGGAGGGAAGAAAATAAGTGAGATGACTTTATAAGATTTTAGAAAAATATCCTTCAATTTTTATATAATTTCTGATCTTATTTAAGGATTTTGCTTTTCATTCTAGAGGAAACTGGTGATTTACAGCAGTCTTTGGAAATGGACCCAACAAATGTTGTGTCAACTGAAGACGTTCAGCCAGTGATGAATGGACCCAATCAGGCAGCAGTTGCAGCACCAGCCAGACCAAAATACAGGTTTGTTCGAATGTTTGTGTGAGTTTAGTTGATGCAAAATTTACAAAAGTACCTTCATTGTTATATATTTATCCTAACTCGTAATAACGACCAAAATACAGGCTTGTTTGAATGTTTGTGCGAGTTTAGTTGATGCAAAATTTACAAAAGTACCTTCATTGTTATATATTTATCCTAACACGTAATAACTCTTAGCAGCCACTAGGGAAGCATGAGATGATTATGCTTTTACCATATTGGACTACATTGTTAATCTCGTGAGATGTATCTGTACAGGCATGAGTTTTACCAGAAGCCTAAGGAAGTGGTTGTGACTGTCTTTGCAAAGGGCATACCAGCAGAAAATGTTGCTGTTGACTTTGGTGAACAAATAGTATGATGCACATCAACTCTTCATTCTTTTTATTTTTCTGATTCACAATTTTTATTAGTTCTGGGCATTTAAAAATAAAACCAGACATATGCTTACTTTAGTTTGATGCTTTACAGCTAAGTGTTAGGATTGATATTCCTGGCGAAGAGGCATATCATTTTCAACCTCGCTTATTTCGAAAGGTATGGCATAAATTCTTCTTGTCAATATACTTTTACTTTTGCAAGTAATGATCAGTATTCAAATTATTGGCACATACCATATGCATATTTGTGATTTGTTGTTTGGTAATTGAGGGAATATTGTGCAAGTCCAAAATTTCATTAGATGTTGGGAATGACTTGGGATTGGGAATTGGGAAAATAGTTCCAAGACTAAACTATGGGTTTCCTCATGTAGGGAAAACAAGGTATTGGCTTACTTTTGCTTCCATCATCAGCATTGATCTTGTATTGAAGCTTTTGCTCCTTAATTTGCAACACTTGTTTTTAATCCTCATTTTCCATTTTGCTGCTTGGTATTGTGCATGCAGATTATACCTGACAAGTGCAGATATAGGGTCTTGTCAACCAAAGTCGAAATTTGCCTTGCAAAAGCCGAACTGATACACTGGACATCTCTTGAATTCAGCAAGGAAGATGCAGTTCCACAAAGGGCTAGCGTATCAACTGGTAGGTTGGTCTTCTTGTTTATTATGTTGTTGTCAGATCTCAACTAAAGTTAAGGTTTTCTTTTGTCTGGCTTACATATCTATCCCATAATTATAACATCAACATACCGATAATATAACCATGTGCACTTGTTAAGATTATTTGCTTGCTTCCAAACAAGATTACTTGTAAAAAGATTCCGTGAGTATCTTGATGGAGTTTCATCATGTGAAATCTATAGGAATCTAAAATTTACAATACTCCTTACTGGATGTTAGAATGTGCACTAGTTGAAAAATTGCAGTAGTTTGAGATCTGTTTGAGTAGTAGTTTTGAAGACCGTGCAACTCATATACCACCATGCCATTGTCTGTTCGAATAATTAAATATATATTCCATACTGAGATTCAAATACTTGTTTATTGCTAGTTTTCGTTGATTGGTTCAGTTTGAACAATGAAGGGGCTTGTTACCAAACAAACACTACAGTACCATTTGAGATTTGGTTGTCATTCTGTATTAATGACGAGATGCTGTAAGTCATTGAAGCTAGTAGCGAGAAAGTAATATGGGAGACCCATGCTTGATTTTGGAATAGAGGAGCTGTTTGCGGTGCTCTACGAACTGCTCTGGTTCAACTTTCGGAATTATGAGATAGGGGACCCAGGATTTTCGATTAGGATTGTGCTAGATGATGGCCTGGTCTTGGAATAGGCTGTTACTGAAAAGTGTTTGCCTGAAAACGTATCTGAGTCACCTGGAAGACATTAGCATTCTTTATTTCTCCCCTTGTTGATAAGTTTAAACTTATTTTTGCAGCTTCTGTATCACAACGACCTACTTACCCTTCCTCAAAACAAACAAGAGATTGGGATAAGCTTGCAGCTGAAGTGAAGAAGGAGGTGAGCCTGAGTTTTGTTGCTTTTAAATTGGTGTTAATATCTATGAGATGACTTCCCTTGCAGAATTACAATCCAGTCAAGGCGTGACTCTTTTGCAATCTGTCTTTCAGGAGAAAGAAGAAAAGCTAGATGGTGATGCAGCATTGAACAAGTTTTTCCAGGGCATTTATGCCGAAGCTGACGAGGACGCAAGAAGAGCCATGCAAAAATCTTTTGTAAGACTTTAGACACTAGCTGTCTGTTAATTTCTGACCTGTAATATGAGCAATACGAATTGGTTATCTTTTAGATGGTTTCGCATTGATGGATATATAGCCCAATGTGCTGCATCCTAATATTTGTGGTCTTATTTTGCAGTGTGAGTCCAATGGAACAGTGCTCTCCACAAACTGGAACGAAGTTGGTTTGAAGAAGGTTGAAGGAAGTCCTCCAGACGGCATGGAAGTGAAGAAATGGGAATACTAAACTGTCCAACTGGATAAATTGTAATCTAGAGTTTGATTTTGGCTCTGTGAAACTTGTCTTCTCTTCTTCTTCTTCTCCAGGCTCTGAAAGTATTAATTCGTTGATTGGTTGTGCTTGTATGTCTACAACTAAAGCTTAGATAATGTTCAAACGTACTTGGTGTATTGTAAGTTTGCCCCCCTGAAGTTTCAGTGTTGAATGTCTTCTTTTCAACGGAAATGCAGCTAGCAGTTTTGTGTCTACTGTGCTTAATTCTTATGACCCTCTGAAAGTGGGTTATTAATGACAAACTGAATTAGTGAGATGTATTTTCGAATTAACCCTTCGGGTCATATTAAGAAAAGATTTGGTTTGCAAATATAGCCACATTGGCTACTTCCCAAACTACAACAAGGTAATTGGAAAGCGAGACAAAATATCTTAAAATACGGACATTAAAAAATAAATGGAAATTCATTTTACTCGACGTCTAATCACAATCACTAACTTAATCAAGACGATGTCGTTTACAAGACCCGTAAATTCGTTTTCCAAGTTCCATAGATTTCGAGCTCTCTCTTCGTCCCAATTTTTCTCTTCCATCGATCGACTCCCCTGGTACGTCTCTTCACTCTTTCTCAATAGCTGGCGATGTAATCTGTTTGGTTGCCGAAAAGGAAAGGAAAGGAAAAAAAAAAAATTCTATACAAGCTTCAATTTATTTTTTATTTTTTATTTCCTAATTTTCCATACGAACTACCTCAGCCACTGTTTGTAAATAGCATTGCTGTATTAATGGTTTCTGATTCTCAGATCCTAAAGAATTACCATAATTTTAAGTTTTGACGTTTGATCCTCTGTTTGAAATTGTCGATCAACTGTGTTGTTACGCTACAATAGCTACGAAATAATTTAAAATTTTAATTGTTGGATGATCGTTCACGCAAATATAATGACTTTATTAAACTACGGCTTGCGATGTGATTACTGAAAGTTTCATTCAGATTCATCGGACAAGGAAAATGCAGTTCTTTGGAGGATCGGAGATCAGTCCATCGCCGCCGGCGCCAACGGTGTCAGGTAACAATGCGCACATGATGTACGTTTTCAACCGGAACGGTGTGTGCTTGCTTTACAGGGAATGGAATCGCCCTCTTCACACCCTCAACTCACAGCAAGATCACAAGCTCATGTTCGGTTTGCTTTTCTCCCTCAAGTCCTTGACGGCCAAAATGGACCCCACCAGGTACGTGCTTCTTTTCGTTTTCAGGATTTTTGATGTCGAAATATTATTTGAGAGCTGAAATGCAATGCTTTAGAATAGGGTTATGTTTTTCTGAATTTTGTTTGGAATTGAAACTGGATGGATTTTTTGATAACACAGTAAAATAGAGATTGACATCTCAGTTTCACTAATTTTTTTTATTAATTTCCAGACTGTAATTGCATGCTACCAATCAAAGAGTTATCTTGCTAGTATCATTTTAATGTATATGTTGACAGTTTTGAAATAAATAAAGTTTGTCATAACATGGCAAGGGACTTGGTTCGGATGAAATGAAAAACATTATGAACTTATTATTTAGTCAATGTGGTGCACAAATGATTGAATTTTTTGCCATAGTAGGTTTACATGTCGATTTCTTTTTAATCAATGCACGATCCTTCTGTTCATTTAATTTCACTTTCAAATTGATAAAATGGTAATTCATTGAGGTTGGTAGATATTTCCATATTGTTTTTAGTAAGTTCACTAAGAGTTGTACAATAGTTCTTGGGATTGCATCCCACTCATTCAAGGACTGGGCGAGTTAGATATAATGAGGAGTAAGTGTGCAATTTAATTATGAATGAAAAGAATTATGATTGAAACCTTAGATATTATAACCCATGTCATACTCATCTGGTTTCATCTTTGTAATTACTTAATTATTTTATTTGTGCAGTGCAGAGAAAGGAAACCTTGGGGTACCCCAATTACCAGGCCAAGGTTGCTCATTTCACAGTTTTCGTACTAGTACTTACAAACTTAGTTTCATGGAAAGTCCATCCGGGATAAAGGTAAGTTGAAATATACAGGGTATTTATCATTGTATCACATTAGATGTGCTTAACTGATGATTGAGGAAACTTCCATTGATATCAGGATGTGGCCTCATTTGAAAGATCTCAGTCATGAGGAATTCACCAATATGCATAATTTGAAATCATTTTTCACGCTTGAAATTGAGATAAATGATGTGTAATATTTTATTTTTTTCTGCTGGATAAAGCTGAAAAAGGGTGGGTTGGTGGTTTAAGAGGAGGTCTTCTCAAGATCACCAGTGTCAGCAAACTGCTAGGTTTGACGAAGTGAAGGAGATAACAATTATTTGACACAGTTCTCTTCTAATGGATTACGCATATTCCGAGTTGGTTATACATCTCATAATCTTCTCTTTCAAACAAGAAATGCTTCTTGTTAAGCCTTGATCAAATATAACCGGAGATCTATAAGAATAGGGGCTAGGACCAGGATAAATAAATATTAGGTTTAAACAAACAAACATTCTAGAGCCAGAACAGATCAAGACTTGCCATCAAATGAGCCAGGCATCTAAAAGGGGTGACAAACCTGACTCGGAAAATTTTCTAATTGTTAGGCTGTCATATTGGTTTCATTCAGCATTATTGATAATATTTTGCCTTTTGGAATTTCAAGGAAAAAATTAATATGGAGAGTCTTGCTAGCTAAATTTAATGTCTACTATGATTGGATAAAAGTGCTGGGATACTAATGATTAAACAGTGCAGTGGAATTTCCTTAATCTTGGGCATGCTTGCCTTCTAATTCTGAAATTATTGATTGTCTTCTAATATTCAAGTATTAGATTTTGAAGATCAAGAAGGTGATGCTCAGCTGCTTCTTCTTTTTATTTATTTATTTTTTCTTGAATAAGAAACTGTATACACTTCTATATATGGAGGACTGATATGCATGGAAATGAGCAAGCTGTTGACACAGCTTTGAATAGAGTGAAATAGATTTTTTAAGTTTGCCAGAGCTTTTATCCTTAAATTTGCTGTTGTGGTTTGATCAGAAATTCCAATTGAACAGTTTGAGATTGTATGATTTAATTAGTTGACTGATTTTTGTTGTTATGGCATCATGATTGCCTCTTGAAAATTTAATGGTTCCACCACTAATGCTCAAGTGTCATGGAAGTTTTGTCACATGTTTCTCTCAATGATGTGCTTTAAAATGTCATTGATTGCAGCGGGTTTTGACATCCATCATTGAACTGATTCAACTAAAAAAAGTTAATGGCTATTTTCTGCATGTTACTGAATGACATTTATCATTGCCCATGCTCTTTTTGGTAGATTATCTTGGTCACTCATCCCACGACTGGTGACCTACGTGAATCTCTAAAGTACATTTACAACCTATATGTTGAATATGTTGTCAAGAATCCACTATATAATCCAGGAACTCCAATCAGGTAACTAGTTACATTTGAGTTAAATGGACAATGAAATGTATATCAATTTGGGTTTTGTTCTGTTCTTTCACGTGATTGATCTACCCTCTGGACGAATACTGCATCTGCAAATATTAATATGTTGCGCATTTCAAGTAGGGGCTCTTCAGCTTCAACCAGAGTAATTAAGAAGATACACTAAACTACACTCAGGGATGCATGCGTATACACACGCCTCCACTGCACACGCTTACACTACGTAGAATGTGATGCAGTAGTACAGAGTGCTTAGAATAACTCAGGCTTTGACGTAGTATTTGTCAGTTAGTAATAATCAACAATTCTGGCTTGCGTGAAGGTTTCTGTATTGATTATCGGATGAGTCTTGCTGCACAGTTAACTTGTGTTCTTGTTGGTAGCACATAATTAATTTATTCTTTATTTTTACATGTTTTAAGAACTAGTATTGCGATATTACATTTATTCTTATAGCTTCCAGGCTATCATTATTTGACTGATACACTTGACTTGCTGTCTAGGTGTGAGCTATTCAATACAACTCTTGATCAATATGTAAGAAGCATTGCATAGAATCTCAAGGTAGTGCTGGGTCTCAACTATCTTCTTCTGTACTATTGATGCTAGTTCTGTTGTCAAAACTCCACATTCGTCAAAAAAATTGGGATTTTTGTCTGGCAGTCTTCGCTCTCATTGTTACCCCAGCCACACCTGTTTAATTGCTTCTGACGCGGGCTTGTTCATTTTCCTGTTTAGCAGGCTTCCAGCCCCAATTAAGAATGTTTTGTGTAGATAGATTCTATTACTTTTATCAGTGGACTTCATGCACATTAATTCCCATAAGGCTCTGTTAGACGGAAATTATTCTCATGTTGATGGCTTTGATAAATTTATCCGCTTGCATCTTTGTAAAAGTACACACTTCCTTTCATTTGTGGTGAATTTGCTGGCATTGTTACTAAACCACTCTACTCTTGTGATGAACTTGTGTGCCTTGAAATACTGATGGAACGATGTGGAATCATTTCATTGATGTTTAAAATTCATTATAGTATCTGCTTGAATTGGGTAAACCTCTTTCATGGAATTTGCTCAAGTGTTATGTTCATCACCAACTGTAATTGTGAAAACAGAGTAGTGATCCTTCGAACCGATCTTCTTGGCTTTTTATGATGGAACATTACAATGTGACTCTTCTTATGATCTAACAATTGGATCTTTGTCAATGGAGTAGGTGGCAGCCAGACAAATTCTATGGTCATATATTTTCATGCCATAGTATTTCACAGTAGAGTAGTGACCCAGGAGACCTGGGAATGGATTCGAGTCTTCCTTCCTCTAGTCTAAGGAGTGAGGTTCTCTCAAAATATTTGCGGATGGTAATTGTTCTGTTGAATCTTCTCATGTGGTCTAGAGATAATAAGTTTATTTAAATTGGAGTTAAGCACTTGGGTTATCTTTTTCACATGGACGTTTTTATTCTGATTGGGTTTCTTTTCTAAACTCTTGACAGGATTATGGTCATTTATTTGTTTGTTGTCCTTCGTTTTCAGATATCTAAACTTTGGATTCCCGGTAAGATAGACAAGAATTGCTGTATAATTGGATCTCCAAATAAACGAAGAATATCTTTGGATTCCTGGTAAGTGGTAAGATATACTAGTAATTGGATTTCATTGCCTATTGAGTAACAATGCCCCCACGACATAATTATAGTATCAAAATCACAACGTCACATTCCCAACTAAATCATAACTGTTGTCGAATGATTAAAGGGAAAATCAAAATTGACTAGTAAGTCCAATTAAGTCAGTTCCTACCACAAATATTATAAGTGTATCCGACTTTCCACGCTTCCCAGTTTCTACCTATTTGTATGTTGGTCATGTTATCATTCTGAAGAACAAAATTTTGCTCTATTTGAACATAGAAGCACACAGCAGAATGGAATGGAGGCTATAGTTTTGTACCGATCTGTCACCAGCAATCGGCCACCTGATCTCCACGGTAGAACTAGGTAACCTCACACTTACCAACCTTCATTCACCGTTCACGTCCTCATCTTCACGCCACCGTACACACAACGCTGGCACCACCGCTCCATACATTTTCCAAGTTTCAGCAACCGTTCCCTCCATTACGTTCCACCATCTCCCCACCATAACATAAACCTCCCTGCATCGTTCACCGATTACTCTCGCCACCATGAAACCCTCACTTTCGAAGTCCTCAAGCTCAATAATTTTCATCTCCACCAAGCCCTTGTTTCCATAGCCAAAGATTACGCCATTTCTGCTGTTATCGCAGGCTTCTTCTGCAGTTCTGCACTTTATGTCACCGTTGAACTCTACGCGGAGCAAGGACTCAATAGAGTGGTGCAGGTGGAGGACGTCAAAATTGCTTTACCGGTGACCGAGTCTGAAAACGGGTTCGTGAGTTCAGCTGGGGTGGAGAAGCGAGTTAGAGAGTTGATGGACTCAGAGGAAGGTAAATAGATCAGGAGACCCAACTGTTGATTTGAAGAATGAAGCAAAGGCGGCACTTAGTGGGGGCGGGTCATCTTGTGTTGGGCTAACCGAATTTGTTGAGTCATGGAAGCAAAATGAGTTGATTGTGACAGTAGTCCGGTTCTCGACTAGATCGTGGCATATGGTTTGTAGTTTCTCAGGACGTTCCCAAACCGACACAAGCATTATCGGTCATCACTGACTCGGTTTGACACAAACTATTAAAGTTTAGTCTACAGGACCCTAAGAACTACAATTAGAAGAGAAAGTATTGAAACATCAAACTCTGTATAGAGAGAGGATAAATGCATTAATCAAAACAAAAATCTTTACAGTGAAAGCAAAAAATATTTTCTCCTTTGGATCAAATCTCGCCTTTAGAATATGCTCCAATTTGGTTTTTCTACTCCGGAAATAGAGAAAATGATCGCCATGAAAAGGCTGCCCGAATATCCCTATGTGTGAAGAAATCATTGCGGGAACTCTCACCAAATTCTATCCATTTCCCGGGTAATCAAAGATAATTCTTCAGTTGAATGCAATGACAATAGGGTTGAATAAGTTGAATCTCGAGCGATTTTCTGTTTGTCTGATATTCTTCAACAAACC
>CP135578.1:5797524-5828917 GCA_032401905.1 Swietenia macrophylla | reverse complement strand
TAATATAATAAAAAAATTTATAATTTTTTTTTTATTTTTTTACTATTAATAAATAAATTTTTTTACTGAAATAATCTCATAATATATATTAATATAATAAAATTATTTTATCTAAAACTTTCTCGTACTGTAAGAATAAAAAGAGTATTTATTTTTTAAAATTTAGTAAAATCAAACGTAAATATAAATTTTTATAAAATTAATATAAAGTATCTTTCAATAATAAAAAAAATTATATTTGTCTATTAGTTAATTAATTAAAATAAAAGATGACTAAAATAATCTTATGTATATAATTTAGTATTTTTTACATATCTCTTTCGAAATTTAAAAACTAACAAAAAAATAATTTTAAAAGTTATTTTTTATGTTTTGAGATATAATTTAATTTAATTAATATGCATAAATTATATGTTAATTTTAACATAATAATATTATAAATTACTTGTGTGTATAAAATTATAAATTATTTAATTTAATAAATATATATAAAATTATATAACATAAATATATATAAATAAAAATTATAAATTGTTTGATTATTAGAATTATTTTAACTATTATAAAATATTTTTATGTCTAATTTAATAATAAAAATAGCTCAATAATCTAAAAAATATTTTAAAATAACTAAAATAATTATATACAAGTAAGTAATTTACAATACTTATTTATATATATTTATATCATATAATTTTATATATATTTATCAAACTAAATGATTTATAATTTTACACAATTCAATAATTTATGGTGTTAACATGTTAAAATTAGTATTTAATTTATATATAATTATTAAATTAAATTATATATTAAAATATAATAAATAATTTTTAAAAATACTTTCAGTTTATTTTTTAAATTTTAGGAAAGATAGATAAAAAATACTAATAATTTAAAATTATATATATATAATTATTTTAATTAGTTAATTTATAATTAAATATAAATTTTTATTATTAAAAAATATTTTTAATAATAATAATAATAATAATAATAATAATAATAATAATAATTTTACTGAACTTTTAAGGAACGACATTTAAAAATATCCCGGAGGAGAAGCATTGGTGATTTTGCGAGAAGAAGACATGGCCCTGTTCGAACGTGATGCAGAGTTTGCTTGAATTTGCTGCTTCAAATCCAACAGTATAGAACTTAATCTTGAAAAATTAACAACCTGATTTCGCTAAAAATACCGAACAATTGTAAAACAAAAGGACACATTTTACTTTCTTCAAATTTTGACCGTCGGAAGAACTGCAGACACCCATACATCATCCTTATCTTCGGATTCACTCACATCCTCTGACTTCATTACGTACTGGTGGCAAGGGATTGCCATGAACATTACAAGCTCAGTCAGGACAAAAAAAAAAAAAAAAAATAGGAATCAACTCATTTTTTCATCCATGACTCAACAAATTTGGCCAATGCAACTCGAGAAGAGCCTCCATCTTTACTCAAAGCTTGCATTGCCTCATTTCTCTTCTCCTGTACGCGTTTCCTGATTGCATTACCTTCCCCCGATTCCATCAGCTCTCGTACTCGCTTCTCTACCTCGGCTGCACGCACTAATCCGCCCTCTGACTCCATCAGTGGCAAAGCAAGCTCCAATTCTGTCACCAACAATGCTTTGTTAAACTTTTGCTCCGCGTAAAGTGGCCAGGCAACCATCGGCACTCCAGCACAGATCGATTCCAGCACGGAGTTCCACCCACAGTGAGTCACAAACCCGCCCACCGCGTCATGATTCAACACCGCAAACTGTGCTGCCCACGACTTAACTACGAGTCCCCTGTCCTTTGTTCGGTCCAAAAAACCATCTGGCAGTAAAGAACCCAAATCCTGGTCAGGTTGAGCGGAAAATCCCTCCCTTTGGTTTTCTGGTGGCGGATTGCGGACCACCCACAAGAACCTTTGGCCACTTCTCTCTAACCCCAGAGCAATTTCATGCAACTGTAGTTTAGAAAACAAACCCCTGCTGCCAAAACAAAGAAACACAATGCTTCGACTCGGTTGTGACTCAAGCCACGATAAGTACTCGGGAATTGTATCACTAGCAAGACCAGACGCATCCCGGTTAGTTCTAGCAATCAATGGCCCGATGCAGAAAATGGGTGGGGTTGGACCATTAGGAATGCAAAGCCCATTCGATAAAGCTTTTGATACTTCTGATTCAAGCGATTCAAATGTGTTAACCAATATTCCTGCCGCTTTAGGAAGATGGGCTGCACAATTTATGAAGAATGAACACTCTGAAGTGTTCCTATCAAGTACTGGTTCCGGCATATGAGATAAAGGGACCGTAGGCAAATACGGGAGATCAACACTAGTGTCAAGATCTTTGAAACTTTCGGTGCTGTTTTGGTACAGAGTAGGCAAGTGCAAGAACAAAGCAAGGCAACTGGCACCAGAAGTGAAGAAAAAATATGCTGGGATATGGAGTTTACCGGCGATATCAAGAACAGGAAAACAGAAAAGGTCGATGATGAGACAACGGATGGTGAAATCGAGAGAGAGTGATTGGATAACAGCTTTGGCACTTTCGTTGTTGAGGCGGAACTGGTCAAACAAGAAGGCTAGGGGGCTGGGATAGGAATTAGGGTCTAGAGAGGTGGTGGGAAGGTGGTGAAATCCTATGGAAGGATTGGCGGCGGAGACGGCGGCGATGTAGGAGTCGGTTGAGCCTTGTGGCTCGTTGATTAAAATAACAATGTTGAATGATGGGTAGTGGCTCAATATTAGCTTGGCAAGCTCAACCATTGTCATCAAGTGACCAGGTTCTGGGACTGGAAATAGAACTATAGTTTCCATTGTGCGTATTGTTACTGAAAGAGATAGAAACGATACCTATATTACACTGATTTCAGTTAGCATTATTAGCCTATCTAAGAAACGAGCAAAACAGCTTAAAACTAAAAGTCATGTGCCTTCACCCAGACAAGTGAACTTCAGAGACAGAAAAGCACGTGCTTTAACCTAACTATCTGCAACTGTTCAATCTAACGTTCAATGGGCAAAAAACGACGACAACGAGACACGTATCTCAATTTGGCGCATGTAGAATATGGCCTGCCTTTTTTTTTTTTTTTAACCTTTCCCAAACACTTCAATAATTTATGATATTGTTTTGTAAAACGTTCTATAAATGCCAAAAGTACTTTGAAATAGAACATAAAATAGACGATGGCCAAATGTAAAACAATACGCGCAAAATGCACAACATATTGTTGCATAGACACCAGCGGAAATGAAAACACCAGACAAGGAGATGGCTTGTTTTGATGAAACTAGGAAATTTGTAAGGATTTTTCTCCCTGACAGGGCCTTCCACCCAACTTTCTGGAGACCACCATGCATACAATTGGCATAGTCATCGTAGCTCAAGGAGTGCGTGCCGTAGTTTTGCATCGTCATTCGTCCGGGACCAATGTGGTAAATTTCATATTCAGCAGGACCATGCACAACAAGAAACTGGCTGCCTGCGCCGTGATTGTAGTAGCCGTGCCATTATTCTTAAGGCTAGACCAGCCAGCCTGAGGGGCAACCGGGCATGCCAACCATCAGAGTATGATTATGGAATAGGACGTGTTGCTTCGAGTGATCAGCCAGCCTGAGGGGCAACCGGGCATGCCAACCATCAGAGTATGATTATGGAATAGGACGTGTTGCTTCGAGTGATCAGCCAGCCTGAGGGGCATCGTGTTCCATAGCATGGCTCCCCTCGTGCGTGGAATAGTACTGTGGTCCGTAACCGAGGTTGTCAAGCATTTTCTTCTTGCTAAGTGCTTGACCTGAAAGCTATAATATTTCTGCTGTGGTGTGCACTTTGGTGTGAATCCATGAGCTACTTAAACATCTTGTAGTTTCGAATCAGAAGATAGGGATCCCACGCCCACATTGTGGTGATATTGCTAGAATTCAATGCTTTTGATTGTCTTCTTTAGTCTGTTACATAATGCCCCAAAACCGAAGCAAGCCACTCCCAAGGGAAACAAGTGAATTCCAAAGACGTTAGGTAAATCCAAAGAAGGTTTTCTTGTACGTTCATCACCCGAAAAATCTGCAATATCACGTCTACCCTTATTTATAATAAATTAAAAAGTCCCAACTACCCGGGATGCTTATTATTTTTGAACTAACAGGACTGCTTCTCTTACTTCTCTATCTCCCCTCTTCCTTTAGAAAGGATCCCTTCCTTATCTTTAACCCAAAGAATACAAACAGCAACAAGGTGAGCGGAGTGAGATGAGCCTCGCTCTTCCTTTTTCAAGTTAAGGAACGAGCCTCAAATCTTCAGGCAGCCCTGAATAAGGTTGCTATCCATATCCACAGTGAAGAATTCCCCTCACAAGATAAATTCCCTTAATGGAATCCCACCTTCTTGACCTGGATCCGAATAAAATTGTCATACAAGTTAGTGGCACCGAATCTTTTTTTTTTGTCCCGAATTTATTCTCCATTAATTACATGACATGCATAGAAAGCTCAGGACGCAGATTATTTATTTGGATATGGTTCATTTCAAATATGTAAGGCTCTGTTTATCGTGAATAAATTGAAAATTAAATAACAAACATCCAATTTTTGGATGTAAATTGCATTAGTTAAATTCAAAATCAGGCAATTAGGTTAGGCCCTTGTGAACTATAAGTCTGCGGTAATGTCATTTAGCTCATGAGGGTGTGAGAAGGGTTGATTCCTGAGTATCAACAGTCTAATGTGATGATACCAACAAGCCTTATCTGACATATTAATTTCTTGCAATTGGGCAGAGTCGAATAATCAAATCAAGCAGTCGAAGAATTTGTCAGTTCAGAACCAGAAGAGCAACTGGGTTAAGCAAACGATGGAAGAATTTCTGTTAATTAAAAATTCTTTTGCATCTGTCACCGATTAATACATATTTGTACTACAACAAAAATATTTTAGACAAAGAATTTCTTTTATATATTCCAAAATGGAGGAAAGATGCAAAGAATCTGATACATTGATTAATAAATTAATCAAATAGATTCATTACAGTAATCACAGAATATAATATTTTTATAACAAGTGAATACCATTGATTACAGAATATTTGCACTACAACAGAAATATTTTAGACACAATTTCTTTTATATATTCCAAAATGGTGGAAAGGTGCAAAGAATTTGATACATTGATTACAGAATATAATATTTTAATAACAAGTGAATAACGTTTTCTATTTCTAGTTATCTTTTAGTCTGGGCAGTCTAAATTGATTAATATACTCTTTCATTTTTTTTTTCTTAAGGATTATAGAGGATCCCATTGGACCGGTTCAAAATTGTTGACCAATATACTGTAAAACAAGCAAAGAAGGCAATTAACTACTAAACATATTAAGTTAAGAATGATATTAGACTTACTTGTATACATGTTATTTTTATTCGTTGAATAACCAAATTGAGTATTTAATTATTTTATAAATAATTAATTTATCATTTTAATCCTCCTTTCCTTTGTATAAGCTAGTTCAGCAAACACGGTTCCCCCGTTGCTGAAGAAAACTAGAGAAAGATAGCTGTTATGGCGATAGAGATCAAGATAACAGCCAGAGAAACCATCAAGCCATCTTCTCCAACACCCTGTTACCTAAGAAATTTTAAGCTCTCCCTTTTGGATCAAATAGCCCCTGTAAAATACACACCGCTTCTTCTTTTCTACACTGTGAATGATTACACTAATCATCATGGCGTAAACGCTGCCTCAATATCCCAACGTTTAAAGACATCCTTATCCGAAACTCTCACAAGGTTCTACCCATTTGCCGGAAAAATCAAAGATCATGTTTCCATTGACTGTAATGATGACGGGGTTGCGTATATCGAAGCTCAGATCAACTGCCTTTTACTAGACATTTTTCAACAAATCGATTATAATTTCTTACGAGATTTTCTTCTACCAATAGAGATTGAATCCCCAAAAGCTGTCACGGGGCCTCTATTACTTGTTCAAGCCACTTTTTTCACTTGTGGAGGAGTGGCAATGGGGATAAGCAGTTCGCACAAGCTCTTGGATGCAAGCACGGTTAGCACATTCATAAACAGCTGGGCTCGTATAGCTCTCAAGTCCGGCGAGGCGGCCTTTCCTGAATATGTAGCAGCTTCCGCTTTCCCACCTGATGATGCCTTGCACTTACTGCCTCTCCAGCATGTGTTTCAAGCTAAGTGGGTAATGAAGAGATTTGTGTTTAATGCCTCAAAGATCGCTGCACTTAAGACTAAAGTTGCTAGCGCAAAGGCGCCAAAACCCACGCGTGTGGAATCTCTGACTGCACTCATTTGGAAATGTACAACGACTGCGTCAAGATCAAACAGGGGCTTTCCCAGGCTATCTTTGTTAGTACACGCCTTGAACTTGCGTCACATGGTTGTGCCACCCATGCCGGAAAACGACGTCGGAAACGCTGTAGGGTACTTTTCTGCCCAGACAGGGGAAAGAGAGATAGAATTAAAAGACTTGGCTTGCCATTTAAGGAAGGCTAAGGAAGAATTCCGTACACACGGTCTGCAAACAATTCTTAAAAACAGGTGTCTTGAAGCGATTCCTGAGGCAGAAAGCCTCATTGGAAGAGATGATATAGAATCATATGTTTTCTCCAGCGTTAGTAGATTCTCAGTATACGAGACCGATTTCGGATGGGGAAAGCCAATTTGGGCAACTATTCCCAATTGTACGACGAAGAACATAGTAATGTTGATGGAAGCAAGAGACGGTGAAGGAATGGAAGCATTGGTTAACTTGAGGGAAGAGGACATGAGCTTGTTTGAACAAGACCCAGAGCTGCTTGCATTTGCTGTTTTCAATCCCAGCTTCTTTCCCGAAGCAGAAGGGAAGGTGATGTCTCGTCTGTAACAATACGAACGAAAGGAAATTCCTTCCTTGTGCCTGCCGCTGACATGGAATCATATATCTTCTTAGATGATCATGCCTTAATATCTGTAAGAATGTATTTGTGTTGTGTGCTGCGTGCTGGGTATGTCTGTGTGTTATGGGCACCATTGTATGTGTTGATCTCATATGACAGCGATACATTCGTGGTCCTATAAATCTCACTTGACAGAGTCATGAAAAGAGGCCGCTCACATTGAATTCCAACAAAAAATTGTTGACAAATATACAAGTAAAAGAAGCAAACGACTTATTACATTAATTTAAACCTGTGGACTGCTTTACCAAAATGGTGAGAAGATTGCTTTAGGGAAACACACCTTTTTTTTTTTTGAAGTACTTTTCTAAAAAAAATTAATATTTCATGTGCTTTCTTTTAAAATAAAATTATGTTTATTAATGATATTTAGTAATTTAGTGTTGAATATCAAGCATATCTTAGGAAAACACTTCCATAATTTTTTGAAATTTTTTTATAAAATATTTTATAAATACCAAAATTGATTTGAAATAGAATATAAATTAGGTGATTGAGAAATTTATCGACGACAATATATACACAATGTATAAATACTAAAAAGAGTATCCTTTTGTAATAACAATAAAAAGGATCATGTAACAAAGGATCAAAATAGGAACAACAATAAAAAAATTATTAATAATTAAAAAAAGGACTACTTGTACAAATATAGGGTAATTCTAGAGAACCTGAGACCTTGGAAAAAAAAAAAAATATATATATATATATATATATATTGGGCTTTTTCATATTTATCGAGAAAATTAAATTGTTATTTGATTTTTATTTCATGGACGCAAAATGTTCGATTGGATTTTTATATTTATTTTTTTGGTAAAAAAATTCTAAAAAACTAGCTGTGAATACATATTTTTTGGGATATTTTCTTATATTTTTTAAATTTCAAAAATAAAAAGAAATGAGTTCGGAGAAAAATTATAATTAGTTTACAAAATAAGAGGAAGAGAATAGCATTTCATATATAAAATAATATTACTTAAAAAGAAAAGTTATAAATATTTATTTAAACTTTCAATTGATTATATTATATAAAATTCTAATATTTATGAAACAAAGAGCCTTAGAAATAATTAAAAGTTTAAAACCAGCCTCAATTTTAAGCCGCAAGATGCAAGAGTTATACAGTATACAAATCCAAAAGATAATTTACCGTAATGGGTCAAATATTGTATGGAAATTAAAATCTTACAATTATTTTATGGTCTTTTTAGTCTTTATTTTTTCCTATAAACTTATATTATAATTTATTTTTAAAAAATTAGTTAAATATAAATTATTTACATCACTAAAACGTTTCTAATTCTTTTTCGTTTTACATTTTTGCAAGAGTAAAAGATGACAGTACAAAGTTAAAATTAACAAAAAAAAAGAATTAATTAATTCATATTATATCTTCAACTTTTTATTTTATATCGTAAAATATAAAATTAATTTATAAATTTTATTAAAATATAATTTTAATTATTTATTATTAATTACGTCACGTGTTATTATTTTGTTAAAAATTAAGAACAAAAAAAGATTAGAAGAAGATCCTAGTAGCTAAGTTTGTCATACTAATTTGCAATGTATTTTACTTTTGCCAATCAAGCATTTACAAAGTTTGGAAGGATATTAATTTTTTTAAATAATCATAAATTATGTTTTTTAATTTTTTTAATGATTTTGATTTAACCTTAAGCATGCCGCAAATGGAATGATTGTAAATAGTCTACCACCATTGTGATCCTTGTGTAAAGCCCTATATAAAGTCCCTTCACTGTATTCTTTTTGTCATTCTGGAAATATGCCAATACAGTTTCTTTTGTAACAATGGCAATAGATGTGAAGATAACAGCCAGACAAACCATCAAACCGTCTTCTCCAACCCCCTATCACCTCAAAAATTTTAAGCTGTCATTTTTCAATCAGATCGCCCCTTTAGAGTACACGCCACTTCTTCTTTTCTGCACCGTAAAGGATTCCATTGATCATCGTGGTGTAAACGCTGCCTCAACTTTTAAAGATATCCTTATCGGAAACTCTCACAGGGTTCTACCCGTTTGATGGAAAAATAAAAGATAATGTTTCCATTGAATGTAATGATGGCGGGGTTGAGTATGTCGAAGCTCAGGTCAACTGTCTTTTAGTAGACATTCTTCAACAACCTAATAGAGAATTTCTTCTGCCAATCGAGATTGAACCCACAAAAGCAGTTACGTGGCCTCTATTACTCGTTCAAGCCTCATTTTTCAATTGTGGGGGAGTCGCAATTGCAATATGCAGTTCCCACAAGTTTTTAGATGGAAGCACGGTAGCCACATTCTTAACCAGCTGGGCCAATATAGCTCTCAAGTTCGGCGAGGTAGCCTTTCGTGAATAGGTAGAAGCTTCCGTTTTCCTACCCGATGACGGCTTGCCCTATCCACCCCGCCAGGATCAATTTCAAGATAAGAGTGTAATGAAGAGATTTGTGTTCAGTGCCTCAAAGATTGCTGCACTGCAGACTAAAGTTGCTGGCGCAGTAGTGCCAAAACCAACGCGCGTGGAAGCTGTGACTACACTCTCTTGGAATTGTGCAACGACTGCGTCAAGATCGAACAGGGGTTTTCCTAGGCTATCTTTGTCAGTTCACGCCGTGAACTTGCGTAAAACGGTTGTGCCAGCCATGCCGGAAAACTCTATGGGAAACGCTGTAGGATACTTTTCTGCCCAGACAAGTGAAAGCGAGACAGAATTACAAGACTCGGTTTGTCATGTAAGGAAGGCAAAGGAAGAATTCCGCATAAACGGTCTTCACAATATTCTGAAAGACAAGTGTCTTGAATCGATTCCTGAGGTAGAAAACCTGATTGCAAGAGATGATATAGATAAATACGTCTCCTCCAACGTGAGTAGATTCTCAGCATACGAGGCTGATTTTGGATGGGAAAGCCAATTTGGGCGACTATTCCTAACTCTGTTCCGAAAAACTTAGTTTGTGTTGATGGAAACAAGGGACAGTGAAGGAACAGAAGCAATGGGTAATTTGAGGGAAGAAGACGTGAGCTTGTTTGAACAAGACCCAGAGCCGCTCGCGTTTGCTGATTTCAATCCTATTGTCTTGCACAAAGCGGACGGGAACGTAGTGTCCCGTCTGTGAGAGTAAACCGCATTAATTCGTTGCTTCTGTCTGCCTCTTGGAATGGACTCTTGTATCCCACAGTTTATTTTAACTCGTGTAAGAATGTGTTTGTGTTAGGTGATCATGTGCTTCATCACTTCTTCGGTACTCTCTTTCATTTTTGCCATCCTGATGATCTTTGCTGAGGAACTTGCTTCCCTTGTTGCTCATCATAAACATCTCTCTGGTAGTCTAATTGGGTATTAATGAAAATAATGAAAAAATCTCAAATTGAATTTATCATTTAACTTAAAAAGTTTAAAATTTGAAGATAAGAGTTTAAATAATTATATTTAATATTCTTTTTGCATTTAAGTTTAATTTTATTTACATATTTATTTTACGTAAATTCAAATTATTTTTTAAAAATTTTAACTTTTTTTCGCGTACAAGTTTAATTTTATTTATAAATTTTATTTTATGAACTAAAATAATAATTATTTTTTTAATTTTCGTGTTTGTGAGAAATTAAACACTAAATCATTCATACTAAATTAAATTTATTATTTAAAAAATTTAAAAATAAGAGTTCACACAATTACATTTAATTACTTACAACTCACACAGAAGTTACTCAATGTTACTGCAAATTAACATGTTTTTTGTTCACCTTTTGCTTTTATAATTTTATTACCATCTTCGAATCAAACTAAAATATTATAAATATTACAAAAAATTTTAATAATTATTTTTAAATTAATCTAGAAAATCTTTTCAATATCTTGACAGAATTCACCACATGATTTGTATTAATCTTTGCTTGTTAAATAATTGAGATTGAATTGACTACCTTTGAAAATAATATACTACTTGAGCATTAAATTACAAAATTAGTATTTCACATGTAAATTTAAATTACAAAATTATTATTATAATTGAATATTTAATTAATAATGAGAATAGCATTTGATAATCCGAATAGAATTATTTAATATGATAAGAAATTTCATGTCAAGATTCTTTACATTCTCCGGCGTAATAAAAAAGTAAGAGAACTACAAAGTAATGATATCTAATAATAAATTGTAAACATAAATTAATGGTTAATTTCTTCCAGAGCTTGAAGCTCCATTAGCAGCAGCAGCAGCAGCAGGAGGCTGAATTGTTGGAGCACGTTTAAGAACCCGGAAATTGAATCTTGAAGAGATTGGATCCCAATACATTCCAATTTCGTCCTCCATCTTCAAGTTTCTCCTCTTCACAAATTCACGGTTCCAGCTGCCGTTTAGAACGTAGCACTTGGAAGAAGGATACCGTTTGAAGGTTAAGTGATGCGCAGAATCAGTATCTTGATCACAAACTGTAACTAACAAACCGTCCTTTGTCGGAATTTCCTTGACAATATCAACGTCCATTAACGGCAAAACATGCTTCTCGACCAAGTTTATTGGCAGCAAAAGCCTGGACAGATGGTCTAAATCACTACGTTTAAGTTTCTTCTTGATAATCCATGGATCGAGGTAGAGCTCTAGTTTTGTCGAAACGCCCTTTCGCTTTTCTTCTTCCTTCTCTCCAGGTCTGTACTTCTTCATCGCCGCAATCTTGCGGGCCACTGGCTTCTCCTTTATTTCCGCCTCGGACCATTCTTTGACATGGGGTTTCCTGTTCTCGGTTGGCCAAGTTTCATCGAACGGCGCCAGTTCTGTTGGAACTTCCGAACCAGCACTCGGTGGAAGACTTATTTCAGTAGTTCTTTGCTTCTTGCTGTTGCTTTGTTCTTCTATTTCCTTTTGAGCTCTGTAAGCAAAAAAATCGAAGGTTTCTGTCGGAGTCACCCTTGTTGAAACTACCGAACCAGCTGTCGGCGAAAGACTCATTCCAGTAGTTCCTTGCTTCTTGTTTTCGCTTTGCTCTCCCGGAGAAAGCATCAAGTCTTCAGCCTCTGTAGTTTTAAGCTTCATATGCATCGTAGCTTCATCAGAATCAGATAGAGAGGCCTCCCCCATATCCTTTTGGGCTCTGTAAGCAAAAAAATCAAAGATTTCTGTCGGAGTCACCGTTGACGAATCGGAAAAACAATGAAAGATCTTGAGTGTTTATTGCTGGACGGAGAGAGTATGCGATAAATCTGGTGGCTTGAGATGGGCAAATATATATAGAATAAGTTCGGAGTGTGGGAGATGGAAATCAATGCGGAGTAGGAAACCCTTGTTACATTTCAGGTAGTGATTTTTCAGAAGGCAACCGCTAATGACTTTCCTAATTACAATTAGTTGTCATAATTTAGTTACTGAAATTAACAAACTATTTCCCTATTACCCAAATGATTTGTACTTCACGCCAATAAAATAAAGTGTAGATTCCTAATGTTATGCAACGTTTCGTCATGCATATCCAATTATATCAAGCTTATTGCATATAATTACAAATTATAATATTTAATTATCTCTAATATTGAAGTGGGGAATTTTTCTTTTAAAAAAAAACATGTCAATTTCAAATTAAGGCTAAAAATCCTAACCTTAAACTTGAAGTTTATTGATTTTGAGTAATTTCAGACACATTAATTCATAATAAATCAATTAAATTAAGTATAGATCTTGATGCAAATATTCAAAAACAATAATTTCTTTGGATATAATTTGTTCTACAAAATAAATGAATTTCTTTTTGAAATTATACAATTTTATGTTGTAAATTAAATTAAAACTTAAGTATCACTTTTTTCGTGAGAATTTTAGGTGTTATAAGTGTATTAATTTATCTAATAAAATGTATTTTTTATATGCGTATTTATTATAAAATTATGTAAATCACAAGGCTAACTAAATGGATAAAATAGAAAAATTTAAAACACTTTGTTATCATATACCCAACTTAATTTTGTTTATTACTTTTTATCTTATATGATAAGTTTCATTAGTCGTCTTATATTTCAAACACTAAGTTCATTAATTATCAATTTTAAAAATATATTATTTTTTATAATTTTAATAACCTTATTGAATCTAAAACATATTCCAAATAATATTTAATAACTATTAAAATAGTACTAACATAATGCTCCAATATATATGATCACCCACAAAAAATTTATACATTATCCCTATCCTAATTGTGTTTTTGATCATAAAATATTTGTACATTTTCTCTTTTCTCATTGCTAAATCCCTCAAAAAATCAAAACCCTAATTGTATCATTAATCGTCAACAATTGTACTACCACCGGAACCATCGAGTTTTGTGTCATATATATTACCCCTCCATCTTTAGAAAAGAACCCATGAAGCTAGAGTATCATTCCAATAGCAAAGGTCATCGGAAAAATCGTAAACAAGCTCACGAAAAAAAAAGCAAAAATTTAAGTACTTCACAATTGCTCTTGAGCGTCCAATTGTTGCCCAACAAATGAAAACTATCTTCCAAAGAGACCAGTTAAGGATGTTTGAACAAAGCCAATGATGTATGGTGTCCGGTTGCCTACCAGGGAACCAAAAAAAGTAACCAAGGCAGACATGAAAGAAAGACCATTGTCTTGCAACATTGGGCTGGTGAAAAACTACATATCAGGATAGGAGGAAAAGGAGAAGTGAATCGGCATATTTTTTTTATTTTTTGATTATTAATAAGAAACTTATAATTAATTCATTTGTTTAGAATTTTTATAAAAATTTATTTTCTATTAAAAATTAAATTTTTTTTCCTAATTTTTTTCCTTCTTGATTTAAGCAGATATTAATAGTAGTTTAGATTGCATTTTATATTTTTTAATTTATATTATAAAATATAAAATTAATTTATAAATTTTATTAAATTANTATTTTTTGATTATTAATAAGAAACTTATAATTAATTCATTTGTTTAGAATTTTTATAAAAACTTATTTTTTATTAAAAATTAAATTTCTTTCCTAATTTTTTTTCTCCTTGATTTAAGTAGATATTAATAGTGGTTTAGATTGCATTTTATATTTTTTAATTTATATTATAAAATATGAAATGAATTTATAAATTTTATTAAAATACAATTATAGCCGTTTATTATTAATTACATTCCATGTCATTATCTTATTAAAAGTTAAGGAATGAAAAGATTAAAAGAAAATCCTAATTTTTGTATTAAATAACTGAGATTAGGTTAACTACTTTTGAAAATAAAATTTTTTTTAATAAAATGGTACTATCACGTCAACATAAATAATGTAATGTTATCATCCAATCAATAAAGTAAAAAAAATTATTAAATTATAAAAATTAAATTAAAATTTCAAAAATTTCTCTTATCACACTAATTGAATAATAAAATTCTTTTTGATTTTTTTTAATCACAGTTAATAAATAAATTTTTCTCATTTTATAAATTTAATGATCTCACTACATCTATTATACTACATAACAATATCCTCTTACCTAAGATTTCTTTTTTTTGAAAATAATATACCACTTGAGTTATTTTCTATTTCAATGATAACATTCTTTCGCCTTCTTTTATTTTTATGATTTGCATTAAATCACAAAATTGATATTTCACCTATAAATTTAAATTACAAGATTATTATCATAATTGAATATTTAATTAGACATGAGAATAGGATTTGATAACTCAGAATTGAATTACTTCGTATGATAAGCAAACTCTTTACATTCTCTAGTGTAATCAAAGGTTAACAAAACTACAAGTAATGATCTATAATAACATACTGTAAACATAAATCAACGGTTAATTTCTTCCAGAGCTTGAAGCTCCATTAGAAGCAGCAGGAGGAGGAGGCTGAACTGTTGAAGCACGATTAAGAACCCGGAAATTGAATCTTGAAGCGTTTGGATCCCAATACATTCCAACTTCATCCTCCACCTTCAAGTTTCTCCTCTTCACAAAATCAAGATTCCAGTTGCCGTTCAGAACGTAGCTCTTGGAAGAAGGATACTGTTTGAAGGTTAAGTGATGCGCAGTATCAGTATCTTGATCACAAACTATAACCAACAAACCGTCCTTTGTCCGAATTTCATGAACGCTATCAACATCCATCAACGGCAAAACATGCTTCTCCACCAAGTTTATCGGCAGCAAAAGCCTAGACAGATGGTCTAAATCACTACGTTTAAGTTTCTTCTTGATATTCCATGGATCGAGGTAGAGCTCTAGTTTTTTGGAAACACCCTTTCGCTTTTCTTCTTCCTTCTCTCCAGGTCTGTACTTCTTCATCGCCGCAATCTTGCGAGCCACTGCCCTCTCTTTTATTTCCGCCTCGGACCGTTCTTTGACATGGGGTTTCCTGTTCTCGGTTGGCCAAGTTTCATCAAACAGCGTCAGTTCGGTTGAAACTTCCGAACCAGCACTTGGTGGAAGATTGATTTCAGTAGTTCTTTGCTTCTTGTTGTTGCTTTGTTCTTCTATTTCCTTTTGGGTTCTGTAAACAAAAAAAATCGAAGGTTTCTGCCGAAGTCACCCTTGTTGAAACTACCGAACCGTCGGTCGGTGTAAGACTCATTCCAATAGTTCTTTGCTTCTTGTTTTCGCTTTGCTCTCCCGGGGAAAGAGTCAAGTCTTCAGCCTCCGTGGTTTTACGCTTCATATGCATCGTAACTTCATCAGGATCAGATAGAGAGGCTTCCTCTATTTCCTTTTGGGCTCTATAAGCAAAAAAGCCAAAGCTTTCTGTCGGAGTCCCCATTGTTGAAGCACAAAAAAAAAAAAAAAAACAATGAAATAAAGCAAACAAGCAAAAAGAAAACTCTCAGGATTAGGGTTCTTGAGTGTTTTTAGCGAACAGAGAGAGTGGATATGGTCAATCTGGTGGCGTAAGATATACATAGGAGAAGTCATAAGTATTAGAGATGGAAATCGATGCAGAATAGGAAACTCATTTTACATTTGATTTTTCAGAAGGCAACCAGTAATTACTTTCCTAATTACAATCAGTTGTTATAATTCAATTACCGAAATTAATAAATAATTTTCCTACTACCCAAATAATTTACATATCACTCCAATAAAATAAATTACAGAATATATCTTACATTCTATCATACAATTAGAGAAAAAATTGCCCAATTACACTGATAGCACGAGCAATGTTTGGTCATGCATATCCGATTATATCAAGCTTATTGCATATACTTACGGCTTACAGTAATTAAATTCTCTTTGTTGTTGAAGCAGGGAAGAAAAAACGACACGTAAATTTTAAATCAAAAATTTTAAACATTTAACTTAAAATTTATTAAATTTGAGAATTTTCAACATATTAATTCATAATAAATCAAATAAGTTTTATTAGCCTGATATTCAAACAGTAAATTCTATTATTTTTCAATTTTAAACATAATTTTGATAATTAAATCTAAAATATATTTAAAATAATAATTTATAACTATTAAATAGTGCTAATATAATTGTTGCAATATATGCGATCACCCTCAAAAAATTATAGATTTTCCCTCTTCTTAGTATTAAAGCCCTCAAAAAATCAAAACCCTAATAACATTTGTGATAATCAAAAATTTATACGTTTTCTCTCGTCTTGGTATTTAATCATTCAAAAAATAAAAACCTTAATTGTGTTTTTGATCATCAACAATTGCAATACCACCGAAAACCAACGAGTTTTGATCATCAACAATTTTCAATGCCACTTGCGTTGAGGCTTGCCAGTGACTATGTGGGATCATGATACTAATTCATTACAGCATTTGGTTTAAGAAAAAAGTGATAAATTTTAATGCATAGAGATATTTTAGAAAATTTGATGGATTCCAATCATTTTATAAGAAAAATGATCCATATTCACACATTATTTTCTTTTTCACTTTCTTTTGTTTTTTTGAAAACCAAATACCTTATAATCTTAATCAATCTCAAAAAAAATATAGTAAGAACTTTTTCTTTTAAACAGCTAAAATTTAGAAATTTTCTTAATTCGAAGTTTTTCTTTATAAAGAAAAAAATATCGACATATAAAAATTTATAGAGAACAAAGCACAAAATTAAAAAGAAGAATGAAAGAGTCTTAAATAAAATAGTCTCACCACATTATTATATAATGGAACTATTTAATTATAAACTTTTAATTGTATTAAATAAGTAATATTTAGATTTTATTTATTTTTTATTTAAAAATTTTATGTTTATTTCTTTTTAGTTTTAATATTTTATCCCTTTTACACACTCTCTCTCCTTCTCACGTCTCTCTCTTCCTCTGTGATCTCCCTCATCGTAATTTCTTTCTTCATCTTTAATAGCGTTGAATTAATTTTTTTTTTATATTCAGTTCTTTAATTAGAGAAAAAGGCAAAGTAAAAAAAAATTGAGATGGTTTTTCCATTTATGTAAACTTCACAGGTGTTTGTGCAAGATGGCCAAATTCGAAATTTCTCTCACGGTATAGGATTGTAATTGGTTTGGAGTTCCCTTCCTTCTATTTTTTAAAATTTTCCTGAAAAATTTATGGAATTTCCTTGAATTAAAAGGTTCTACAATCCAACCTTTCTGCTTTTAAGTTATAAATTCTTGTTTACAAACTGAATTATTAGAAGCCAATCAGAATTGTTGATTAGAAATGTGCAATTGTGTTGAAGAAAGCTTCGATCTTCAAGGTAGGACTAAGTTTATTTTATTAAAGCAATGGATGTGGATTCAAATTTGGTGCCAAAAGACGATCGCAATCTGTCAAAATTTGTTTTCATTCTCATTTTGGTTTGCAGGGGCACATGATGTAGTTATAGAGGCAAGCAATATTCATTCAAGTGAAAAAAAAAAAAAAAAAAGTTCGGCACTAGCAACCAAGTCGATGATAGTGATGAACAAAATGAAAAATTTTAGTAAAATTAACTAACATTTTGTACGTAAAGACACACAAAAAGATGAATATATGTCAAAACTTTGATTTTTGCTTGGTGAGTATATTTGTATTTTTAATAGTAATAATAATAGTTGTTGAATTGTTTAGCTGAGATTGTCCATTTTTGTTATTTAATAGACCAACTAACCAAGAATAACAGTAAATTTGCTTCTGCCATTGTTGCTATTGTGTAGTTAGGAGTAGTTCCAGAATACAGTTAGTACTTTTCATTGAATTTTTTGGCAAACAATTTTTTGCGAAAGTTCTGAAACTTTGTCTTTATTTTTTTGGTCATGTATCTTAGTCTCTGTTTGACACTTACAACTAGATTGTTGGATTATATACCTCGAAGAAGCAATATATATTATTTTTATGTCTTCTAATTTAGCTCAATTGTCCCTTCTTTTGCAAATGCTAAGCTTATTCCAATGACTAGAAGTACAGTGTCTTTATTCTAAATGTGTATAACGTCTTACTCTAACTGTATTTCCTTATCTGAGAATTGCATATTGAGCAAATGAGTATAATTCTACAAAATTATAGTCTCAACTTGTGTATATACAACTGCAAGTAAATTATAAATTTCATAATAACAATTTATCTTCTCAAGCATTAAAAAAAAAAGATTTCTTAATCAAGCTTGGAGTTTCAAAGTAGAAAAAAGTAACTGTGATTACAACCAAGTTGTTTTCAAAATCCAAATAAAAAAAGCATTAGCATTTGTTATATTTCACCGATTCAACTAGCCTGCAAAATGAAAATGAATAAAAAAAAATCAAGCATTAGCTTTGCAATGAGCGAATCTCCAAGAAAGAATTAAACACTAGTTTGGTACAATCTTACCTTAAAAAAATTATTTCAATTTGTTTTGAAATAAATCAAACATATAACCTTGGACTTTTCAACGTTGGAATTTATAGAAATTATAATTGTTTAGATCCTAAATCACAACTTTGCTAGTATATTATTGAGTTATGACCAATATAAGCTAGATAAAACAAAAAAAAATTACCAAATTTTGATGAGACCACTGTCCATAAGTAATATTTGCCATCAAAGAAGACGATGAATTCTAGAAATACACATTTCATTCTTTTTATTTTATTTTATAACAAATCAAGTAATAAATTTCATTAATAAAAATCAAGTAAAATTATCAATAGTTAACACCGGTCTCAAATTGAGGCATCAAACTAATGCTTTGAAGCATAGTGGTGTAATGCAATAAAAAAAAATGAAGAAAGGATCCGTTGAGAAGCGGTTGGCTCCTGAGTATTTAGAATATATCAATAGTCTAATGCGACGGTACTAAACATCCTTAGCGGGCATATTAATTTCTTGCAATTTGAGAGAGTCAAACATTCAAATCAAGCTGTTGAACAGTTTGTCAATTCAGAACCAGAAGCAATTTGAGCACGCGAACGATGGAAGACTTTGGGTTAATTGAAAATTATTTTGTATCTGTCACCTACTACGAAATATTTGTATTACAACCAAAAATATTTTAGACAAAGAATTTCTTTTCTATATTCCAAAATGCGGGAAAGATGCAAAGAATTTGACACGTTGATTGATTAATTAATTAATTAATTAAATACATTGATTATAGTAACAATAGAATAAAATATTTTAGTAAGAAGTGAATGACGTTTTCAATTTCTAGTTATCATTTAGCCTTGGCAGTCTAAATTGATTAAAATTGATTAAGACTCTTTCATTTTTTTTTTTTGAGATAAGAGATTATCCTCTTGGTCCTGCTCAAAATTGTTGACCAATATACGTGTAAACCAAGCAAAGAAGGGAATTAACGACTAAACATATTAAGTTAAGAATAATATTAGACATGCTTGTATTGATGTTATTTTTATTCATTAAACAAAGAAATTGAGTAATTAATTATTTTATAAATAATAAATTTATCATTTATTTAAATAACTAACATCAAATCACTACGTAAAATATAAATTGAAAAGCTAATTAATTATTTTAATCATCCCATGCCATCATTGTACGTCAATTCATTTAAGATAAAGCATATATGATGGGAAATTCATATAATTTATCGTAGACAAGTCATCCCGTATAAGTTCTTCCAACTTAAAGTCAAAACTTTCTCCAATATTTTAATCCTCCTTTCCTTTGCATAAGCAAGTTCAGCAAACATTGCTGCCCCTTTACAGAGGAAAGCTTAGAGAAAGATAGCAATTATGGCAATAGAGATCGAGATAACAGCCAGAGAAACCATCAAGCCATCTTCTCCAACACCCTATTACCTCAGAAATTTTAAGCTCTCCTTTTTGGATCAAATAGCCCCTGTGAAATACACACCACTTCTTGTTTTCTACACTGTGAATGATTACACTAATCATCATGGTCTAAACGCTGCTTCAATATCCCAACATTTAAAGACATCCTTGTCGGAAACTCTCACAAGGTTCTACCCATTTGCCGGAAAAATCAAAGATCATGTTTCCATTGACTGTAATGATGACGGGGTTGCGTATATCGAAGCTCAGATCAATTGCCTTTTGCTAGACATTTTTCAACAAATCGATTATAAATTCTTGCGAGATTTTCTTCTACCAATCGAGATTGAATCCCCAAAAGCTGTCACGGGGCCTCTATTACTTGTTCAAGCCACTTTTTTCACTTGTGGGGGAGTGGCAATTGGGATATGCAGTTCGCACAAGCTCTTGGATGGAAGCACGGTAAGCACATTCGTAAACAGCTGGGCTAATATAGCTCTCAAGTCCGGCGAGACAGCCTTTCCTGAATATGTAACAGCTTCCGTTTTCCCACCTGATGATGACTTGCACTTTCTGCCTCACCGGGATCTGTTTCAGGCTAAGTGGGTAATGAAGAGATTTGTGTTTAATGCCTCAAAGATTGCTGCACTGAAGACTAAAGTTGCTAGCGCAAAGGTGACCAAACCCACACGTGTGGAAGCTGTGACTGCACTCATTTGGAAATGTGCAACGACTGCGTCAAGATCAAACAGGGGCTTTCCCAGGCTATCTTTGTTAGTACACGCAGTGAACTTGCGCCAAATGGTTGTGCCACCCATGCCGGAAAACTCCGTGGGAAACGCTGTAGGGTACTTTTCTGCCCGGACAGGCGAAAGAGAGATAGAATTAAAAGACTTGGCTTGTCATTTAAGGAAGGCTAAGGAAGAATTCCGTATACGCGGTCTGCAAACAATCCTTAAAAACAGGCGTATTGAAGCGATTCCTGAGGCAGAAAGTCTCATTGGAAGAGATGATATAGATTCATACCTTTTCTCCAGCGTGAGTAGATTGTCAGTAGACGAGGCTGATTTTGGATGGGGAAAGCCAATTTGGGCGACTATTCCCAATTGTGCGACGAAGAACATAGTTATGTTGGTGCAAGCAAGAGATGGTGAAGGGATAGAAGCATTGGTTAATTTGAGGGAGGAAGATATGATCTTGTTTGAACAAGACCCAGAGCTGCTTGCATTTGCTGCTTTCAATCCTAGCGTCTTGCACGAAGCAGAAGGGAAGTTGATGTCTCGTCTATAAGAATACGAACGAAAGGAAATTCCTTCCTTGTGCTTTCCAGTTTGACATGGAATCATGTATCTTGGATGATCATGCCTTAATATCTATAAGAATGTATTTGTGTTGTGTGCTGCATGCTGTGTATGCCTGTGTTTTGTGGATCAGGATTCTGGTTTGGTCTTTTCTATGTCTAGTTTAGGAAAATATTGGTACACGGATTAATTAATAATTTACTTATATTATATTTTAATTTTTTTAATTTATATTTTAAAATATAAAATTAATTTATAAATTTAATAAAATATAATTTTAATTATTTATTGTTAATTATTTTATGTGTTAATTAATAATTAAAAATTAAGAGATAATTATTATCCGCGTGACGAGTACCGTATGTTCATTTTTGCTGTCTAATTAAAAATTATTGACAAGCATACACGTAAAAAGAAGCAAGGTATCTGTATAGCGAACGACTTATTACATTATTTCAAACCTGCAGACTGCTTTATCAAATGGTAATAAGATTGTTTTAGGAAGAAACACTATTTTAAGTATTTGTCGTAGAAGCATCAATTTGAAAGCACTTTTTTTTTTTATAATAATAATAATAATAAAGTGCTTTTTCTAAAAAGAAAAAATTAATATTTCATGTGCTTTCTTTTAAAATAAAATAATGTTTATTAATGATATTTAGTAATTTAGTGTTGAATATAAAGCATATCTTCAAAAAACACTTCACTTATTTTTAAAATTGTTTTATTAAATATTTCATAAATACTAAAATTAATTTTAAATAGAATATAAATTAGGTGATTGACAAATGTATCAAGGATAATATATGCACAAAGTATAAATACTAGAAAGTGTATATTTTTGTTTGCATTGATTGATCTTATAATTATTTTTTTTAAAAAAAAAAAAAAAGGCCTACTTATACAAACTTAGGGCAGTCCTAGAGAATTTAAGACCATAGATAATATATATTTTTTGAGCCTTTTCATATTTATTGAGAAAATTAAATTATTATTTAATTCTTATTTCATGGATGTAAAATGTTCAATTTGATTATCGTTTTTCTTTTCTTTTTGTAAAAAATTTCTACAAAATAAATTTAAAAAATGAGTTCGGAGAATAATTATGATTAGTTAACAAAATAAGAGGAAGAAAATATAACATTTCATATATAAAATAAGATTACTTATAAAGAAAAGTTATTAATATTTATTTAAGCTTTTCATTAATTATATAACATAAAGTTTTATTATTTACGAAATAAATAACGCACTTTTAATTAATGTGATTAGAGAAATATATGAAATTTATTTATAATTTTTTTTATTTATCACCAATAAATAAGTCTCTTTTATTTTATTGATTGAATAGTGCTATTACATAATCTATACTAACGTGGTAAAATCATTCGGATTTTTTTGTTTTGGCATAGAATTTAATCAAGCCCATTTCACTTTAAAATGTAAACATTTTAATCCTTAATTTATTAACTATTTTTAGAATTTAACCCCTCAACTCTAAATAGCAAATGTTTATCCCTGAATTTATTAATAATTTTTACTTTAGCCTTTCAATTTTGCTATTTAGTCATTTTAACCCCCACACTTTGCTTTCTGACTCCGCCTCTGCTCCAAACCCATAATAACCAACAAATCTACAATCCTACGTATAGAAACATAATTCAACAAATCCAAATGGTATAGCCAACAAAAACAAAGCTACCGAGTAGAAATATAATGTTGATCAGGGAAGCAATGAACAATAGCCAGAGAATTATTCAAAAAAAATAGAATCTCATGTTCCTACACCTATTTTAATTTTCCATAGAGAAATTCCTTTCTTTATACTTTGTGTGACAAATTATGAATGAAGAAAAGTCTATACGGTGGATTTTGGGAAAACAAAAATAAGAGGGGATGAAGAAGAAAAAAGATGAATCTTGGTGGGTGCATGTAGAATTAGGGTTACTTTTGGGGTCTTGGAGGATGTGCATAGTAAAACAAATATAATTGGTGACGGGAACAGAACTACGGCCTCCAGAGCTAATTGGCCCGGCAGCAGTGCGCTGAACAGAATCCCGGTCGGACAAGAACGGAATATTTTTAAATTTTATAATAACAAATTTTATATATTTTAATAAATATATCTTCCGATAGAAGATAATAGTTCAGTCTATAATAAATAGTATTTGAATTAAACTCATTTCAATTCTAATATCTCATTTAAGCGCTTACTCGTAATGAATGTATTCATAAAAAATTTATAAGTTTTGAAGTAGAGTAAGACGGGTATGCAAGTAGTTAGAGTAGGATTAGTATGCAAGAAGTTTTACTGTAATAAAAGCGTCATAGAATTAGATAAAAAAAATATAATAAAATTTCACATTAGATAGAATAAGAGTATTCTTAAATTTTATAAGGGTAAATTCTACACATTATAATAGATATGTCTTTTAAAAAAAAAAGTGATGAACAGTATGTAACAAGTGTCTCTACAATATTAAAGCGATAGAGTAAGTAATTAGATCATTTAACATACACTTAATAATAAATTTTATCGAGATAATTTTATTATATCACCATAAATTATATAGTATGATCATTCAATTAATAAAAAAAATTTATTTATTAATAATAGATAAAAAAATAAAAATAGATCTCACTTTTAATTAATATAATAAAAATAATTTATAAAATTTATTTTTTATTTTTATCATTTATTTTTAATACATAATTTTTTTTACTTGGTTAATTATATAATTCATTCACGTTATACTGACATGGAATCACTTTTTCACCTACGGATCTCTAAATTATAAATTACTTGCACATTAATTACTGTTTTGTGGCATTAAATGAAGTATCAGCGGTCTTCTTTAATAGTAATCAACTACATTATTCAATCCTTTCATGTCTGTTCGGTGATCATGGCTTAACATCTGCATAGAAGACTGTGTATTAGCGGATCAATCATATGCTTCATCATCTGTGGGAATGAAGAGCAACTGCCTAAAGTAGTTAAATTCAGCCAATTAAATATTAAGGGTTAAAAAATTAACAAACCGGCAACCGCTAACTCTATTGACAGTAAACTCAAAGTGTAATTTTGTGTTAGGTAAAATTAATAAATGATATTCAACCAAAAACGACGACAATTGGTAACTTCGCATCTGCCAACCGTGTAGATAATTCAGTCAATTGAAACTCATTAAGTAACATGTCCCACTAGAAGTGAAAAACGGGTATGAATCGGGACCACGACATGCAAAAACACATGCATATGTTTTTTAATATCATCGCGGATGTTAGCTTCAAATTGTGCTTATTAAAATTTTATAATATTATTTTTTATCAATAATCGATATTTTTTATAAAATTTTCTAGACTTTACCACCTATAATATCTTAGTGTCGTAAAAGATTTGAATTATATTTTTTTAATATTGATTAATTTTTGGTAAAATAGCAGCTCGACAGTCTAGTCGGACTAATTAGTGCCGACATTATGGATCATAAGGTTATATGAATCTTAAAAATTGTAACCATATATAGATCTACTACGTGTAGGCGTGTAAATGAATGTACTTATGTGTGAGTATATAGATTCCCTTACAAGGAAGTCCGGACAATAATGAAAGCGTATACGGCGACGAAAAGTACACATTATATATATATATTAGACAGTTGTTTTACATGACCAGGCAACAACATTCGAGTCTTTTAGATAACAAGGAAAGAATAAGATGGTTAGGGCGCTAGAGGTCGAGATGCTCGCCAGAGAAACCATTAAACCATCTTCTCCAACTCCTCATAGCCGAAGGAATCTTAAGCTTTCCCTTCTAGACCAGATCATTCCTGTCGAATATACGGCAGCAATTTTTTTCTACACCAGAAATGGTGAAAGTGGTCACCATCTTAAGGCTGCCCAGATGTCCCAACGTCTAAAGAAATCATTATCAGAAACTCTCACAAGTTTCTATCCATTTGCTGGGACAATCAGAGACCATGTCTTGGTCGAATGTAATGATAATGGGGCTGAATTCCTCGAAGCTAGGGCGAGTTGCGGTTTATCTGACATTCTTCAAAAACCTGATCAAAAATTACTACGATATTTCCTTCCAATCGAGATTGAATCCCCAAAAGCTGGCTCGGGCCCTCTACTACTTGTTCAAGTCACATTTTTCAAATGCGGTGGAGTCGCAGTTGGAATTTGTCTTTCGCACAAGATAGCTGACGGATGCACGGCAAGCATATTCCTCCAAAGCTGGTCCGCCGCCGCTCTTGGTTCTGGCAAGACAATTCTCGTTGTTCCTGGATATAATGCAGCCTCATTTTTTCCGCCAGATGATTCCTTGTTGCCACACACAGACACGACCGGAACTAATCATGTCACAAAGAGGTTTGTGTTTGATGCCTCAAAGCTTTCTGAACTCAAGACTAGAGTAGCCAGTGCAAGCGTACCAAAACCAACAAACATAGAAGCTGTCGCCGCACTCATTTGGAAATCTACAATAACTGCGTCAAGATCGATCCGGGGATTTCCAAGGCTATCACTAACAGTACACGCCATGAATTTGCGTAGGATGGTCTCGCCGCCATTGCCAGAAACCTGTATGGGCAATTTTGTAGGGGACTTTCCTGCCCAGACGAGCAAAAAGGAGATAGAATTACAAGACCTGGTTTATCAACTAAGGAAAGGTAAGGAAGAATTCAAAATTAACGGTCTTCAAACCATTTTAGAGAACAAGAGTCTCGCAGTAAACCGGATCGAAGGAGATGAAGTAGATTTCTATATGTTCTCCGACCTAAGTAAGATTCCAAAATATGCAACAGATTTTGGATGGGGAACTCCTATATGGGTTACTGTTCCCAATTACATGCATAACATGGTTATGCTGATTAGTACAAGAGATGGTGAGGGAATAGAAGCCTTGGTGAGTTTGAACGAAGAAGACATGGCCTTGTTTGAACGTGATAAAGAGTTGCTCGCATTTGCTACTCCAAATCCAAGTGTCTTGGCAGCAGAGGATCTTATCAATCCTTCGTAATTGAAAGCAACTTGTTGTTAGATCTGTTTGCCTTCTTGATGTTTACGTTTGAAATTGAGGGATTTCGTTTTTTGTCTGTTTTCTCCAGTGTCGTAAATGTTCTGATTAATGAATTTCATTTCATATGTCACATCAATTTAATAAATTTAATTATTTTTCTTGTACTACAAATTTTTTATTAAATCGTTTTATTTATATTTTTCAATCAATTATAAAAAATAATAATAGTATATGATATAAATTTAGTAAAGAGAATGAAAGGCACTTGGGAGTACACCTTTCTGATAAATAACATTGTTGTGCAACAAATAGATTACGTATGTAAATGAATAGGTGCAGAATACTGAAGATAAGCAAATATTTCTGTTGGCTAAACTCGCAACCTTTGTTGAGGCAACTGCAAGTGCATGCCATTGAGTTGCATCAATAGGAGAATAATTCAATGATTATATGGCCTTTATTACGCTGAACCAAGGTTGAATTTGGCCTTCTTTTTGAAGGAAATGAATGACATACTATTACAAAAGACTCGGTTAAGATAAGTCTTATTTATTTTAAGTTAGCATTTATTAATATAAAATTTAAAACAGAAAATAAAAATTTTAAGATAATTAAAGTAAAATGTGAATGATAAAATATAAAAACTAAAATTAAGTCTTACATTTAATGTATTATCGTAAAATCTTATGGATTACAATCAAAAAATGACATGCACAGCATGTATCACTAATTTATTTTGCAACGAGTAAGGAGGTTGGATTTAATGACTCGAACCAACCAATGGTTCTTTGTTTTAATGACTCAGCCAACATCTTGAAGAACATATAAATACAAGTGGGCCTGAAATAACTAGAAACGAGGTTGGTAATTAATGTTCTGTATAATGGAGTAGGCGAAAGTTTTAAACATAATATGCTCTACTAGGCAGGTCTTGTTGACAAGATTAACACCATTATCTTTCTAATGATATCGTTGTCGATGACTCTTACGAGATTCCGTCTATTCTCTGGGATATCAGAGATCGAGTCTAATGCCTTTGTAGAATTTACTAAGGCAATGTCGATTCTAGGGTTTCCAACGTTATCTTTAACAGTTTGATACTCCATGAACTTCCGTAGGATCATGGTTTCGTTGCCGTCGGCAGATGTTGGCAGACAAATGTATCTGCAAAAGGCAATTTTACAGGCTGCCCAGGCAAGTGATAGGGGAGAGAAACATTGGTAGAGTTTGATTGACCAAACAAAAAGGCACAAGCACGAGGATATGGCCGTGTTTGAAAATGACAAAAGAACTGCTTGCATTTGCTGCCTTCTGTACAAATCGCATTGCTCGAAGCAAATAGGCAGGCGTGGTCGTTTTGTGTTGCTTTCTCGTCTATAAGAATTAAAAGCAAAAAATATTCCTAATTCCCTTCTGATTGGTACTTGACATCGAGTCATATATCTTCTTCTTGCACGTATCTTTTGCAAGTCTAGCACATTTAGCAGCCTCGTTAACCTAACGATGCATATGTGAGAATTATAGAACATGGGTAATCAAATAAATCTCCCCTAAACTTTTGGCCGAACAACTTGACTATGATAACGGAACTCTCTCATACATAATTGCCGTTCGGTTAGTGTTGGAGTTAACAAAAAATAACGAAAAGATTATCTATTTCGTCAGTTATAATAACATGACTAAACTGCTCAATTATTAAAAAAAAAGTATTTTTATTGATAAAAATTTAAAAATATTAAAGATAAATTTTATTATTATTTTTTTTATTATCTCGCTCAAATAAGATTCTTTTTAATATTTTTAAATTTATAATAATAAAAATATTTTTATTTTATAATTTGAGTAATTCTATCTGTTATTCCGGATAAAAAATGGCCGTTCACCTTGATTGGGCTACGTAAAGCTCCGGGAAACATTTTATGATCGGTTGAAAAGACAAAAAAGTCACTGGACCTTGACTGGTTCAACTAGGTCAAAGGATGAGCAACTTGGGCTAAAGTTTAAGGTTTTGGGCTTTGTGAATTGAAAAGGTGTTTTGGGCTATTAAATTTTATGCACGCAATTGAATTTCATGCATGCACTATAAATTATTGTCGTATTAGTGTAGTATTGTATAACTGTGAGTTTATTTAATATTTTTATAATATTTTTTAAAAATATCAATAAATTTGTATTAAATATAATTAAATATTTTTTAAATTATAAATAAATTATTACAATAAAATTACTTAAATAATTAATTATATTATAAATAAATTTATATTATTTAATAAATAAGTTTTCGTGCTTTAATTAAATTTCACAAAACTCTTCTCGCCACCTCATGTCAAAATTTTTAATCATTTTGATCCCTCGTTGTTGCTGTTACTTCTATTTGAAAATCTTACAAAACTTTTTATTTTAAAATAATTTATTAAATAATTATCATTACAAATTCATATAAATACATATTCTTTAATATTAAAGAGTACAACTATACTTATAAAAAGTAAAGAGCATAGAATATAATATATAACGGTATCAAAAGGGTAGGGTTCCCTTAAAAATAAATTGGAATCTTAATGAAACATATCGTATCGGCCCGTCAATTAAAAAATATTACGAGACCCATGACTTTTGATCCAGACCTAACGGGCCTGGTCTGGCTGAACCCATGGCGGACCTCTACCTTTCGGCCGACACGAATCCGCGATAAACCCGTGCCGATTCAAGCTTCGGCCGGCCCCTTTGACACCGAGCGAAACGATCACGTACGATGCAAGAGAGCTGGTTAATACAGGGACCGGGACCAAACCAGATAAGTACAAAATTTCTGTGTTGATATTGATATTTGTGGGACTTAGCCCTGACCTTCAATAACTTTCCAACCAGACAAATACTGGTACTGCCACGTGGTTCAATGTAATCTAACCATATCTGTTAATGAACGATAAGGATCTTCTTTATCTTTGTTATTTTTAATTTTTTATCAAATATTAATATAATATATTTATTTATATAATTTTAATCATTAATATTATTTATTATTTTTTAATAAAAAAAAAAAAGACAAAAAGAGCACCATTCCTGCGCTCTATGCATTCAATAATTTCAGAGCCTTAAAACAAGAAGGTAAACGACACACAGGCAAGTCAATATGTTGATTTGACTCGTCCCAACTAACTCATCCCTGTTTAAATGACTCGGCCAACTTGTCCAATGCAACGCGAGATGACCCGCCATCACTCGTCGCCGCCGTAGCTGCTTGTTTCATTGCATTCACACGATCTCGCAGCAGTCTACTTTTCTCCAAGTCCATCAATTCACTCACTAGCTGCTCCAACTCGGCTGCACTCACCCACCCGTCTTCTGATTGCGCCACTGGCAAAGCCACCTTCATCTCCTCCACTATGAAAGTTTTATTCATCTTTTGCTCCGCATAGAGAGGCCAAGCCAGCATTGGCACCCCAGCACATACGGCTTCAAGAACCGAGTTCCAACCGCAGTGAGTCACAAAACCGCCAACCGAGTCGTGATTCAGTACCTCAACCTGTGGCGCCCACGATTTCGCCACGAGTCCTCTGTTTTTGGTTCTCTCCAAGAAGCCATCTGGCAAGTACGATTCTATGCTTGGCTCAGCTTCTACTAAAGACTGCCTGGTCTCGTCGTCTGGAGGCGGAATTCGCACCACCCACATAAAACGAACCTGACTTTTATCTAATCCAGTAGCGATTTCTTTTAACTGCTTAGTAGAAAACACTCCAAAACTGCCGAAACAAAGAAACACGACGCTTCGGACCGGTTGTGAGTCAAGCCAACTCAGGCACTCATGCTGATCTGTAGCAATTCCTTTCTGTTTGCCAATCACTGGCCCTATGCAATACACAGGCGGCACCGATTCACCTGGTGTGCATTGTCCATCTAATATTGCTTCGAGAGCCCTAGCTTCGAGCATTTCAAATGTGTTCACAAGAAGCCCTGCAGATTTTGTCATCTGAATTCCAGTGTCAACAATGCGCGGGTATGCTTTGCTCGCACGATCAAGTACGGCTGCTGGCATCTCCTTCGCTGGAATAGGTGGTAAGCCGGGGAAATCTATCATCGTGTTGTCGAGTTCTCTCAGACTCTTGGCCGCGTTTTCATGCAGCGTGGGGAAGTAAAGGAAAGCGGCGAGACCGTTTGCGCCGGAGGTGAAGTAATAGTAAGTGGGAATTCTGAGACTTGATGAGACTTGGAACGAACCGTTGCAGAAAAAATCGATAACAAAGGCTTTAATTTTTGAGGAATGGGAAATTTTCATCAGGGTTTTGCGGAGGTTAGGGTTATTGAGTTCAACCAACTCGTACATTAAAGCTGGGAAATCTGCTGGTGAATGGAAAGTGTCTGGGAGAGTTACAGGCGGGAGGTGGTGTATGGAGATGGAGAGACTGGAGGCGGAGACGGTGGCGACGTATTCGTCGGTAGAGGTAGTTTCGAATGGCGAGGCGAGGACTATGATGGCGACGGAGAAACAAGGATGGTGAGTGAGTATCAATTTTCCAAATTCCACCATGGAAACTAAATGACCCCTTCCTGGACAGGGATAAAGAACAATGATATCTGCCATCGCTAACAATAATAGAAATCGTCAGGTTACTGGCCACAAGTCTATATTTGCAAATTGCAATGCACTATTTTCTTTTGTGGAGAAACGAGAGTGGGACTGCTGGTTGAGCCGCGTGTAAGCAAAAACAAGTCTTCTGTGGACAGAAGGAGCCCTCAAATTAATTCTGCTGAAAAGCATGGTCGGTGCCATACAGAATTATCGACGTACGACAAAGGGACCACATCCTTTGACTTTGACTCGTCGTCGAAAAATGGCAGTGGAAAACATTGATTGCATATTATATCTTTAAGCAAGGATTGGATTAAAAATAATAATAATAAAAAGGATCTTTGTCCAACTCGACTTTAGCTA